>JAHTLZ010000237.1:51772980-51810927 GCA_023846285.1 Phrynocephalus versicolor
AAATAAATAAATAAATAAATAAATAAATAAATAAATAAATAAATAAATAAATCTGTGCTGCCGCTTTGAGAGTTAATAGATGCATCTGAAAGGGAAGGGTGTTTTTTAAGCCTGTCATTTCTTTAATCATGTTAAGGATAAGGAAGGAATGAAGGGCAAAGCTTTCAGGTGAATATTAAATAATCTGGAAGAATTCTGTGCCAGCCTTCCCCCACCAGGAAGTACACTCATTGCTGGAGCCCTTTGTCTGTGTTAATTGTGGAGAGAATCTTACCAAGTTATTTACTGGTGAAAACGAGATGGCAGTAACAAGCAATGGAAGACAGTGTTGTTTTTCATTTTGCATGGATGCCCCTCTACAGAAGCATGCAATTCTCACATTAATCTCCTCAAAGCCTTGATTGTCCTGGCTTCCTGTTACAAATCAACCTAGGGATGGCAGTCCCATATAATCCCATTAGAATGCTGAAAAGCAGGGTGTTACAGTGCCAGGCAATAGAATAAATGCAGAACAATGAATATAATAGGGATTGTATTGGCCCAAAATAAAATGGAGGCATTGTTTGGAAATGGATAAATAGAGCATTTCAGGCTCCTCTTCATTGTAGCTAAATAGCCACAGATGCTTTCAGAGTTGATAAAGAAGTGAGCAGGATTAGTTTAAAATGCAGGTGGTTTCATTCAGGTTTTCTTCAAACACATACACAAACGACCAGCTTACTAGTCATGTGTGACTGCATTTGGTAAGGCTAGTGGGGAAACTAAAAAACATATACTGTTACTGTATCCTAGCTGGCTCCAGTCTGGCTACTTTAAGACTATCTCTCAATTGACAGGCAGAAAGCCATTGTGGCTAGCAAGATGCAGTTGCACACTACTGACTTTATTTTGCCAAATTGTTTTGATCAGGAAGAAGTCCCACTCTTCTGCTTATTGAATGTTCTTGATTAGATTCTGTTTACAATCAGGCTGTGCCTATCAATTAGACATTGCTAGACCTCCAGGACATATTTTGAAATGGTGTCCTCCCTTTCCACTTTCTGCTATATATATATACATAGCTTAGCAGATAAATAGATAATCCACCAGCTGAGGACAACCTTAGGTTCTTTTAACTGGACTCTGGTGTTACACTGAAGTGTACAGAAGAGCATAACAGAGCACGACAATGCCCTCTCTCTTATCCCATGACTACATCTGGAGAGAGAATGTGATGGTTATCCAGGTAATCTCAAGTGAATACTAGTTTCTTTCTAACATTGCTTCATATGGAATTGACATAATTTGGTAAGGTACAATACCTTTTAAAATGGCACCCACTGGGAACCATTTGTTAAGCTATGTTTCTGCACTCAGTATTTGAATACCTCGGATGCATGACTTTCACCACAGATGTAGCAGGCCACAAAATGAATCTCTTGCAGGTGTACCTCAGATGGAAATTACGTATCCATGAGGTGATCCTTGGGGAGTCAGGGGAGTCGTGTTTTATACAGGAGAGGCAGGGTCATAACTAGCATTGGGGCAACTAGGGCTTTGTCTTAGAGGTCATGCCACTTCCCCCAGTCTTCCAAAAACTAGTCTGGAGCCCCAGAAAAGACAGTGACAGACTAGGTCTGTGACTGTGCAACCAGCAAACCAGGTTGCCAGGGGAAAGCAGAGGAAAAGTGCATATCTGGCCCAAAGCAGCAAAAAGCGGGCCTACCTGAGATTCAGTTGTCCAAACATCTAGGCTTGCTTACTTATTAATATAAGTGAATGACATAAGCATATGGGTGGTACAGAGTGCGTGGAATCTCCTGTAGAAACACCACAGCCTCTTCTATTTCTTCACTAATTCGCCAACAAAAGGTTGAGCATGACCAGGAAGAGGATACCAGTTCTGTGGACTCTTCTTGTAGAAACTGCAGGTGTCTGAAGAGAGATGGTGTTTGCTTTGAATCTAAGAAATCTGAGTTCTGCTTTTGTCATGAACTAATGGTGTAACACTAGACCAGATCAGTACCACCTTCCCATCTGTTAAATGTGAATCCTGAGCTGCCTAAACATTTGTTGTTGAGGTAAACATAATGAAGATTGCAAAGCACTTAGCAAATTAGAAGTATGGTAATGTTAGTAGTTCAGGGGTGTCCCCCTCCCCTTGAATAGGCCAGGGTATGTAGTTTTTTTTAAGTAAATCCATTTACAAATTAGTAAGTGTTGCATGTGGGTATTCCCCTACTCCCCACACAAACACACACATCAGGAAAGTGGATAATAACATCAAGCTAAATCCTGAAAATGCAGAAATGTATTGGAAAAGATTTTGGTTCCTATGCTCTTCAGTATATTATGTTTGCTTGCTTTCAGGGGACAAGGGCTATCTTGAAAAGCTGCCACATTTATTCTTCATGTCAGCACCCAAACGCTAGACAACCACTCCAGAGGAAGTTTTTAGTAATCAGGGGACATACCAGCTGGAGACAAAAGTATTGAACCAGGTGAATAGAAAGGAAGCTGAACTTTACATAGCAATATATATAAGCAATGCCAACAGGCATTATACTGTATATGGAAAATACACACACTTAGGCACATTGGCAGGCAGGCAAGCAGGCAGGTGTGTGCATGCGTGCACACACAGACACACACACACACAGAGAGAGAGAGAGAGAGAGAGACAGAGACAGAAATATTCTTTATTTTGGTGTTCCTGGATATTTTAGAGCTAACCATAAAATGTACAAACAATCAACATATTCAGATATTTTAGGGCACCTGAAAGTAACATGGACAGAAGAATGGCATATAAATAAATTTAATAAAATGAATAGCCAGGAAATTCATAAAATAGGCTAGGGGCATGCTTGAGGCAAGCATATTCATTATATTATCTAAAACTGTAGGATATGGCACAAATAATTTGATATATGGAGCAGATATCTGCTCTTATTTATTTATTTATTTATTTATACAATTTATATGCCACCCAATACCCAAAGGGTAGTGCTTTTTTCAGGTTTCTTGAATGGAAAATCCCTCCCACATACTGTATATAGTTGCATATGCTGCAATCTTTTCAGGAAGCATAAGGAATATATATGTGAGAATTTCTCCACATGTATATGCTTTGGACACACAATAAAACATCTGATGTCTGAGTATTGGAATAATACCTATAGATAGTCATCAAAAAGAAAACAACCTCCCTTGCCCTCCCAGCCCAGAATAACAAAGAAAGATAACAGTTACAGTAAATTAAAACTGGGTCACAACTTTAATGAACTATTTAACTTAGAACTTCCCCTTTCACAGGGGGGGGGGGCTGAACGTTATGAAAGAAGGTTTGGACCTGGAGTCCATGTTCCCCTCCAGCCCATGCCTGATGTCAGTGAAACCAGAACCAGAAGCCCGCTGCTCAGCATGTCTCCAAGCTTCTGAAACCTGAGTACTCCAAGGCAGCCCTTGACCCAAGCCTCCTTGTCCTATATTTTGTCCATCCTATAGGGTTTCCTAATTATTCTTCACCTCCTATCATTCTGTTTGCTTAATTCCGATAGGACAGATGCCTTGCACCGCTTGGGTGTCTTCCAATGGAACTCACCTGAATTTCCTTCCCTCTTGCACTACCTGCCTTGGCATGGGGCTAGAGCAGGCTTGTCCAAACTTCAGCCCTCCAGATGTTTTGGACCATAACTCCCACAGTCCTTTGCCATTGGAAATACAGGCTTAAGATTCTGGGGGTTGTGGTCCAAAACATCTGGAGGGCTGAAGTTTGGACATGCCTGGGCTAGAGGGTATGTTCCTTGTGACCTACCAAGCTGAAAAATTCACCTTAAGTCCTCCTTTTAAATCTTCTATAAATATCTCTAACTCTCTGTCAGACAATTGAACGCCATTTCCCCAAAATAACTCAGGCTGACTGATGGTTATGCCAGAATGCGCTATCACAGACCTCAGCCCACTCCTAAAGGCCTAACCAATTTTGTAATTTGCACTCTTTTGGGCCGTATCCACACATCTGGGGTCTCATGCGGCTCTCTGTACCAAATGCAAAATCACTGCCAGCCAAACAAAATGCAGTGTTGGAAATCATGTCTTTAAAACTTTCATGTCAGCAATGACTTGTAATTAGAGATGGGCTTTTGGTTTTGGAAGTGCTCAGCTTCCAAAATGAAACATGGGACCCAGCTGGAGTTTGGAACCGGAGGAAGGAAATCAACCAATCCCTTACCTTGTGCTGGTGTCACACGGAGCTAAACTCTGATCAGGAAGAAGCTTCCAACACGTCATCTTTCCTTCTCCCTGGCACTGGCCAATCAGGAGCTATGCAGGGAATGCATCATCACACCTCCCTGGCTGATTTGCCAGTACCAGGGAGAAGGAAAGATGACATCAGAGGCTTCTTCCTCATTGGAGTTTAGCCCTGTGCAACCCCAGCACAAGGTAAGGGATTGATTGATTTCATTTCTCTGGTTCTGAATGCCAGCTGGGCTCTGGCATTTTATTTCAGAAGCTGACCACTTCTGAAATGAAAAGCCCATCTCTACTTGTAATATCACATATTTGCCTTATTTTGGAACCAAGTCATTACCACTGAGGGTCACAACTATTTTATGAAGTACCCTGAGATGACAGTTCAAGGAACCCACCCTAGAAAATAACTTTCTGTCCCTGCCATTCCTACATGGTCCATTCTCCAAGGCCCAAATTTCAGCCCCAACTGGATGGTCTGACATATTTAACTGTCCAGAAAACGTGGCTGTGACCGCACAACAACACTCAAGCATGACAAGTCAGCAGCACACTTGCAACAATAAGAACTGAAAACAAATATCCATACCTAGCATTTTGGTAGGGTGGACACATAAGAATTGTATTTTTGAGAAGCCCACCCAACCTTCTTGATATCATCCACCCCATATCCCAAGACAGCCACTGTGGATGCTGCCCCAGTGTGAAAGGAATGTGTTCCAAAGCAACACCCATGGATCCCAGCCTTGCTCCAGGCCTGAGAATTAACCTCCCAAAACTGATATTTTGACAGTGGTAGCCCATCTCTGTGCTGTAGGAAGTGTCCTTCCTCTTTCCACCTGAGTTGAACATATGCACAGATCACTTGAACAGGGCAGATCTCCCTAGTAGAACAGTTACCTAACAAAATAACATGTCCTTTTCCTAACCAATCAGTTGTAGAATGTCATAAACTAATAACGATGTGATCCTTGGAGGCCATCAAATCAATTCTCTGCAAAGAGGATCAGGACTCATCCTTCTTTGAAGCTGTTACTAGCTTATTACCCGCACATTCCAAAGAAAGTGAGTAGCATCACTGCCTTAAATAAACTAACCTCAGAGGAGTCTTTGCACACCAATTTCCAAATGCTAGACAGCTTAACTAAAAGAGCTTTCAAAATTGAAGTGCACACCTCCTTGCTCCTTCCCTTTTCTTTAATCCACCCCTCTATCATCTTTTGTATCTGGAAATCTCTTACAGGATGCTGGTACCCTTGTGCCTCAACAGAACATCTTAATGCAGACATACTTCTTTGTACTGAACTGTGTGCCAATCCCACTTTGATGAAGATAAACTGCAAACTACATCAAGTGGTCAGCTGGAGCAGGCCACACCTGCTGTAACCCTTTCTTACTACAAAATTGTAAAACCTATGTATATGTAACTGTGTCTAGTGCTAGGAGCTAGTGCTAAGCTCATGGTTCTATTGGCCTCTACAATCCAAGCCACCATGCCTCATCTAGAAGTCCTTCTGGTTGTTCCCATGCCCCTGACACAAATACCTTGAACCTTTCACCCTGTTGATGGGTATGCCAGGAACATGCCTCACATGAAAAACTGTATTAAACTACAAATATTTTTAAGGTAAAAGCTCACATTAACTTCAGAACCCTCTATGACTGGGATGACTGTAAACCGACAACATGCACAACTGCTTGGTTGTTGCATCAAAATCCTACTAATGGGGTGGGTTTCTCTGATGAATCCAAGGAATCTTAAACCTTGCTAGGCTCGTGCTGGTAGGATGTAGGGAAAGGAATTACCAAGGTCCTCCTGCTCCTCCCACTCATTCATTCATTCATTCGTTCGTTCGTTCGTTCGTTCGTTCATTCGTTCGTTTGTTCATTTGTTCGTTCGTTCGTTTGTTCGTTCCTCTATTCTTTGTTTCCCTCCCACTGACATCTACAGGAAAGAAATGGTCTGACTCCAAGATGTTTGTAGTTTACCCACAGGTCTGGGAACATGTATGGTATACAGGATCTGCAGTCTCTCCCAGCTTACCCACTGAATGGCCCACAAATAACCATGCTAGTGTCAGATATTCCATAAGGATACCAGGGATACAGGCTTGGTGGTGTCTACAAAGAGACCTCATCTGGAGGTCGAACTAGATGATAGTATGACTTGATAAAGCACTTTTCCTGAAGTAGTGAGACACATCTGTTTATCATAGCATGCATTTTTCCTCTCTGTTTCTCACACGTAGAGTACTCTGTTTTTTAATTTGGTAGTGGAAGGTAAATATGGGCTGAATTTGTAAGTACGTTTACTGATGCAAATATATTATTGCACAAGATGAAAAGGGTCCATTAATACTGAATCTTCTTAATATCCCTCAGATTCTATCTTCTGTGCTGAGAACAGAATTTTTTTCTGCATTAAGAATGGAGGAGGGGGAAATTCAGTGGATTTCCCAATGCCCTTTTCACAGGTATGGGAACTCAACCAAGGGGAGAGACTATGACAGTGGAGGCGACCTTCGGCACTCCAGATGTTTTGGACCACAACTCCCAGAATTCTGAGCCTAGGTTGCCAATGACAAAGGACTATGGGATTTGTAGTCCAAAACATCTGGAGTGCCAAAGGTTCACCACCACTGGACTATGAGGTCAGATTTAAGTCACACCAGCGACTTGACACAGACTCAGTTCGGGTTTTGCTTTGATTCAATGACTTGGTCTCAACTTGCAACTCGACTACTGTCCCCTCCCTTTTTTTCCAGAGGTAAAAAGCCTATTTTAAACAGGTCCTTGGCCTTGGCACTTGAAACCAAAGACGTGCCAACACCTCCGCCTTTTAAAGATCATAGGCTGACATATTTGACCATAAGTTAAGATAAAATCAGTGTTCTTTGCTCTATTTCTATTTGCCCAAACTATTTTCTTCTTTATAAACTTGGAGAAAGCATGCTTTTAAAAATATAGATAACTTTGCACAAAGAGGAGTCCTAAGAGAAGTACTCCTTCTTGCCCCGAGGATCTGTTGCAGCAATCGTTTGAAAACAAAAAGTACTTTCTCTTCAACAGATAATTATTTCAGATTAAGTAAATGTTCCATAAGCCTGAAAACTGGTGCTCATTTGTCTGCTTTTTATTTATTTTAAACTAAAGACCTACATTGCTTGTGGTTCTATTTAATGCTGGAATATGCAATGAATTTCCCTTTTAAAATGGTTTAATTTTGTATTTTGGCCTGCTCCCAGACATTGATTTAGTTCTTCACAATGAGTGCACACTTGGCATCTGAAAAAAACTACTTTCCCCTGATCTAAGTAATTGAACTCATCAGGGGCAATTTTTGCAATATAGAAAAAAAAGACACAGGTCTGCAGGCTCAAAAGAGCAATGTTGCTATCTAGTCCATCCCAGAGCTTGGAAAAATTACTTTTTGGACTATAGCTCCCAGAATCCTTAAAACAGCATCCTGGGAATTGTAACCCCAAAAGTCACATATCCAAGCTGTGGTTAACATGCTGGGGGGGAAACTAAATTGTCTTTCCTTTAAGGGACCTTGATATGCTTCGTGTGGGATATGCAAGGATGGCCCCTGCTACAGGAGTGGTCTCTACACCTCCCCAAAATTAAGGGCAGAGAAAGGGTGGAATTCCTGACTCACAGATCATTTGTGGACTGGGGAATTGGTGAGGGAGAGGCAGAAAATGCCTTTGAGGCCACAAATTTTACATGGTGGGCCTGGGATTTAAGGAGGAGAGTAACATAAGAGAAGAGGACTTTTTGGCAGGCACTGTGGACTGGGAGCCCCAGGAGACACTGTCACTGCTGAGGAGGTCAGCAGCTGGTTGAGAGACAAGATACCACCGTAAGCCCAAGATGGTGGGTCAAGTTGGTAGTGCTGTGATCTGACCCTCTGGTAGCTCTTGAACTGAAGGGCAGCCCTCTAAAAGAGGCCACATAGCCACACTATCCGTCAGTGATTGCACGGTAGTAAACTTTCCAGTTGCGTTTTGAAGCAAAAATTCCATTCTAAAAGCTGTGCCTCTCAAATTTGAGTGCTTCAAAATGTATCATATGTAGCCTTCCCCCCCCCCAATCCCTCTCCACTAGAAACCACCTTTTCCCTCTTGAAGCAGGAAGGTGAAAGCGAGTGACAGCACCCACTGTCTTCATAAAGCGAGACTAAACACTTCCGAGTTCCAAGATGAAGACTAGCCCAGAAGACAGCACGCATCAGCATGTTTTTATAAGCCTATTAAGACCCCCAGCTTCAGTAATATTACTCTATCTAGACTATTCCCCCAAATCTGATGAGTGCTGAATTTTCTCCTCTTCTCTGTTATTATATGAATTTGCAAACTATATGTGCATTTACATACACAGAGTCTGTTTGGTCATATTTTTGTAGCCATCATGATTATTACCACCACTCTTGCTCTTCCATAACATTTTTAAATGTACATATCTCTTTGCTAAATTATATAAAATAGATTCCTGCTGAGAGCTTATAATTGACTATACAGTAGAATAATGAAAAGGGGAAAGGCATGCCATTTAATGCAAAGTTAGGGTGTAAAATCATAAAGCCAGGATATGGTTAAGAATGCAAGCTTGAGGCAAGAAAGAAAAACCAGGTTTCTCAACATGCTGAATGACTATGCGTTAGAGCAACTTGTCATGGAGCCCACCCAAGAACAGGCAACTCTGGACCTAATACTATGTGATACTTAGGACCTGGTCAGGGATGTGAATGTCACTGAGCCTTTGGGGAACAGTGACCATGCTACAATCTCCTTTGCCATGCATGTCGGGGGAAGAGTGTCAAGCAAATCAGAGACAAAAACCCGTGATTTCCAAAGGATAGACTTCCCTCGGATGAGGAAACTAGGAACACAAACTCTGGCAAAATAAATGTAAGAAGATGGTAGAGGCAAACAAAGACTTTGAGGAACATACGGCTAGCAATATAAAGGGAAATAATAAAAGCTTCTTTAAATGTGTTAGAAATAGAAAAGCTGGCAGTTGGCCCTCTCAATGGTGAGGGAGGAAAAGTGGAGGTAAAGGAATATTTGAAAATTGCAGAGAAATTAAATGAGTTCTGTCTTCATGACTGAAGACATTGCGAAATGTGCCCCAAATGGCCCCTCTTGATGAAGGAATTAAATTAAATACATGTTAAAAGAGAGGCTGTTTAGGTTTAATTGATAAATTGAAGATCAACCAGTTGCTGGGCCCAGATGGCATCCACCCAAAGGTTATTAAGGAACTAAGAATTGAAAATTGTGGATCTCTTAACAATAATATGCAACTTGTTTCTTAAAATGGCCGATTTCACACCAATTTTTAAAAAAGGAAGGGGGGGCAGGAAACTACAGGCCAGTTAGCCTTATGTCCCAGGAAAGATGGTGGAAAGCCTCATCCAAGAGAAAATCTTAAAACACATAGAACAACAAACTTTATGTTATTATGTTCTTGGGAGCTGTGGTATGATATTGGTTTCATCACCATAGTTTTAATTGGATCCAGGTCAATCGGCACATATGAGGCAGTATATGCTCTGCCACTGAGCAATAGTCCTTTCATTCAATTTGCAGAGTGAAGAGAAACATTTCAGTAAGCTGATAGGGTTTGGAAGTAAGATAAGCCAAGCAGAAACCACTGAAAAAACACATTCCCTCCACTGCACCACTGGTAGTATCTCCTCTACTTCCTAACTGAACTTCAGAGGATTGAGCCCATCTTGAACAATGATGCTTTAGAAATGGGGAAGTCATGCGACCTATCTTCCATGAATTTTTTATATACATTCGTTTTGGTATTTTGCCCTCTGTGTTGTGAACTTGCCCTCATACAGAAGCTCATAAGTATATTCAGAGGTATGGTTGAAGTCCAGATTTCTGCTAAATGCTACTGTAGACCTGTAGGAGCAAGCTATTTTCAAAGCCAAAATTGTTCTGGAAATTACATACTTGCATTCTTTTCCATTTTAGAATTGTCATTGATATGGTTCCCAGCCCATTTAGAAATTCATTGCAAGTAAACCCAAAATACAGGCTATATGCCATACATTACATTTTTCTGTTTTGTTGTTATTGTTATTGTCATCATCATAGTAGTAGTAGTCATCATTGTTGTTGTTGTTATTTTAAGAAAGACAATAATAACAATCCTCATTTCCTCTGCAAGTGGAAGTGATCAGTCCTTTCAACCTGCAGATTAAAACAATCTCTTAGGTCCCACTGGGAAAGAGTTTTCAAATATAGCATGAAGCATATTTATATTAAAATCTCGCTCCCAGAAATTTAAGCCTCTGCAGAGATATATCCTAATGGGGAGCAGCCTGGGGAAAATTCTCTTTCTCTATATATAAAACAGTGGTATTCAAAGAAAATAATGTTTCAATCAGAACTCCCACAATTCTTTAAGATTACTACCAGGACGTTGTAGCTAATTGAAGAAATAGATAACATGTCTTCACTTCAGCAGGCTTTATTAATTTATAGGCATTTTTCATTAACTTGAAGCAACTTTTCTCTTGAAAGCCTACATAATTTAATCTTCTCAATCAGGAATGCTAATTTCTTGCCTCAAGACAGGAGGAGTGAGTAGGCAACAATGTTTGGAAATATTTTTTTACCTTCTGTGTCAACAGTTCCAATTAGTTACATCAATTTCCATCTGTTTCTGTTGTAAACCATGTGAACAGCTGCATCCTTTAGAGAATCAAGCTGAAGCACTGAAGTTTTAAGGTATCTGGCCATATTCACATTACCACCACAGTTAAATTACACAGACCCTTGTTATAAGTTTTCTATGACATTTCATCCTTCTCTTTAAATTATTTAAATTGTCAGAAATTTCCTGAAAGAATTTGGCCAGCTGTACTAAACAGAGAACATTAATTTAGCAAATCATTGCTAGACTCCTGGTGGACAATGATTATGTTCTTACACAAACAATGGCTGTTTCATTCATTTGTGTCAGGCAGAAATCAAAGAAAAACAAAAGACAAGACAAAAAAACATGTGGCACCTTAAAGACTAACTTTAACTCATTTATGTGGCAACCATAATAATTATTTTCTCAGAAGAAAGAAGTCAATAATATCAGTATAGTTCACTTAAAGAAACCAAAAGATTGTAAAACTGAGGCAGTCATTCTGTGAAATGTAAGAATCAACTGAGCCATTGTATCAGAACTGGAAATATGATAACAGATTTTCTGGTTAGATTTTTGGCACTTTTAACAAGTTGAGTTGGCTGGGAAGACTAGAAAACACAGCCGTTCTTGGCAACTTAGTTATGGAAGGGGAGCCAAGCCTGGATCCTCCAGCATTTCCCCTCAGAAATCTTTTTTTTTTTCCCCAACAGGACTACTTCCAAAGCAAGGGTACACAGGTTTGCAACCCTATATACAGTTCAGATTCAACTGCATCTGTTGGAGAGGTCTACTGGTTTAGGTACAAGCCTTTTGTACTAGCAAAAACCCCTGCTGCTTCCAGAAATCCCGTACTACTATTCTGAGATCTGACAGTAGACTTGATTGGAGCGTAGAACTGCTCTCTTAGGTAAGATCCATTTGCAGAACTTTGGCCATTTTCACTTGGTACAATTGGTCTGTTAAAATTAGCAGACGCCACTGCCAAGTGGTACAGACATTAAGAAAAAGAAGAAAATGATAGCTCTGTTAAAATAATTAATTTACATTGAAGAACATGTGTGTCTTTGAACAGAGAGAAGTAGACAGGGAAAGGACCTGCCTTAGGTGTCCAAGACTTTCCTATACTGTATCTCTTCTGACCTTTGCTGACCTTCCTGCAACTTGGATTAATAATTTTAAAATTTGAGTGTCACTTCCTTCCTCCTCATATTTTGTCTCTTTAACTCTCTGGGAGAGGAATCATCTTACCTTTCTTCTTAAGAGATACTGGGCAGCTGTGGTTCCTTAGCATGCCCATAGTGTTTAACTAGAAGCAGGATCCCTGCTGAAACATCTTTCTCTAAAAACACTGGCAATCATCTATGGGAAATTCAAGCTTCACTCTTGATTAGGAGTTCACATCTGAAGCTGCAAACAAATGCAAGACAATGCAATAAAGAGAGATATTTCAGAAACACAGTATCGGTAACCATACAAAATATAGGGACTGTTTGAATGGACTTAAGTTTCACAAACTGAATGAACGGAGACACTGAAAGTGGGACAGTGGCCTTTTTCACCAATCCCCATGTGCTTGCCACCTCCTACACCCATGAAAATGCTCTTCAGGGGAGTGTGGGACACCTAGGAAACAGTTTGTGAGGTTCTACTGGACATGCAGAGAACAGAGAAATAAATAGAGGGAGACAACACTGGAGACCCACTGCCTCCACTGAACACAAGGACCTCTCAGTTTCTGGATGGTTCAATCTGGATATAGCCCTAATGTGGATACATAGGCATTAACTGAGGGCAGACTGATCTACAGGCTGACCAAATGAGACCTGTTTCATGTTGGAAACACAGCTCAGCTTACATTAGAAGAAGAGTAATGCTTTTGCATAGTGAAGAGAGGTCTGTTCTTCACCTTGAAGAAAAGTAAACTACTGGGCATCCATCAAACTTTTATGGGTTCTTTGGGTTGGGAAGAATTGTCCAGAAGAACACAACTGAGGGAAATGAAATGGAGGAACCTGAAAAAGCCTTTCGTGTTCATCAAAAGACTCGGGTATGAAAGACATGAAAACACAAGAGGCATTCCATTTTTAAAAGAAGCATTCTGCCCCCTTCTTTTCTACCATGCACATCCCTACCAATACTCCTGATATTTGCAACTTAGTTACTGTACCTAGAACTAGGACTTTTATCAGCTTTTCTATCACAAGTATATTTCTCTAATAAGCACAAGCTTTCATATTTTTCTCAGAAACAAGTGTGGATGCCATTCCTTTACAAAGGGAAAAGGGTTCAGAGAATCTTTCAGAGAATCATTCTAAGGGCACGTCCAGATGGGGGAAGTGGGAGTTGTCTGGATCACACTTAAATAGCATGGTCTATTTTATCTCTCACTTGAGTGATCCTTCCATTCAAATCTATATTTTTTTCTCCTTTGAGAAGGATTCAGAAGGGCTTTGGATCCCCCCCTTATCCTCCTTTTGATTAATGACACTCCCCTTTCCACCCCCTTCCCTGGCTCTCCCCCACCCCCCGTCATTCAGTGGACATGGCAGCTTTCCTGTTGTTATTAATTATATGGAGGAAAAGATTGCTAAATGTCCTATCTCCATGGCTTAGTTTGTGAATCACTTATACCAGAAGCTGAAGTATAGAGAGGAAGATGTACAACGCAAACAAAAAACTTACAATGAAGCAAAAGTGAGGTGCCGCGATTTCACTGTGGTCCTAAGCTCTAAATAATATGGGATGGTCTGTTTTTGGTGAAAATGAAAGTTCTGTGATTTATGTAAATGAAAGCTCTGGAAGTGGACTTATGTCCAAAGCTTATCATTCTAATAATTTGAAACTATATGTGACTAGAGATGAAGCGATTCATGCATGTGTTTGTTTAAAGGAAAGAAAAAGAATAATGGAGAGTCATAAAAAGTGATGTTTCTGCTGTGGAATTATTCTAATGAGTGAATTATAATGTGTTTTGTAACATTACTTTTCAAAGTTTATGTTCTGTACTCTTTAGACTGTTAAGTACCTTTCAATATTATTTTCTGTAGCAAAGGCTTTTTTTATAAATGTAAAAGTCTGAAACTCATCGTGGATTGCATTGTCTTGAATAAGTTTTAATGTGTGTTAGAACCATGGCAGCTTTATATGTGTGACATAGCAAAACAGTAATGCATCTACCCAGCATGACATGCATAATAGAGATGGGCACGACCAGAAAAAATTATGTTTTGAGTTGTCGTTTGTCGGAACGGGTCCATTTTGGGTCGTTTCCGTTTGTCGTGAAAATTTTCAATAATTTGTCGTTTCCGTTTGTCGTTTGTCGTTTGTCGTTTCCACCGCGATTTAGCGCGATTTGACTTCCCAGAGCATAGGGGTGTCCCGCAATCAGGGCCGGCGCTAGGTGTTTTTGCGCCCTAGGTGGTGGGCGGGGGGGTGGCGGGGGAAGGTGCGGGCAGGCGGTGGGGGGGGCATGGGCGGGGGGCAACAGCGGCAGGGGGGAGGCGTGGGCGGGCCAGCAGCGGCCGCGGGCGGGCGAGTGGGCGGGCGGTGGTGCAGGCGGACGGGCGGACAGGCGGGCGAGTGGGCAGTTAGGATATCACTTAGGATAGAGGTTCTGTTCTTGGCTTGCACCCCAAATGTGTGTGCGTGCAAGCAAATTGAAGTTGGGAAAATAGAAAATAAATGGTAGTATATAATGTATTTTTAAAATAAATCCACACCTCCCACTCCCAGTCGAACCTCCCCCTTTATCCAATATCAGAAAAAACTCCTCACAAACTACCAGAGAAGAAATAAAGAATAAACTGCTATTCCCTTCAGCAGACAAAGCTGCAGGAAATCAAAGAAATTATTTTCTAAATTCAATTCCCTCCCTGCCTGCCTAACTTAAATCCTAAAGCCTCCAGCCTCCCTCCTCAATCTCGATCGGATCACACCAGCACCAGCAGCCAGCCCTCCTCCCTCAACCACATTCATACACCTGACTGCGATTTCTGGAAGGTGCCTCAGCTTTTTATGCCCTCTGAGACATCCAGAAGTGTCAATCAAAAACCTGGCGATGCCATTGGTGGAATGGTTCAAAAAAATTGCATGGTCCCATCCCATGCCCAGCCCAAATGGGCAGGTCTAAAAAAATAAAAAATAAAATAAAATAAAATCAATACGACGTTTTATTGCTATAAAAAAAAACCACTGCTGCTACTATTAAAATTCAGGCATTTAAAATAAATAAATTTCACATGTTTCTGTGGTGATTTGGTGTGTTTTTTGACCACGATTTCTAAAGAAAAATTGCGGTCGCCATTTTGGATCCCCCCCACCGCATGGCGACTGGCGAGATGACAAGGATGACCCCCCCAAGATTGGTGCAAGCAGTCCAGGACAGGAGAAGAGGGGGGGAAAGGCCAGGGACCCCCCAGTAACCACCCCTCTGGTAGGTGGCAAAACCTCAGGCATGCATATTTTCGCCTGCTTTTTTGGCCGGGAGTTGGGGTTTTTTAAAAAAAAACTTTTAAAAACTTTTTCTGTGCTTCGCATTGTGCGATCGCCGCGATGCCACAAGCGACAACGAAAAACCCGACCAAATTTTTCTTTTTTCGGTTTGAGTTTGAGTTCTGACGGCTTAATTATCGTTACCATTTCCGTTACATAACGGAAACAATAACCGAAAACGGAAACGACAATTTCGCCTAGTCGTGCCCATGTGTAATGCATAATACAACCAATAGCCGTGTGTGGCACATGAAGCTGCAATTTGTACACAGCTTATTGAATGGTTTGTGCTGAAGATAGAAAGTATCACGGTGATGCTGATTTACACATCACAGTTTATTGGTGACCATGACATATCGGAGTCTGGCATTTGCAGGCATTTTATGTTATATATTTCAAAGTAAGTTGCTTTCCCATTATTATAATGTCAATGCATAAACATTTTTACACACCACTTCAGCTCACCAAACCTAAGCCTTTGGTTACCATGCTTTTAACATCTCATGGCATTTATTAAAGGAACATCAATAATATACAATGGATGCCAACTGAGCAGGTGATTCAAATCCTGTGCATCTGAATTCATCATAATGAAGGTGTTGGCAATATCATCAACAGGTGTACTTTATTTAAGCAACCAACATTTTTCTGTGTATATAGTGGCAGGTACTACTCCTATGCACCTGTCAGCCTGAAAAATAAAAACAAAAATTAAAAATACAGCCATGTGGTTGTAAATACTCCTTGGATGCTAAAGGTTTAGCAGATGTTCCAAATTCTCAAGTTTCGAAAGTGTTACAAGAAAACTTGTGATGCCTGCCAGTTTTACTGGTTGCAAGCATTTGTGTGTGCGGTGGGGTGGGGAGGTGGTTAATAGTATTGCACTGATATATTTGTTTTATATATATCTTGTACTCACATACATGTCTTGTATCAATGCATTTGATTGGGTCCTTTTCCAAAGAAAAAGGTAGAGTAAAAATACTCTAAAATAAAATAAAATAAATTTGAATGACCAGAGGTCCAGATTTTTTATTTGTAATGTCTTTTCTACGAATTGGCTTCTGATAAATGTTGAAAAGCATGGGGAGCAAAGGTGGAAATGATGATGTAAACTAGACAGTAAACTGCATGTGGATGAATTATATTTTATAGAAAGGAAACAAAAAACAGTCAAAGACTGGCTGGCCAGTGTGACAATAGGATGAGAGCTAAGAGTGAACAGAACTGATGTTTATCCTACCAGGGTGCAGCATGTTAGTGATGAGGTTATCACTATCAAATTGAAGGATCTCCCCTAGAAGTTTGCAACTGAGTATAAACATAAAATATGTCTTTTTTAAGGAGATCAACTGAGACATCATGAAGGCAAAATTGCCCTAAGGTGTCCTAGTCATGTCTGACTCTAGGGGCGGTGCTCATTTCCGTATTCGAGCCGAAGAGCCAGTGTTGTGCAAGTCCGTGGCCATGTGGCTAGCATGGCTGCAAGGAAACACTGTTTTACCTTCCCACTTTTTTATGGTGGAGCCTATTTATCTACTTGCAATTGCATGCTTTTGAACTGCTAGGTTGGCAGGAGCTGGGGTTATCAGTGGGAACTCTCTCCAATGTGTGGCACCCAGGATTTGAACTGCTGAGCTGCCAACTTTGCAGCTGACAGTTTTTGGAGCCTTAATTTCCTGAGCCACCATGGCCCTTAAAATTGCCCTAAACCTGGTTAACAAATACTTCCACATGGCTTCCGTTCAAGATTAATGGAGAAGCTATATAAATTTGCCTCTGTTTAAGAGGACTGTGACGTCACCCCCTTTCAGAAACTGGGTTTTCAAAGGCACAACTGGGTTTATTTCGACATCCCACTGCTTGGCCACCAAATTGTGACGACACCTCCCTTTTACATGTGTAATTGTGTTGGAAATGGTAATGCTGCCACCTTTTATTCACTTGGTAATGCTGCCACCTTTTAAAATCGTCGCCTTATGAATTGGGACAGACTCAGATGTATAATATAAAAATAATAATGAAGTTTATTGAGAAAATAAATAAATATAACAATGGCTGAAGTTGGTATGTGTTGCCTTAAACATAGAATATAACTCAACTCTTCAACCATCCCTGTCTTTAATAACCAGTAAACAGTAAAGCCCTCACTGCCTGACTGAACTCTAACAGAGCTGTGCTCTCCCAGCACTCTTAACGCTCAACTCTCAACTTAACTGTCTCAACTGCCTCCCAGAGACCAGGCTCTACCCTTTTTATACAATACCATTCCCCGCCCTCCTGCTGGGATTGGCTGATGATTTATTTTATATATGCATTTCTCCTGCTTCCAGCGTGTTGTCACAAGGACGAAGTATTAAATGACATCAGATAGAGAGGAAGGGAGGGAGGGAGAAGGAGGAAGGAAACAAATCAATCTACATGTACATCCAGAAAAGGAAAGAAGGGAAAACACATCCATGTTGTTGATTTTGTTTTGTTCAAATTTTATCCTGCTCATCTAGCAGCCAGGATACTTACTCTGAGTGGCGTACAACAAAAGCATTCACAATACAAACCAAGCTTCAGTAATAAACAATAACCAACACATTAATCAAATTAGCAGATAAAACTCCAAATTAAATTAAATCTGTAATAAGATGCACAATGACAATTGTCTGCCAATCTGCCATAAAAATGTGGGTCATCAAAATCAGAACTAAACAAGAAGTTTAATTTAATTAAATGGGCAGGAGTCTTCACTTTTTTCCTGAAGCCAGGAGGGTTTAGGCCTGACATAATTCCATAGAGAGAGAATTCCATAACATGGTGATGACCATTGAGAAATCCCATTTCCTAGTAGTGGGTTTCCAAGCCACTTGGGAAGTACAGATGGGAGGTCAATCTGAGGAAGAGGTGCTCCAACGAGCAATGATATGGGCTTTAGCAGATTAGCCTCATTCAGTGCTCCATACTGAGCTATATGCTTCTCTCCCTTGCCTCCTCTGCCTGCTCACTCACACAGCAGCAGGAGCTATTTCACTTCTCTAGGTCCTCAGTCCATGGCAGAAGCATGGGCTTCCCTACAATCTCTTCCCTACAATCCCTTCCCCCCAAAGAAGCACTTTTCCAATTACAAATGGATTCCTAGGGAGACCCACTTTGACATTGAATTACTTGGACCCACTGAACCTCAAAGCTCTCCAGAATTGGGGGGGGGGGGGTTTACAGGGAACAGGTTGAGGAAGCTCTGCTGCAGTTCCCATGATCACTATTTTTGAGTACATAATTTTCCAATTACAAATGATTTTTTCCTGGGGGGGACCCAATTTGGAGTTGAATAACTCAGCCCCCTGAACCCCAAGCCTCTCCAAATTTGGAGGGCTTAAAGGGAAGAGTACAAGGAAGGTACCAGCCTCCGGATGCCTCTAGGACCCAGAAGAGCCACTTTATAGCATAACAAAAATGTGTTTGTTTCATTTTGGACATTCTTTTAAAACTTTGTTAATAATGAAATGAAACAAATTGAAAAATGAAACAAAACACTATATTTTCATTCCATGCCCATCTCTAATGGTCAATGTTCACTAGTGCCATAACTCCCTGTACTTGATACTGCAATGATTCTGATTCATTGTAATTAATTATTCACCAGGGTAGACGAATTGATGAATTTCTAGTAATTAATCAACAAATGGATGAATCAATTCATCTCCCTGTTAAAATGATATATAAATATAACCCTGGCATCTAGAGGCCCCAAATTTGCAGGTATGCTTCCCCTGCCTCTCCTTTACAAGCTCTGAAAGTTTGGTCAAGATTGGGATTTAGATATCTAAGCAAAGACACACACACACCAGAAACTTCCCTCCAGGTATCTACAGAATCCAAATTTGCAGAGAAGGTTCCTATGACTCTCCCCTACAATCCCTCCAAGTTTGGTGAAGATTGGGTTTCAGACATACATGTTATTTACTCACTAATATCTTTTTATCAACTGTGTTGGCAAAACTAATATTTACCAAACTTTGAGGGATAGTAGAGTAGATTCACAGGATGCTTTCCTCCAAATTTGATGTTTCTAGGTGCCTCGGATGACATTTTATAGCCCAACACATTAATGAATCCAAAATCTCTAAAATTCATCAATTTGTATTTGTTGGGATACTCCTTTTATGACAAATACAAATAAAATTGGTGATGAATTGGCCAAATTTGTCAAAAAACATAATTCGTTTTTCAATTCATCCCAATCTCTACTTAAAAGCCCTATCAAAACAGGGGAGATGACTAAACTAATTAACTACAGATTAAATATCAAATTCCTATATAGAACAAATTATTAGTAAAAGCAAAAATATAAAACTAGTTAGTGTAGGCTTCTGTGGCATGCAGGTAACCTGGCACTGCAGGTTCTACTCATGATAAAATGGCAGTCCGAAGCTTAATAGCATTGAGAAGCTTAGAAAAATGTAATTTAAAGGGCTCATGCCATGGTATGGTGTGGTATGCCATGGATTGACGGAGGGAGCCAAGTCCACAAGCACAATCTTTATACAAAGTCCTTCCATATCAATTCTGATCCTGAAAGCACCCATTCACACTCACACCTGCCAAGAGATCCCTGCCCTGCAACAGAACAGATCTCAGTGTTGCTTTTACACGTGATATTCTCACCATCTTGCAAGATTCTTCCCCATAAACTTAACTTCAGTCATCTTTCCACAATGAGTGCTCTGTCCCACTCCCACTCTTTTATGCAGACCTGCCAAACCTAGCAGAAGCAGCAAAAGCCATTCCAAAAATTCCATCCATATCTTCCTCAGATCCAGGCTCCTACCTGCCTACTGCCTCCCCACCAGCACCTGGTTCAACATATATGCCATCTGTGTTTGGCATCAACAAAGCTGAGAAGTTCATAAAGGGCCACATGAGATAAGGAGAGAAGAGGCACCATGTGCAGTAGCTCCAAAGTCTTCACACCCAAACTAGATGCTACTATTAATGAGAGAATATAACTGCTGATGTTCTTTGTTCTTTTAAATCAAAGACATGTGAGGGAGAGATCTAGTGGATGACAAGATGCTAAAAAGCAACACATGACAAGGTCCCAATTCAGGTTGCATCCCCCAGCCTTCTACTTCAGAGTTACTAAATTATACTTTTCATACACTATATTGTGCTAGATTTGTTATTTTTATACATAACTCAAAGTTAAGAGATGGAGCACCCCATCTGGATTGGGGCCCTGGTATACATGGTCATGTTTGCCATCCCTTGAGGTATCAAATGTCACCTACAGTTGCCCAACACGAGCTTTTTGTTGCTCCTACATAATGCAGTCATCATTGTCATTGTCGTCATTCCCATCATTGTCTCTGTCTGAACTAATTAAATTGAATTAATTTGTTTAAGTGCCACAAGTGGTATTACTAGTATTTTGGTAAAACAGCATTGAAGTGTGCCTCTGAGGAAACCAGGCAGAAGAACATCATAGGCAGAATCAAAGGGTCACAATATTGAACCAAGGTGCTTCTGACAGCTTGGTTTGAAAAAGAGTTTACATCTGATCATTTGCAGTTTTTTTACCATGCTTTCACGAGGTATATTTATTTAAGAAAAATGGGTGCCCTGATTGCACGCAATGAATCCATTTCAGAACAAAACCAAAGTGTTAGAAAAAGAATGCATTATGAATTAAAATGTCTCAGCCAGCCAAGAATGTTTTCTCATTTGTTTCACCTGTGTTATTCCCTCCTTTTCTTCGGGAACACTATGCAGGCTTTTCTTTTGTCTAACAATACAATTACTATTTAGGTAGAAAAGCTGTTCTGAAAGAATTTCCTTTTCTGTAAGTGTTGAAACAGAAATTACCTAAATATAACTTACAAATTCTATGAAAATGACAAACTATGGGAAGTAAAAATGGGCAAGAATTAAATCATGCCGCTTCATATGAAACACACTGTGCGGCAGTACAGGTGCTGTGCATTCCCTCCCTCCCACTCACCCACCCACCACCACCACCACCACCACCACCACCTGGCCTGCTCACCATTTATCATGCAGCGCCAGGGTTCTCTTTCTCTGGCGGGGCTTCATTCCAGGCAGTAGCTGGGGTTGCCCCTTTCCCACCTCCTCCAGCAGCCAAACACTCAGTGATTACACAGGGAGAATTCTTGTTCTGCCTCCTCATCAGAGTGGTCACCTGCAGGAGGAGGTGAGGAAAGGCACCCTGAGCTTCTGCCAGACCTGAGTTCCACTTGAGAAGGAAGGCCCTGGGAGCACGTGATGAAAGGTGAGTGGGGTAGTCAGCCTGGAGAAAGGGAAGGGGGACAAACATGGTGTGCTTCATACCAAGTACAAGTTATTTTTCGCCCAACAGTAAGGAATCACGTTAATCACAAATGACGATAGCATGAATTGGTAATTCTCCACTTTATTTTGTGTCCTCATGGCCTTTTCTGCTATAGTCATAATTTTTAAATGAAGCTATTGGCCTGTGTCTGTTTTCTCATCCTCTTTAAATAGTGCACATAGATGGATTAGCAACAGGGAGCAATCTAGTCTGGGTCATTTAGTAATACTTTGGAACAACAGGGCTTGATTAGATCACTCCTTCCATTCATATGGAAACGTTCCTGAAGCCATTGTGATTGCAATCTATTCAACTACATGCTGGCATTAGATTGCTCTGTCTTGGTCCATTTGGTCACAATGTGCCTCTCACCTTTGTGCTTCCCATCTCCTGCCTTATCTTTTGCAGCAGCTGTTAGCCAGTTGGGATATAGCCTGCTTCTGTTTGCCTGCAGATGGTATTAAATTTATTCATGCAAAGGAGGGGGTTATGGAGTGTCATGTTTCAACCCCATGTTTCTCATTTTCTCCTTTTTTAAAAAAAATGCTTTTGGTAAGTAGCATAGCGCTTATGTGATGTAGCGTGATAGTGGAAAGTGGTGGGTTTTTAATATAAAATATTAAAATAAAAATGCCCTTCTTCACTTCAAAATAGGTTGGAAATAGAGATGCACATGAAACCCCCCCCCCAAAAAAAAACCTGGTGGTTCATGATAGTTCAGAGTTCATAGCTAGTTCATTTTCTGGTTTGTTCCTAGGGGATACCTGCCACCTCCATCTCTGCTACCATGGGCACATGCAGGAAATCCAGGTGCTGAATGTGTACCCATCAGTCAGCTGTGTGGCAAGCAAAAATGCTGAGAAGCAGTAGCCCAGCTGGGTGTTGCCTCTGAGCATGCACCTGCCCCCCAGGTGAGATGTGTACACATCCTCAGAGGCAGTGGGTAGCCCTTGGAAGGGAATACGGGCCAACTATCTCTGAGGATGGCACCCACTGAAACACAGAAGGAAGTGTTGGAGCCAGGAGCAGATAGAGGGAGACAATTGGGGCAGTAGGAAGGGGTGGGCAGGCATCCCCTTTTGCCAAAGCAAACAAAACATCAAAGGAAAAAAGGACCCCTAAGTATATGGGCAAGTTTATTGTTTTTCTTTAAAAAGACATTTTCTTTAAAATGACATCCCCTTGGCGCAGTGGTTAAATGCCCGTACTCCAGTTAAAACTGTGCTCACGACCTGGGGTTCAGTCCCAGGTAGCTGGCTCATGGTTGACTCAGCCTTCCATCCTTCTGAGGTCAGTAAAATGAGTACCCAGCTTGCTGTGGAGGGTGGGGGTGCCAATGTGTAGCCTGCAAACTGTAATTAAAACTGTAAACCACCCAGAGAGTACTTGAAGTGGTATGGGGCAGTATATAAGCAGAATTGTCATTTGGCCCAGTTCTAAGCCCATCTGCGCATATGTAACCATCCATTGAATTGGGTTAATTACTACCAACTTTGTTTTATTTATTTTTTTAAGCACCCTCCTAAGGAAAGACAGCCAAAAAGTTAAAGTTCATATACTTGAATGTTCTATGATTTTTTTCCAGGCTCTGATTAGGACATTTAAGCCCTTGTCTAATTGTATTCTAATCACAATGCCTATGTAGGGTGAAGGCAGGAATCAAAGTCCTCACCCTGAACAGGTATACTGGAGACAGCCACTCAATAAATAAATATGACCATAGTCCCAATTCATGTATCCCAAATAACACTTTGAAAAAGAAATGTGCAGCTGCCTGCGCCTTCAGCTCACTCTATTTCTCCCCCCATTCTTCTATGACAAGTCTTCAGTGATTTCCTTTTTTATTTATCCCAGCAAAAAAATGTTATTTTTCCAGCTCTGGCCTTATTTGCGTTATGCATTCTGGACATCCTACAAAGGCACTCCACTTGCTATAGTATAGTATCTAATGTTATCCTTGCCACACACCTGTGTATTCTGGCAAAACGCAGTTCTTAGGCCATATCTGATGCATCAACAGCAAACTTGCTTCCAACAAAACAGAACCACGACTGCAGAAGAAAGAGTTCCCCCTCCCATTAGAATTATTCTCCTCAATTATTCATATGTGTGAAGTAGATTACAGAGTTTGGAGAAAAATGCTCAAAGTTAACGTGTTAACAAACAGCACACAGGCCTCTGTTACAGAAAGCTGATGATCGTATTATCTTGTGGAGGAATGTGCTTTTCCGCATGGTTTGTAGCTGTGATGCTATATTTCACAACAAGGAGTAAGAGACCAAATCTACTTCTACTTCTACGCTACAGAGCCCAGTACTGGAAAAGTGACTGTATCAGCATATAACCTACTCTCCTGTGTGGAGAATGGAGTTGATGATTCCAATTCCTATTCCCTGACCCTAAGTTACCATTTTTCTCAAGTTCCTGAAAGAAAGATGCTATGTCATCTCTAGAATAATATATAAATATATTTATTAGTAGTAAGATTTCTCTTAAGGAAAGAATAGCAATGAGAAAAGTGACACAGCCTGTATCGAACCAATGTTTCTCTTCTGTGACATAAGATGGTTATCAATACATAGAACATTTAGAGAGCATCTTGCACTCCCCCATCCCATCGCCAAAATCCTTGCCAACAGCTTCCAAACACTGGCCATTTTACTCAAGTTAAACTAAAAAGCAGCCCACTGGCCTAGGGTTAACGTTGCCAGGCCAACAGTTTCCTATTTCCTGAGATTTCCGGGACAAAACATCTAAGATCTACCCTTACGATGTCACAGAGACAGCACAGAAAGGAATCAGGATCAAGAGTTCCCTCTCTTCCCCAGGCATTGTTGCATTGATTCCATAACTTGCATAATAACAAGGCCATTGAGTTCTGACCCTGGTGCCCCACTGCCTGCCTTGCATCATATGGCACTGTGGGTCCAATACTTCCCTGTCAAAAAGCCAGAAATTTGAGAGAGAGAGCTAAGTGCATGAACTTGCATCCACTGTGCTATTTGAAGTAACAAACATCTTTTATCAACCCTTGGCATCAGTTGGGAATGGGCAGAAATCAGTGCCAGTGCATTAAGTCACCAATAGAGATGGGCATGAAATGGGAAAATGTCGTTTTGTTTCATTTTTGTTTCCTTTATCCGTTTCTTTTCGTTTCATTTGAAATATGTTTTTTTAAAAAAATTCATTTTGTTTTTTCATTTTTTTTACTCTTTACGGCAAGTGACAGTGGAACAGCTCTGCCACTGCCACTTGTTGCAAAAACTTTTTTTCAAAAAAAAACCCCTGGTGCTTCTCCCCAATGCGCCCATTTGGGGAGGAAAGGCATGGGTTTTTAAAAATGTTTTTGAGCCACTGAGGCAGCCTCAGTGGCTCAAAGAAATTTTAAACAACCCACACCTTTCCCCCGCCCCAACACGCCCAATTTGGATGGAAGGTGCAGGCTGTATAAAGTGGTTTCCCATAGGAATGCATTGCTTTTCAACGCATACCTATAGGAAACGTTGCCATTTTAAAAAATGGAACAAATGGAAAATTTCCAGTTCGTTTCATTTCATTTTTCTTTAAAAATCAGTTCATTTTTCATTTCGTTCTGAAATAAAAGAAAAAATGAAAAACAAAATGAAAAAAATTCATTTCGTCCCCATCTCTAATGACTAAGCATGCAAAAATCAAGCTATATCCTCCTCCAGCATCTTTTACCCTGAGATTTGTTTCCTCACCTGAAAACCCAGGAAACCAAAAACAATTCTTGGAGATTTTAGCTGGACCTATGAGATTGTATTGCCATCCAAAAAATTAATTGTAACTAAATTTATATGTAACAAACTTCAAATCATTTCATATAAAGCTGTCTAATTTCAATATAGCCATGCTTAATCAAAATTTGTACTTGAGATATAACACAAAAGTGAGGTTAATAAAAAATGAAAATAAGATTATCATCTTCCTCATAGCTGTACTGCTAGAGGAAATGTTGCAGGGATTTGTTTATTCAATTTCCAGTTCAAAGGAGAAAAAAATAAATAGATATGCAAAGATCAACCAAGTCTCACCCCACCCTGGCCCACATCACCTTAGAAGAAAATGATTATCAACCTGGAAGTTTAAATCCAATTGTTTTATCAGCCTGATTGGTTAAATCCAATCAAAAAGAGAATTAAGAGCCAATTATGGTCACAGTTCTATTACTATTCTTTTTCTTCTGTAAAAAATGTTCAAAGACTCAGGTTTAATTTCTTGTTAAATCAAGTAGTCACAGTGAACTCTAGAGACTCTCATGTCCTAGTTTACAATGTTTAGTTATGCTTCTGTCTTTTGATCTTGGATTTTATATTCAGTTTAGTATTCATTGAGACAACACACTAGATCTATTAGGTGATTCAACTCTTTGTTAAACTGGGGACAGTGCTAACCTTGTTTGGAAAAAATAAGAATAAAAATGCAGATTGCTCTTACCCCCTACCATCAGTAGAATTAAAATAGACTGTTGATGACTTTTGTAGAACTTTTTCTTTTTCTTTTTTGCCTTCCCTTGATAATCTTCAGTTGGTTGTACAGTTTGCCTAATACATAGAACAGAAGCAACAAAACATGCCAGTCATTATATGAATGAAGGAGAAGAACAAATATGAGAGGAAGGACTGCTCAGGATGGTCTAGGAAAATGATCTGGCATTTATTCCCACACCTCCTAAATGCCAAAGTGAATTACTTTTTATTAAAATGAAAGGTAGACTCTGCACTGGCCTGTATAGACACTGTCTGTAGAAATTTATTGGCTGGCCTATATATGGAAATTTCTTAATGAGCCTTAAACAATATCTTCATGGATTTATACCTGAGCATTTATTGTGTACATACTTGCATCCCATGTAATTGAGAACCTTTTAATTTTACTTCTGGCCAGAATACTATTGGTCACATAGGGTTTGTGCAACTTGATGAGCCTAGTGGTGCAGTGGTTACATGCCTGTACTGCAGGTAAACTGTACTCACGGCCTGGGGTTCAATCCCAGGTAGCTGGCTCATGGTTGACTCAGCCTTCCATCCTTCCGAGGTTGGTAAAATGGGTACCCACCTTGCTGGGTAGTGGGTGGCAAAGTGTAGCCTGCAGTGCATACTGTAATTAAAAACTGTAAACCGCCCAAAGACTACTGGAAGTGGTATGGGGCAGTATATAAGCAGACCACTTTGCTTTAATTGGTAAGGTACCACAACACATACTCATATCAGTAGCAGAATTAGGCACATGGCCAAAACACTCAATGACACCTCATTGTTCAGCTGCAGCAAGTTGCACAAATGAAAACAGGATTCTGGCCATTGTGCTATAAATGATTTTTGATGTAGTGGTTTGTTTTTTTTGGGTTTTTTGTGTTGTTGTTTCTGTCAAGCTACTTCTGAGTTACTATGATCTTAATAGGGTTTTCAAGGTAAGTAAGATGTTCAAGCAGTATTTGCCAGTGCCACCATTTAGTGAGTTTTCATGAGTGAATAGGGAGTTGAACCAAGGTTTCTTGAGTTATACTCTGGCTTCTATCTACAATATCTCCCTGGCTCTACCATGTGTCATAAATCAGATCTCTCAAAAATGCAGGCTTCTTTATGGGAAATGACAGAGACTAGGTTCATGCCTTCCTTTGAACCACAGTCTTCCTATTTGTTGGTTTTTCTGTTCAAACAAAGACCTGCTTGTATGGAGATGGTACCAGCATTGCACATGTGTGAACCTCTCCACTATCATCTCACACCATTGGATTCTGTTACTGATTTAACTGCTGATGGAAAATTATGACATTTAGACATCTCACCAAATCAAAGTTACGTTTCTCTAAGGAAGCCTTGAGGTGATGTCCAAACTGAGCCATCTTTTTTTTGTTTTTGTAGAGGTACATGAGCCAAACACTCTGTCTGTAACATTGAAGAAGACATGAAAAAATATTCTCAGTGAAACAACTGAAGGAATTATAATAAGGAAAGAAGAAAATTAATTTACTGAGCAATCCTGTCAAGTATAGAATAAAATAAAACCTGTTTATTTTGCAGATATTTTTGTGTGTTAAGCATTAAAAACAAAGAAATGAAAATTTAAAAATGCACAAACTATATGCCTTTCAATTTCAAAAGAGAAACAGAGTGACAAATAGCAATTGGATTCACTTGAGAACAATGCATGCAAGTGGTGAAGCAAAAACAGGGCAGAGACGTAACTGAGTGTGCACGAACATTTGTTGATGTTCAAAAAGACTCCACAACTTTAGCTTTGATAAGCACCAGCATGTGTGTGAGTAATACTTGCCCTTTTGTTGAAAGAGATGATTATATTTGAAGTCAGAAGTGTCAGAAAAGAAGCTTTCTGTAGGACAAAAAGACATATCAAGCAATGAATTGCAGATTTTATAAATCAAGACAAAGCAAAAAGAGATGTATAAATGCACACCAATACAAGACCTGGTTTTGCAGACCAGAAACAATAGCACACACCAGTATGAAAACATGTTTTTAAGGTTACGTGATTTGCACAACTTGGAATGGCCCACACTTATCCCTGGAACATGTTCAGATGTCACAATATTCCATGCTTTATCATGAGGAGAATGAGCCCTAATGAATCTTGGATATCCATCCTTCCCCGGTATGGCTTCAAGAAAAAAAAAATCATTTCTTATTAACCCCCGATTGTCATGCTGTCCAGGCTTGAAATTTTGATCTTAACTAGACTGATTTCTAACAAACTTGAAACAATTTTATATGAAGGTCTCTTGCTTCAACAAGCCACAGCCATGCTTAAGCAGTCATGCTTTTATTAACAAAGGTTAACAAGAAAAATGAAAATAGTGGAGGTGTTGGAGAGATGTGATTAATCTCCCCCTTTTTTATGCAAAGAGGAAACAAACGGGGGAAGATCAGCCAGGTCTGGCATTCTCCCTTGGAATTATTAAAAAAACCCCATCAGTCTGGATGTTTCTTGGATAAAGAAACAAAAGTCTCTTCTTTATTTACAGTGCATGCTTTTGTTCTTTTCTTGTATGTGGAGTGAACTGTGGAACCACATCTGTACATGCCTATCATCTTTGGAAAAAAAGAAAAAGGGGGACAGAAAAGGAAAAGACAGCTAACAAAAGAAACTATGGGTAATCTCAAGGACTCAGAGATAGCGCAGGTGCAGGCTTCTTGCCCCAACAGGAGAACTGCAGAGGAAACACAGACACCCAAAGTTTCCTGGGCTCAGTCTCATTACAACAAGCCACTATGGGCACAATCGACTTCAACCCAAACCTATCACTACAGCCATAGGAGAATCCTTTCAGTGGACGCAGTTCTCTTTACACCACAAAAAGTTTGGATCCACGCCACTGTCATTTCAGAAAGACAAAATCAACCTTCAGTTATTGCAAGTGGTCTTTATAAACAGTGGTGGTATTTTTTGTTTGGTTGGTTTAATTTTGGGGTTTTTTTGTTTTAGTTTTTGTTGTTGTTTTGCTTTTTGTTCATTTGTTTGTCATGACTAATATTTCAGGTTTTTAGATTAGACAGGGCAGTGTACAATGAATATGCTATGTACTACTCCAGGTACTAGAGATGGGCAAGAAACGTCAAAATGGAGTTCGTTTCCATTATTCGGCCCCTGGGCCCCAGCTTCGTTCTGTTACCATTATTCGGGCCCCTAGGGCCCACTTCGTTTCCGTTATTTCAATTTTTGACACAGCCACGGGGAACCCTCCTGCCGGCACCAGGCGCCTCCGGAGCCGGTGTTCCAAGGCAGCGGCAGCCGGCACAGCTTCCAGCAGCCCCTGCCCTCTCAAAGAAGTACCCGGGGACAAAAGGGGTCTGGTGGCAACCTGAGTGAAGGCACCTCCTGAGTCCTGACCGGCAAGCATCCGGCTTCGGCTGCATACACCGCTCACCGGCTCCACACATGTGGGGCAGCTTAAGGGCGCCCGCCTCGTGCTCCTCCTCATCCCGGAAAAAGAAAGGGGGGAAGCCTCCCGCCAAACCTCACGAGTCACAACTAGGCTTTGCACAAAGCTGTCCTTCCGCCCACATACTTACCGAGATCCACCCTTTCCCCCTGACTCAACTTGTTCAGAGGGCCCTAAGAAGATTCCAACTCCCAGAATCTTCCCTCTCTCTGGCTCTCCACTGCACCTGACTCTCTCCTGTAACTGTTTTCTGGAGCGAGGAGGAGGAGGGCGAGGGACGCCGGGCGCGAGTGAGCCAGTGAGGGAGATGAGGCAGGGAGAAAATGGCACCCGTGCAGAGGGCTCCTTATGCCTGGGAGACCCACCAGATGCTGGCGCCACTGCCTTCTTCCCCGTTGGGCCACCAAGGCAAATGAGTGCGCTGAATGTCAGCGGCACGATCTTCCTGACCACCCAGCAGAAATCTTTCCTCTGCCACCTCTGCCACGGCGAGGACTCCAGTCGGACCGCCGGTAAGCAAGCGTGCTTCTACCGGGCTGGAATCGCCTTGGGGCAGGCAGAGGCAAAGACTTGGCTCGTTCCAGCGGCCACGGGTGGGGTAGGGTGGAATTCCCAATGGTTGCCATACCCAGGCTTTTTTTTCCTGGTCGCCATGGCACCGGACCTCCGGAGCAGCACCAGGCCATTTCATTGGGCACCACCATTAACAAAAACGAACAGTAATGAAGGTAATTTTCTTGTTTCTGTTCGTTTTGTGCCTAAACCAGCGCCATGGTCATTATTCATCCCGTTACGTAACAGAACAAATAACGGATAACGGAACGAATAAAAAAGTCATTTCGTGCCCATCTCTACCAGGTACTATTGTTCAAGTCTTGCTCTTGTGGAGTGCATAGTTCTGTATAAATATTTCCCACTTCTGTGCCTCCAGAGATCAAGAGGAGTTTATGCAAGTCCCAAAGGTTTCAATGAGGAAGAATTAATCACATGCTTAATGCTCCATTTGGGATTCATGAGACTTTCAAGTGCTTCATGTTGTCTGGACTGGGCTTAAGGTCTTCCTTCTTGCAGTTATAAGTCTACAGCCAAGGTTCTGATTCCATTTCAAGAGGCTCCACAGACTCTCCATTGCTCTGCCCTTATTGGGGAATTTGTGGATTGGGGGTGGGGGGAGATGAGGAAAGCATGAAAACAGATGCTCCCATCTTCTCTCTTTCTCTCTTTGCTTAGCATGCAGACTATGTAGTGCATTGTCATGAACCATTAAGTGTAGTGTGTGGTGTTTTCACTGTGCAAAGCAGTACGGCTACATTGTGCATCTGCCGGCTTGCAACTGCGGAGGACTTTTAATGATTGATGAGAACTTTGCCCTAGTTTCTGTTTGGAGAGGGTATCTTTGAACCAGTGGGTGAAACACAAAGGGAAGAGGCTTACACAGAAGACCAGTCTCCCATAATCCCCTTCCCCAAGACTACTCGAGAAAAAGAAAACAAGGAGTCACTTGTAAACCTTCCAATGACAAGCCTCTTATTTAATGTATTCAGCTACTTATTAGCAGACCAATATAAATCTAGCAGAACTGTGTGCAAAGTCAGCAGGGGGGCTGATGCTCAGTGTTCTATATATTTCCCCCCTCCCACTGAATAAATGATCCCGACCACAAGCTTCAGAAGCTCGTCCTCATTAGTATGTATGAAATGAGCAGAATAAGAACCGGGAGATGGATATTGTTCGATAGTCAATTTCATTACTAAGGAGACAGCCCTGATTTCTTGGGGGCAAAAGAGGCAATGTCCGCAGATCCCCATGCACCGTTCTTTGTAATTAGCAGTATAAATCTGTCGCTGGACGGAGGTGTGAAAAGGATGTCTCATCATTTGTGGTCTTCCACTATTCATTAGCTGGGCGTTTTCAACCACCTTCATATTACTTTGTTATCACCCTCACTATGTGAAGCTGAGCTTTCATTACGAACGTCGGGCTTCCAGGAGTTTAAAATGCCCAGCAGGAATGTTTTTGACCCACAGAGACAACTGAGAAATAGCTTTAAATGTGATGCATTCTTTGAAAAAGCACTATCTGGGCTTCTCTAAATTGTAAAGGAATGCCAAAGAAAAGAGAATTTCTGTCTTAGGTGCTGTTATGCTTTGCTGTTCCTTTATGAAGGGCCTTTAAAAAAATTGAAATCCGTCACTCTGAATAATGTTGGTGCTTTTGGAAATTATAGAATCAGCACATTAGAGGTCTTTCCAGCCTAAACACACAGCAGTTCACCGCTGAGCTCATGATATTTGCTTCTTGTTAAGTACAGAGCTGCTCTGTCATTGACCTTGCGCATTTGCTCCACATTTTTCACAAGAAGTAGTCCAAGGTCAACTACATGCTTACTTGCTGTTGATCAAGGTGCACCGTAATAGTCAGGCATCAAAAAACCTGCTGGGATCAGATCTGCATTTATCTGGCAGAGGAGAAAGGAACAAACCACTCTAAGAGATGGGAGGGGAGGGGAGAGGAGAGGAGAGGAGGGGAGGGGATGGATTCGGGAGGTGGGAGTCTGTGAAATATGAAACTGCCCTGCTTATATACCACTCCATAGCACTTAAAGCACTCTCGGGATGGCTTACAATTTAATTATGCAGGCTTCACACAGCTGCACCCTACACACACACACACACACACACACACACACACACACACACACCACTGAGCTGGGTACTCATTTTATTGGCTTCAGAATGCTAGAAGGCTGGGTCAATCTGAAGGAGGCTGTCTGAGCTCAGGATCAAACTATGATCCTAAGGAAAGTCTTCACTGCACTACAGTGGTTTAATCACTGTCACACAAGGCTTGTCAAAACAATACAACTACGAGTAATGTTACTTTTTGTCTGTAGCAAGCAATATTTACCTGTTACTTCTAAAAGGCTGGCTTTCAAAACTTATTTGAGGGGATTTTTCTTTTTACATGGTGGCCCACCTTTGTACAGTATTTTAGGTGTTATTAAAATTATTTTTAAAATAATAATTTAAAATAACACAACACAACATTTTAATGCTGCATTCATACCATGGGGGCCATAAACCAATGCACAACAAGTAATGTTTAGTGCAAGTGTCTGTGTCCTTCTTTTACGTATTGCCATAACGCTAACTGTACATACACGCATGCATGAACACATGTGCATACACACACACACACAAAGAGAGAGAGAGAGAGAGAGAGATTTAAGGCAAGTAATGTTAATTAGAGGAAGGAACTCATTTCATATATAATTCATATGTTTAAAGGCCAATAACCAATCATATGTGATATTGTTCAAATAATACAATTTCAGAATTAATAAAACATGTCACTGTGCAATACAGCCAGACATATACAATCAATCAACAATACCTTTTATCTCCATACTGTGTAGGAGAATGAGTTACTACCTACAACCAAGGTCGCAGCCAGGAGTCAGGAGAAACTTCAAGGGTTGCATTTTGCACTAAAAGCTTGAGCCAACCTTGCCAAAAAGTACAATTAGTCATCAGATGTCTAGCAATTAAAGGCTCTCTTGCTGTCTCCTTTCATCCATAGTAAATTAACAGCTGTTAGTGTCACTGCTGTAGTAAAGATCATCTTCTGGGGCTTGAGGAGTTAATAAACTGAAGATGAAACACCTTCCATTAGAGTTGAATTTGACATCATAGGGCAGTAGTTTCAGGGACCTGTTGATTTCATAGTCCCGTAACCTCCATGGTCAGGCCATGAATCACTGGGCCCAATTCCTCCTTCCAGTCATTTCCTATCTGATTCTCTTTGGCCAAATATGTGACAAACAGGAACCATCTCCAAAAATGTTGTTCTCTTTTTTCTCTCAGATTTATATGTTTCTTTTAATTCTCCTTCATTATTAATCCATCCATCCATCCATACCTTGTTCCACAATAAGTTGGGCAGGGCAGAAAGTGCCTCATCTCTAGCTGTGGATTTTCTGGCCTCCCTTGGTATTGTCATTTTCCTTGACATATATTGTGAAGAGCAGAGGAGGTGGATAGATTGCTTCAGGAAGAAATGTTCTGTTATATATCAAGATCCTAAGCTATCTTAGTCTTAATAGGTCAAAATCAGCTCCTTGAATTGATCAAAGAAGGAGACAAGAAGCTAGTCGCTTTTTGCTGCTTCATGTGATGTCACACACACCCTCTAAATTAAAATAGCTGCTGTTTTTTTTTGTTTCTGCCTTCATTTTTATTTTATTTTATTTTATTTTATGTAGTAACATTGGACTCTGTTTTTAGTGTTTATTCCTATACATTACCTGGAGCAAAAATAAGGAAGGGACCAAAGGATGATGTGATGTTTTGGAAACTTGTAAAGACTGGAAATATATGCTGTCACTTCCTCAATTAAAAAAAAATTAAAAAAAAAAGAATGGCAGAGCTGGAAGGGACAGATGCATCATTGTCAAGGAGGCATTCTTAAGAAGCAGTAGCTGGGACCTCTTTGTCTATGCATAAGTCAACCACGCAGAGCCACTTAGATGACAGCCATGCTTGTATGCAAATAAACCTCCCACTCAGTACACTACATCTGAAGAGCAATTTCCTTCTATCCTCTTTAGATTTTTTTAAACCACCCAAATTAAAGGTAACTATGCCACTCATTTGGAATAAGAACTGGCAAGCCACTCCAGTATTCCTGCCAAGAAAACTCCATGGACATGGGGTCACGGAGAGTCGGTAATGACACAACACACATGTGCCACTCATTAATCCCAAATGCTGTGTTAGTTATGTTGGCCAGGGATGATGGCAGTTGTAGTTCATTAATATCTGGGAGAGCCACTCATTACCTATATCTCCTCATCCTCAAAGGGATTGTAGAAAATCCTCAAGTAGTGTTTATTGGATTCTGGCCAGTATCATTAAACTGGATATTCATTCCTAATGTTACCATTTGCTGCTCAGAAACCCCACATTTATCATTTCAGTTGTGCTAGTGAAAGAGTCTTCAGAAATGTGGGTCTACTGTTCATATTATGCATGTAATTTGTCTGTACCCTAAATGAATCTTTGGTTGTATATTTAAGACTGAAACTGATTATTTAAACTGGAAACATGTTGCATTCTCTCCAAACGCTTTCTTCATACCTTCCAGAATGTGCCCAGTTACGCCTTTATTTCACAGGAGGTCATAAAATGTGCTTGACATTTAATTTCTTCTGCAAAAGCATTCAGGGCGGATTGCACTTCATGGAAAACCTCCATCTCTTCTCCCACTTACCCCTCCAGAGCCACTGGAAATGACTTTTGAAAGATCCCCTTTGAAATAAATGGAAGGTCACCGTGTCTCTCTAAAACCCATTGTCAATTGTAAGGAATGTTGTGTCTGTGTAATACTTTTCAAAAAGCTTCCCAGTGCTACTTTTGTTTGCCTCCCCACTCTGTGTCTACACTTCTTGCTACCTGATTGCTAGTATATCTTATCTTTCTACAGATTCTAAGCTCAGTTACCTCCCTGAAGGGGGGCAGGTGTTCTCAAAACCCTTCCTTTTCATGTTTCACTTCATACTCTTTCTCATGTTTTTCTCTCACTTGTGTCGAACCATAATAGCACTATATGAGTTCCAATCGGGCAGACTAAACACACAAGTAAGAACAAGTGACTTTTACTTGCACACTCAACTTTGGTTTCAGAGTTTTAAATTGGATCTGCTCTCATTTTGATTCTGTAATGGTATTTAGAACAGTCTTATTACCATACTGACCTCTTGCAATACTCTCTGTTCAATTATAATAATTTCATACTTTCTTGGCTCCCCACTGCTGGGTTTAAAATGCTTCTATTTTGAGATCTGTAGCCAGCTTGCCTCTTGGAATATGTTCATCTACTCTACTGCAATGACAGAGACACAGTCAAGAGGTAAATGAAATTTCTTGCTTGAAATCATGATAATTCTTCAGTGATTTCATAAAATCCCAAACAAGTAAGTTTGTTCACATAGATCAGGTATGTCCAAAGTCAGGCCCGGGGGCCAAATGTGGCCCGTTTTCACATTTTGAGCAGCCCGCAGCCTCTTCTCCCTACCGGCTCAGACTGTCATGCATCCCCGCCAGTTGGTCCCTCCCCATTCTAGATGGAGACATCAACTTGCAGTTTTATGGTTTGCCTGCCCTCCCTGCCTTTTTCCGTCGCCACACCCAGCCGCCTGCCCCCAGCTCCATTGCTGCAGCATCCTCCCCATCTCCTTCCATGTCCTAGAGGCTTGTCCAAAGTCTGGACCGGGGGCCAAATGCGGCTGAATAGTCAGCCCCCACACATTTTCACCTCACCAAATCTGTCCCTTCTTACAAAAAGTTTGGACACCCCTGACATAGATGCTGCACAATTCTAGATACATTTGCCTGTTCTTCAAAGCATATTATTTTTAAAACAACATCCAAGGTGTTACCACTCTATGCATTTTAAAGGCTATCGCTTCACACGAACAAACACTTCAAGAATTCAAAACGAAAATATTTCTAATGGAATAGTTGATTAGGAACATGTTAGTCTTAAGGGCTCATTCAATGACTATCCCATGAAAGAGTGGGAAACACACAGCTTCAGTGAAAGTGCTATTTGAATCTTCCATTATTCACTTGTTCATAATTTCATGTTCCATTTTTCTTGGTTGCCCTTCTACTTGTTTGTTTGCTCATTTCATGCAGGGCTATTTTGGGTACAACATTCTTAAATTTTGGTGCAAAAACCTCACAAACGGGCTTGACGGAGAATGAGATCTTATCATGATGTCCATGATTTCAAAGATCAGTAGAGCTTCAACACCAGAATTTTTAGTTCCAAAACCTGGAACCTGTAAATGAGAAGCTAAGATCTACATTATTTAGGAGAGTTAAACATGACAAATGTTACCTTTCATAATTATATGCCTATGCTTTAAGGTCTTTTGTAAAGATGAGTCCACACACTTGCAGTTTCCAAAAGATCTGATAAGGTTTGAATAGTGTATTTAACTCAGAGAATATATATCAGAGCTCAGAGAAGGGTTTCTTCTTCTTCTTGTTCTTCTTCTTCTTTGAAAGAATTCTTTTTACTGTTTAAACTTGTTTTTTCCCAATCTTTTTTTCCATATGGAATACCAATAATTCAATTGTTGATCAGCACTGGTCTAGTCCAACATGTCTGGGAACTCTTAGGTTTGGAAGGTCTTAATGTCTTACAGGGAATTTTAAGTTACAACCTTAAATTGATCAATGACAACCTTTGGCATTGATTTATTTTCTATCCCACCTACTCATATTATTTAGTTGTATTCCTTCATAACCATTTCCAAAATGCAGTGCTTTCTTCCCAGCTCATTGTGTTGTAGGAAAGACAAACAAGTGGGTCCTGTATCAAATCAAGTCTGAACCATCTCTGGTGGCAAAAATATTGAAACTGCTGTCCTGCTTTGGGCACATCATGAGAAGACAAGATTCACTGGAAAAGAAAATAATGCTAGGAAAGTTAGAAAGCAACAGGAAAGGGAGAAGACCAAATGGGACTAGCTAAAACCACTCCAGTATTCCTGCCAAGAAAACTCCATGGACATGGGGTCACGAAGAGTCAGTCATGACTGTTATGACGCAACACACACACATACACACACACACAAGACCAGGAGAAGAAGATCAAATGGGACTACATGAGTCTGTAAAAACTGATCATGGCAGCTGAGGACAGGACATTTTGGAGAGTGCTCATTCATAGGGTCGCCTTCAGTTGGATGTAACTTAACCACACAATAAAAACAGCAACAGGGCTGGTTGGGCTGTAACAGTGCTGCAGAACAGAGGAGAATATTAGAAATAAACAAAGTCTTATAGCATAAATGCCCCAAGTATGTTACCCAGTAACAGCATCACTTGTCATCTGGGTCAAGGCTCAGTGTATTCGTCCTCATCCATCCTATTGCTATCTCTAGACTGTAATTGGGAGTCTCTGGTAGTTTACCTGGATTAAACACAAAGGAGAAGAACAACTTGGTGTCAACACCCTACTGATGACATATCACTTTGAACCTCTGATTGACCTCACTCAGTAGGTACCTTGTTGCTCAAGGTAATCCTACTTATATCCAGGCTCATTTCCTCATCTGGAGTGAACTATAGAGCTCTGTTGGTTTAAGTGTAGATAACATCAATTTACAGCAATGTCCCAATGGCAAGTTTCTTTAAGGAGTCTTTGACCCATCAGAAAGAATGTTCCACTAATACAGATCTAAAGGATTGGTGTGTGTGTGTGTGTGTGTGTGTGTGTGTGTGTGTGTGTGTGTGTG
>JAHTLZ010000237.1:51818729-51832355 GCA_023846285.1 Phrynocephalus versicolor
TATGGCACCTGCAGCAGTGGCCTGCCAAAAGGGGCTTGTGGCCTCTTCCAAGCAAGGCAAGGGGTCACCACAACATGAAGAACTGTATTAAAGGGTTACGGCATTTGGAAGGTTGGGAACCACTGTTTTAGTGGTTGCAGTTCTGTCCTCTAATGTTGAGAGTCCATGTGCCTCCCCCTTGGTATGTGGGGAAAGGCAGTTCTTTCATGGTATCTTCATCATTCCATTGAAGTAAAAAGGGGATATTAGGGAGAGGAACCTAAAGGTATAATAAACCTTGACTGGTGACCATTAAACTGCAGAAGTGTTACTGATTTGTCTGGAGGCTGTATCTGTTTTGGATGCTGATGGTGGAGAGAGAAAGACCACTGGAACTCTCAAAAACTGACATAATAATATAGACAGTTCTGAATAAATATGCCCTAGTTGAGTTGACAGCTGTTTCCAAGTTTCCTTCAAAGTGATGGATGTCTTTTGTAATCCCTGTCCTTGCAGATAAGCCGTATCCGTTCTCAACAAAACAAAATGACAAAAGAAAAACTGATCTTTCACCATCATAATGCAACCACATACAATCAGTTATGCCCATTTCCCAACTGTATATGGTCAACTATTCATTCAGTGAGAGTAGGTAGAAAGGCAACAGCCGAGCCTATACTGGATCTTCCAACACAGCAACCAGCTGCTTTTATACCCACCAGGAAAATTGTGTGTGTGTGTGTGCTCTTCTCTGGATCTACCTCTCCCCTCTGCTCCTGATTGGCATGGGCATGTGCCATCAGCTTCCAAATAGGCAGAGGCCAGCTGATCTTTCAAGGGATCCTGGGAGCTACTGCCACATTCTGGCCCCCCCTCCACGTCCTGCCAGTCACAAACAGTGCCAGCAGAAGTCCTTGCAGCCATGCTTAAACACAGTTGATGATAGCTGTATAGACTTTGTAGCTGGCAGGGGAGGGGGCAAAATGTGGCAGCCAACCTCTCTGGATGACAAATGAGTACCCTGGACACCAGCCTCTTAGGTCACATCCGTGGAAGACAAACAGAAGTCCAATGTTAAAGCAATATCTTTATCACTACTCCTTCATGTTAAGGGCACTGCTTCATCTGCTGAAACTCTACCTTTGTCAGGTGCATCACAACAGACTAGCCACTTACAATTCACCAAAAGAGAAGGGCAAAAGAGGGGAGTGATATGCAAGATTTTTTGAATGTTCTAATTTATGTGTATAAATGCAATATTAATTAGAGATGGGCATGAACTGAAAAAATGGCAATTCGTTTCATTTCATTTCATTTAAGGTTTTTTACCCGCTTTGCACGATTTAATGCATTTGACCGTGCGCGGGCATCCTAATGCCCCAGACCAGACAGAAAACATTTTTAAATTTAAAAAAAATTAAAAAGTGATCTGAGAAAACACATAAATGGACATTTTAAGCACTCCTCACCCCCCTGCTAGGTATTATCAGGCAGGAAAAATAATTTTCACTGGTTTTAAAGATATTCAGGATGTTTTAATACCTTAAAAATGCCATTCTGCACAGATTCACTGCCATTAACAAAAGTATGTGGCAGCCATGTTGTCCCCTTTTAAAAAAAAATCTCTTTAAAAATACATTTTTAGATGTTTTACATCACTGGCATCAACCTAATAGCTATAATCAGGCATTTAAAAAGTTTACGATATTTTTGAAGTGTTTCTCATCCGTTTAAAGGGTTTAAAAACAGCTAATTTCTTCGCACGCCGCCATTAATGAAACAAAACATAACGAACCAATTTTTCCTAGTCTCGTTTCGTTTCGTTTAGATTTTACTCCTAGGTTTGTTATTCGTTTTGTTACGTAATGAAATGAATAACAAATAACAAAATGAATAAAAAATTTATTTCGTGCCCATCTCTAGTATTAATATAAATAAATTAAGCAAGGTTGCACTGCCTATCCTCTTACATAGGGAAGGCAGGTTACCTGACTACCTTTTGGAGCTGCTACTTAGGTGCCTACTATAAATGGGCAAATTCAAAGTCCCTCATTTTCATCCTCACAGCTTTTTGCTTTATGTTGGCCTATGACAGAACAGCCTTCAGACTGAGACCCCTTCAAATGGAAAATAACCCTGTTTAAAAAAACACATATGGTCACACTATAGGTGGAAAGTTAAGAGATGATGCCTGGGGGAGAAATGAAACAAATGTGGCAATTGCCAAGTGCACTTTTAAGAACTCTCTCCTGGCAAATTATATCCCTTGTCATGTTTGAACTTCTATACCTGCTTTGAAAAAGAGAGCTTGCTCTTGAAAGCTCAGCAACTTTTTTTAGTTTTCTACTAGCAGCCTATGAAGGTATCACCCATAGTCTAGTCTTGATTTTGTTTGTTTTAATGGCTGCACGTCTCCAACCCTCTTTTCACTGAAATGTGGTAAAAGTAAGCTTTTTAATTTTAAAAAGAAAAATAAAGACTTTGTCACAACAATCATTTTGCCACAATCATTTATGCAGGACATGGCCTTTTGTTCTTGCTTTATATCTGAGCCTGCCTCTTTGCCCAGTTCTTTGATTTCTTGGCCTCAAGGACTGGTTATCAAGTTTACTCTAACTTCTTGAAGGCTCTCACAGCTGGGATTTGATAGCTATAGTGAGTTTTTCAGGCTGTATGTCTATGTTCTGGAAGTTTTATTTCCTGACATTTTGCCAGACTCTTCAGAGGACAAGGAGCTCAGGGAGCAGCCAAACAGCCCAAAAAACTCACAACAGCTATTTACTCTAACTGTCCATAAGTTAATTAATAAGGGTACACAAAGGGCTCTGGGGGGGGGGGGAGTTGCTTGTTCTTATTTATAAGATTGTTTCACAGGAGCCATTTTCATCTACAAGCCACTTCTGCTAATCAGAGAATCCATTCTTCCTCTGAACTAAATTAGCTCAGATCTCCAGAGGCAACCTGTCTCCATCCCCCAGCTGACAACACAACAATCTCTTTTCTTCAGCTCAGAGCTCCGGCATGGCATTGTCTCTGTGGTTTGTGGAAAGGGCATTGTCTCTCCCCAGTCTCTCTCTTGATTAACAACACACTGTATCAGGTTCCCTGGCATGAATCACTGTTGCAGCTCCTTAAGGGCACTTTACTGGAGGCACCTGATCTGAGGATGTACAACTCATATGTCCAAAATCCTAACTTTGCCAAATTTAGAAGGGTGTAGAGGAGGGTCATTCTGTGATGTTGGTGTCTTGAGGTGAATGGAAAGGCATTCTAGGACTCCTGAACATAGAAGCCAAAATGAACTAATGCTTGATTTATTTTCGCCCAAAGTTTGGGAAGTTCATGGTGAACACCAATGAACCATGAACCACAATTAACCACCATTTTGATGGTTCACACCCATCTCTAACTTACAGGTCTTAAGCTACAACGTATCCCAAAAAAAGGTCATGTTTAGAATATTTTGGACACCACAAAGTCCTTTAAGGAAAGATCTGAGCAAAGCATCTAAGTTCTGGCACTGCTATTCTGTTAATGTATCTCTTAGTCATATGTGGCAGTCATGTCCAGTCACATGTTTGTTTGGGGGACAATTTATTCCTCGTACAGTAATCCCCTGCCTATTGCGGGGGTTAGAGATCCAACCCACAATAATGGAAAATAATGGTCATGATGGGAGGGCTATCTGGGGTATCCTACTTATCTGAGGCCTGGCACTGCCTCAAACGGGCCTCTGATGGGCTTTCAGAAGTTGTTTTGGGTGATCTGGAAAGCACTTCCGGTTTTCCGGAAGTCACTTCCCATTCACCAAAAGCCCATCAGAGGTCCACTCGGGGCAGTGCCAGGCCTGGGGTAAGTGCAGGAGGCCTCCAATGAGCCCAAACAGCTTACCCCAGGGGGCTTTGCCTTTCATATACTGTGGGCCCGCGTTATACCTGGACCACAGTATACGAAACTCAAAATAATGGGGGATGACTGTATTAATTTTGGATATATTTATAGATATTAGGAAGCTTTTTAAAAGCCTGTATACAGTAACCCTCCACCTATCGTGGGGGTTAGGGACCCAACCCGTGATAAATGAAAATCCATGATATACGGATGCTGGGTTGGGTGGTGTGTATGGGGCCTCCTACACTTACCTGAGGCCTGGTGCTGGCCTGAACGGGCCTCCAATGGGCTTCTGAAACCTGTCAAAGGCCTCAGAATTGCTTTCTGGTTGCCTGTTCAGGGCAGTGCCAGGCCTGGGGTAAGTACAGGAGGTCTGAAGCAGGCCCATCCACATTACCCCAGAGGGGTACAGTATATGAACTGCAAAAGGGCAGGGATTACTGCATAGATATTGTTCTCCCTTTCTTCCCCCCTTTAAATTTCTTTCCTTCTTCCTTTTCTCCCCCAACCCTTCCTCTTTGGAAAACATTATCATTGCATTTTAGTCCTGTTGTATGTTCTTCTCAATTTGTTGGTATATACCAACACATTGGTATAAAGTATATAACCCTATTATGCAGATATTTGTTATGTTGAAGGAAATATATAAACCACTAGCAGAGATTAGCAGCGTTGTGGAATAATAAATGCACTTAGTAATTATGGAGCTAGGAGACAAATGAACAAGGCAATAGAAGTTAGTACAAAACTTATATTACATATGTACACATGACAAAGAATAATATACAATAATAATATACAAAGCACAGCTTATAGAAGAGACAACAGAACATGGAAAAAGCTGCCTCTCAGGCAGTCCCAATTTTACATTGGTTTGCTTGATACCTTTATAAACAAAGCAAATATGGTGTAAGCCAATCACATAGTACATGGAATGAGGTAATTTAGCTATACCGCCTGTGCTTAATCATCCTGACCTTCCAGTACTGGTGATTCTTTACACCTGTGATCTAGACCTAATACACATTCTTGTCTAGCTCATGACATAGCACAGGCCCAAAGTCTGGCCCGGGGGGCCAAATCTGGCCCATCAGGCCATTCTGAGTGGCCCGTGGCTGGCTGGCCCGCCCCTCCCTCCCCCTCCTTCACCCCATTTTTTAAAAATCTTCTGCCAACACTGACACCGCTGGGAAGCTTGGGCAGATGGGCGGATGGGCGGTCTGCTGCCACCGGCACGGCAGGGGAAAGTGTGGGGTGGGCAGGCCAGTGGGCCTCTGCCACTGCCAAGGAGCTTTGGGGTGGCCTGGTGGGCGAGCCGTCACCACAGCTGGGGAGCTTGGGGGGTACAAGGTCGCACAGATCACCTCTTCCAAGGGGCGACCTGTGGCCACAGCTCCCTGTGCTTCCTTTGGTCCCCACCTTCCTTCTTTCCTCCCTCCCACCCTTGGTCCCCACCTCCCTCCCTCCCTTCCTTGTTCCCCACCTTTCTTCCTTGTTCCCCACCTTTCTTCCTTGTTCCCCACCTTTCTTCCTTCCTCTCTTGGTTTCCACCTTCCTCCCAACCTCTCTTGGTCCCCGCCTTCCTTACTGCGGGTGGGGTTGCAAGGGGTCAGTGGGTGGGGCTTATGGGTCAGTGGGTGGGGCTTGCAGTGAGTTGGCTGGATCAGTGAGCAACCGGCCCCTGACACATTCTCAGCCACCAAATCTGGCCCTCCTTACAAAAAGTTTGGGCACCCCTGACATAGCATTTTACATAGGATCCATTTTGTAATCTGTTAAATATACATTACAGACATTTTGTCAAAACTACAATCCTTGACAGTATTAACTTATAATTAATACATTTTCAAAAACTATTGGGAGTCCAATATAACCTGCCCACTCTGTTGTCCTAATGGAAATGGCCCAAGCTGCATGTGCTGCTGAGTTTTGATTTCCTAGTATAATTTCCTTTTCTTACATGGTAGAAGTAAATAGAAACACAGAGTACAATAACTACAGGATCATCATATAGTTCACCCCTTTCTCAGTAACTGGCACTTAAAATCTCTGAGGCTTTTGTAAGTAGAATGAATAGAAATATTTCTTTGCTTACAGTTGCTTGAAATGATGGACGTGTGTGCCCGCTGCTTTCTCCAATCCCCATATAGTTGTCAACCAAATGAACAGATCAATAGCAAACAAACAACTGCCTTCAAGCTAGAAAAGAGAAGGAAAAGGCAATCAGTGGAGAGAGGCAAGGCTCTCTATGAAATCAAAGACGGGGGAGGGGTTGGTTAATAATGGATAGGCAATCACTTTTACCCAGAAAACTGTCTCCCGTTCACACAAAACACAGACAGCATGTGACGTTTCAAGCAAAACTCCAACAGCATGGTCACAAGGTCTATGTAGGCGTGAAATCTTGAGAGACTACCCAAATCACTACTCCTGGGATTTAAAGCCTATAATCTAATGATGGCTGAGATCTCATTCCCTCCCTGAAACATGACCAGGAATGATTCAACAGGCATTCTCCTTGACTGTAGATCCCCCTCCTGCAAATGACATCTCAGTCCCTGCAAGAAACAACTATAGCAACAAATATAGTGGCACATATATCCATATTCTCTAGCTGGTCATCTTAGTCAGGCACATTGACTTGTCATGTCAAATATTTGCCCAATTAGTTCTGCTAGAAGTAGTAATTGTCAGGATTCATTCAGCACATTGCAGAATGAACTGCTGCCTTATAACACATTTTAAAAGAATGTCTGATTCCTAAAAACTCTTCTGGAAGCTTTGTATCATTGAAAGGGACTAACTATTTTGTGGACATTCAGAAATGACTTCCTTGAGTTTAAAAAAATCGTATCTTCTATTTGATGAGCTTTCCCAGTTATAAACTTCAAACTGCGGAACAAATATTTAACCTAAAACTAGTTCATTCTCACCATCCAGGCTCTTCTTTTTCAACTCTGCATCGTCTTAAAATTCAGCACTGCTTTTGAGCTGGCTTGTAAATGGAAAGGGAGAGAAGATGCACTATTTTTCTGAAATGCAAGGAAACAACCACCAATCTCTCCCAGCTATTTTGGACAATAAGGGTGGATGTCCTCCTTTAATCAAGTTAGATTACCTGTAATGACTGATGAAAATTTGTCACAGCCTTGCTTCTGGCCCTCAGTACTGTGTATCTGTATTTACTTCCATGCCTCTCTTCCTTTCCACCACTTGCATACTATAATATCTGGCAAAGAGATGCAAAACATTGGATCAAAGGGTGATTTCCAATAGAGAGAGGTCAGGCAGGCAGAAGTGTGCTTGATCCTTCCCCTTCCTGCTCCCCACCTCAGCTCATGTCAGCATTCCTTATATATGTTGCTACTGTGTCTGTAGTGGGACCAAGTGGTTGGGAATAGAGATGGGCACGACCAGAAAAAAATGACATTTCGAGTTGTTGTTTGTCAGAATGGGTCCGTTTCGGGTCGTTTCCATTTGTCGTGAAATTTTTCAAAAATTTGTTGTTTCCGTTTGTCGTTTGTCATTTCCAATGCGATTTAGCGCGATTTGACGTTCCAGAGAGCATGGGGGCATCCCGCAATCAGGGCCGACACTAGGTGTTTTTGCTCCCTAGGCGGCGGGGGGGTGGGGGTGGGGGGGCAGTGGCGGTGGCAGGGGGCATGGGCGGGCGGCGACAGTGGCAGGGGGAGGCACGGGTGGGCGAGCGGGCGGGCAGGGGGTGGGCAGCGGGGAGAGGTGCGGGCGGGCAGCAGTGGTGGGGGCCATGGGCGGGCAGCAACAGCAGCAGGGGGGAGGCACTGGCGGGCGAGTGGGTGGGCAGCGGCGCAGGCCGCAGGCGGGTGGCGCCGCGGGTGGGCGGGCGACATCCAGAAGTGTCAGTCAAAACCTGGCCATGCCATTGGTGGAATGGTTCAAAAAAATTGCATGGTCCCATCCCATGCCCAGCCCACATGGGCAGGTCTAAAAAAATAAAAAATAAAAAAAAAATAAAATAAAATCAGTGCAACATTTTACTGCTACAAAAAACCCACTGCTACTACTATAAAAATTCAGGCATTTAAAAAACCTAATTTTCACATGTTTCTGTTGTGCTTTGGTGGGTTTTTGGACCACGATTTAAAAATAAATATTGTGGTCGCCATTTTGGATTTCCCCACCACCACCACATGGCATGGAGACGACGAGGATGACCCCCCCCAGCCTGGTGCAAGCAGCCCAGGACAGGAGAGGGAGGGAAGGCCGGGGACCCCCCCCCCAGAAACCACCCCTCAGGTAGGTGTCCTCAGGCAGGCATATTTTCGCCTGCTTTTTTGGCCGGGAGTCGGGGTTGTCTTTTTACTTTTTAAAACTTTTTTTTGTGCTGCTTGGCAATGGCATTGCGCGATCGCCACAATGCCATGAACAACAATGATAAACCCAACCAAATTTGTCTTTTTTTGGTTCGAGTTCGAGTTCTGACGCTTAATTATCGTTACCGTTTCCGTTACGTAACGGAAATGACAACCGAAAATGGAAACGACAATTTCGCCAAGTCGTGCCCATGTCTAGTTGGGAAGGTATTAGATGCAGAAAAGCATCTGACCAGAGGGAGGAAAAAGGGAAGACTCTCCTCCTACACAACATTTTCTATGCTGTGTTGCAGCTTTTGGCAGAAACCCAAGTGAGATTCCTCGACCCAGATCGGCCACTTCACTTGGAGATGCAGCAAACTCTAGGTGGTTACTTCATGTCCTTCTTTGTTCCATGACTAGTTTTGTACCGTGACAGCGTTGGTCGCGATCACGTGGTTTTGTCCCTGTTTCAATGTTCCCATGGTCATGATAACTTGTCTCATGACAAGTATTACCTCACGGACTTGTACTGTGACAAACACTGAATTTGTCTAGCTTCCTTTTTCCTTTTGGGGGGGCTTAAATTTTTTTTCTCGATATTTCCCTTCTGAAAAGTCAAAAAAATGTTCACAGTTTTCTGAGAGAAACGAATGTTTTGTTGTGTGACAATCATTACTACATAGTGTCTTGTCTTGGAACAGAAAGAGGGAACAAAGAATGACAAGGGAAAACCCTACCCCAGCACCAGGTACAGTATTGTTGCGCTTAGCATCCATTCCAGGGGCACGGCCGAGACAAATTTCAGTAGTCGCATGACGGACGTGAAGTAACATTTTGTTTTGTGCCACTCCTAAGTGCAACACTAACAGAGACAAAACGGACGTGAAGTAACCACCTACACAATGGTTTCTATCTAAAGGTGGTTTTTTGCCTGGAGAAAGAACTTCCTCTTTTGCAAGGGCTGCCAATTTTGACTGATGTTCTTCACACCTGATTTGTCACATTACTAGGCTTCTTACAGCCCAGAAAATGACAAACATAATTTGAAGCTGTCACATGTTTGTCTGTTTGTTTGTTTTGCTCTTTTCCTACCTAGAGCCCATCTAGTCCCTGTGTCTGGTCAGGGACTTTTTGACAGACATATGGTAATGGCCGAAATTCAGTTGCTAGGCCATACAAGCACAAATCAACTGAATCAAGGGGTTTTCCATACATTCCAGTTTCTTATTCAGCAACCGATTCAATAGGTCAACTCCCGATGGAACTAGCAGTTGGATTATGCCCAAGCTATCTGGGAATTCCTCCACTACTGACCTCCCTCTTCACTTTGCATTTAGCTAGAATTCACACAGTAGCTGAGGGCAGCCACAATGTATTTATTTATTATTATTTATTTGTTACACTTTTATACCGCACCATCTTCCATAAGGAACTCTGGATGGTTTACAAGGTTAAAAGGAATAAGAAAAAACAACAATAAAAAGAAAAGAAACATTAATAGTAGAACAACAATATAAACAGAAGAGGGGAGACCCTCAGCAAGATATAGCAGGCACACAGAAAAAATAAGTAGAAATAAGGTCACCATATGCCTCCTTAAAAAGCATAGTTTTAAAGCCTTTTTGAAGGTGGGCAGGGACTGTGCAAGGCGCAACTCACTCGGTAGATTGTTCCATAATAGGGGGCCAACAACAGAGAAGGCACGGCTACGCGTTAGCGACTTCCGCACCTCCCTAGGGGTGGCCACCCTGAGTGAGCGCGCCCGCAACATTCAAATGGGCCTAGCCTCGGTTGATCTCTGAGAGATATGCTCCACCAGGTATTCAGGACCCAAGCCGTGGAGGGTTTTGAAGACCAAAACCAAGACCTTGAACCTCCGGAGAGCCACGGGCAACCAATGGAGGCGGGCCAGAACTGGGGTGATGTGATCGTATTTATGAGCACCCACCACCAGCCTGGCTGCCACATTCTGTACCTGTTGGAGTATCCGGACAAGGGTCAAGGGCAACCCCACGTACAGTGTGTTGCAGTAGTCAATTCTCAAACAATGTATGATGTGAGTTATCCCTATTGTAATATGAAATACTTGGGGGGGGGGATATGTTGGTCTTGAAGAAGCAATTAGGACCTGCTAGATTCATGCAACAACTTTCCTCTCTAGACGTGAAAAATGGAAGCACTGGTTTCTTGTCTTTGAGATTAAGTTCTTTTCCATAGTCCAGAGAAAGGCCTATCACGATGCACATTGGCTCTTCAAAATGGCATAACTTCTGATATATCACTGCCAAGACACGCCTACTGGTATAATGTACATGGCTCCTCAGCAGTCTGAGTAAAAATCAATACTTAATCAATTGAAGTGAGCCTTGGTTACAATCCTAAATATATGTTACCTGGGAGCACATCCGTCTAAACTCAATGGTACTTCTGTTGCAGACATACGTAAATGTAGAATTGCACTTTTAAATGAACTAAAATCTGGAAATTTTAACAGAAAGCATTGAATTATAGCTCCTATATTACTTCTTCCTTGTATGCTAGGCTCTTTAAGTCCTTCCTCCAGGAGTTCATCATCACTCTCCAAGTTCTGCAGCTTTTTCAATTGTAGCAATGAATTTAAAAAGTGTTATCAATGATTCAATGGACAGTATATGAGGTTGTAAAAACGTCAACGCCTACACCAAGGCATCCATCCAGTACCTTTCGGGAATTAGAGTTTCTGGGATAGGTGGCTTCTAGCTAGGCTTGGACCATGGGAGGCTAAAGGACAAGCAGTCATATTTTCTCTCCTTGTTCTTCCAAGAATCACACTGGACAGAATTGTCTTAGAAATAAAAATTGTCCATGTTTTTCACTAAAAGCGATTACTCCAAAGTGGAAAATACCCTAAATATAGCCACTTTTTAATGCTAAATGGAGTACACACTTGATTTTACTGAAGTGCTGACTTACCATTCTGAAGTTGGTGACTCTACCCTGACCTTTTGACAACATAATCTTTTGTGGAAGAGGGAATGGGGGAGCAAAAATGGAACATAGCTGAAAAACCTGCTGTTTAGTTCCTACAGTTTCATCACAAAATGATCTGAAACAGCAGGGCTGGAAAGATCTCTGTTTGAATCCTTGGTGATGATCTGTTGACTATAGGAAGCTGCCTTACAGCAGATCAGACAACAAGCCCATTTAGTCCATTGTTGTTGCTATTGATTGGCAAGAGTTTTTCTTGCCCTCCCTGGAAACACTGGGGCTTGAACCTTGGATCTTGTGCACACAAAGCAGATGTCCTACCATTGACACAAGCCCTTCCCATGTTCCTCTCAAGGTAATCAGTACTCAGTTAAATGGGTCACATGCTTTAGAAGGTAGATACTGTTGAAGTTCTGCAAAGGAGGCCACAGACCAAACACTAGAAAGAGTATGTGACCTGTAGAACCAATGAGTCAATTGACCAGAAATCAGAGAACAGAGATAAGAGGATCTTCTCAAAATGATTACAGTTCAATATTAGGTTTTAAGGAGAACCACGTTGTTCCTGTTGTGATGAACAGGAAACTTTCATAGAATTATAAGATGATAGAATGAGAAGGTAGCAAAAAAATATCATCTACTCCAAATGTGTGGTCATCCCCCAATTCCAGCCCCCAAAATGGGCTTTCCAAGTCAAAAACAGTGATCTATCATTACTGGAAGGTTACAGCTCTGCACTGCAATGTTTTCTACCCCCCTCAAAAAATTCAGATGGTTTTTCCATCCCCACCCCCTTTACTTGGAAGAAGGTTTTCATTTCTGCTAAAGTATCCCTCAAAGGGACCAGTTTTAATCTGTTAAAGAGGAAACAGATAAAAAGATAGGGCACACTAAGGTTTGCACTGAGTCACTGATCATGTTTAAAAAAAACTGTACTAAGTACGGTTGTTTAAAGTCATCTCATCCCTTAGCTATTTAAACCTGTGTCACTCTCCCCACTCCTAAACACAAACACACACACACACACACACACAGAGAGAGAGAGAGAGAGAGAGTTCTTGCTAACAAAATTGCATCTGTCTTCAACAATTATCCTTTTTGGTAACTTCTGTTTAAAATTTTCAATCAAAAGTAATATAAACAGTACATGAATTCTCCATTCCTTTGGTTGTAAAATTATACTGCATACATATTGAGTTTAAAGTGTTGGTAGAAGAAAACATTTGCTTGATCCAAGAAGAAAGCTTTTCCTTGTAATCTAACATTAGTAGGAAATGAATGAATTAATGTGTAGTTTAGACTAGGAAATCAAAGCAACTCCAAATTCTAGCAGTCCTTTCATTATGTAAAAGTAAAAGACAGACAACAGTACCATGTAATTATTTTAATTTTAATGTCATGCTTTTCGTAGCCACAGTAAATATCTGTTCACTTATCTGGATCTGAAAACATAAATAATCATAAGGCAATTGTGAATGAACCTACACAAAAATAAGTATCTTCCCAGATACCTATTTCCAAAATGAGTTGACCTTGTCATTGCAACACAGGTTAGCTGAGAATGGCATAATGAAAACTACAGTTTGAGACACTATAAGATCCTTTGGCCATACTACATATGTGAAAGCTTTATTACAAAGCACCTTTTGTAGTGTCACTAATCTAAAAATCTTTTAATAAAAACAATAACATTGGCACTGCGATTTATATCATTTTATTCTGTCTTGGTTATTTTGAATATCCCCTATGATAATTTCATATCAAAAGTGAATGGAGCCAAATGGAATAAGGCTAAGTATTGAACAAAGTACAGTAGAATGATTGTTGAATACAAAGCACAACACAGTGCCGAGGAGCTATTCATGGGACAGTGATACAGTGAGCGCACTGTTTGGAAACACTTGCACATTAGTGCAAGCAAAACAGGAGGGAGATGGCCCTCCTTTGTCCAAAATGAATTCAGGTTATAGTTGAGCTCCTTCCCAGGACTTTAGAGGTTATGTTTTCCATCCCAATTTAAAATCACTGAGAAGTCTCCATCTGCTGCTCTGAATTGAGATCCTTTCACTGTGGATTGAATTGCTCCATCAGTTGCCAGCAATACTTTGTGTTCAAGCTGCAGGAGGCGCCAACTGACAAATGGAATCCAACACAGCCTTGCTCCCAAGGTTTTGTTCCCAAAATTTAGCAGTGTCCCACTTTGAGCACATCTCACCTTGCCTGATATCAGAAGCTTAGCAGGTCGACTATGGCTAGTACTTGGATGGGCGACCACCAGGGAATACCAGGTGCTGTAGGCACCTGGAGTAGGAACTGGCAAGCCACTCCAGTATTTCTGCCAAGAAAACTCCATGGACATGGGGTCATGAAGAGTCAGTCACAACTGTATGATACAACAACAACAACAACAACAACAACAACAACAACAACAACAACAACAACAACAACAACAACA
>JAHTLZ010000237.1:51832365-51862350 GCA_023846285.1 Phrynocephalus versicolor
CAACAACAACAACAACAACAACAACAACAACAACAACAACAACAACACTTTGTTCAATGTGACTTATTCCCAGAGAAGTCTGTCATGTGCTTCGGAGTTCAATGTGTTACATACCATCAAGTTGCATCCAACTTACAGTGATTATTTCAAGGTAAGTGGTTTTACCAGCATGGCTGACACCATACTGTACTGGCTAATTTGGGATCCAAGCACAATGTCCAGAGCCCTAGTCCATCACTTCATTGACTGCACCATATTGGGCACAAGGGACAACTTCACATTCAACTGAGCAGAGCATGCTTCTTGATGGCCTGGCTGCAATTCACTTGGACTTACTGCTCCGTTGAACAAAGTGGGACTTAATGACCAAGTAAAAATGCACAAGCATTGCTTGCTTTTCATCAGTAACAGGATAACTATTAAAACAAGGCACCTCTGATTGAAGTTTCATTAAACAGAATGGAGAAGATTACCAACCTCCCAGCTATAAGCACTGGCATGAATGAGTGCACACCAGAGTAATGCTGAAAGAATAGAGCTGCACCACCAGCTCCATAACATTTTGTGGCATGGAGTACATGTTGTGAGATCTTGCCATCTTCTGTTTATGCCTCTTGACAATGGTTCTGGCAATGCAAGTCTTGCAAAAAAGGCAAGTTAGACCCATGCTTGGAATCAGCTGAGCCATGGATCAGCCCCACAAACCAAAGGAAGCAAAGAGGCCCCAACATTGACCAGGTAGCTCCTTCTTTATTTCCTCAGCAACTAGCACAATGGCCCAGTCAAGAGCCCACAGATGCCAGGCAGTGGATATCCCCATGTGGCCTCTAATGCAATTTTGTGTAATTATTGTGATCCAAATCCGAATGGCTTAAAAGGATAACTGTCTGAATGGGAGTACAGGCACAGCTCAGAAATCCCAAGGAAGCTACCTTACACGGATGAGCACAGGAAGCAGAAGGACAAAAAAAAATAGGGGTGTGAGTGATGAGTGGTTTGCTATTTTTTTTAAAAAAAATGAATATAATAATATATATAATATGAAATCAGTCCTTATTTTGTATAATACTGCAGCAGGGATGGTTTTATTTGTGGTTTTATTTTTTCCTGCTAGGCATGTTTTTCCCCCTATCTCCGTCTTCTCCATCATTCATCAGTCAGCCAGCATTCAATGCCCACTGCCACAATCAGTTCCCATTAGGCTCTAGGTATCTTTTCAGGAATGGTCCAAAACAATACTGTGAGAAGAAGCAGAAAATATTATGCATGCATGGCCATTCCAAAGGCATAGCATCTAAATCCATCACCTGATTTTTTTATAGGAACAGCAAAGAATCCACAAGGACCTTTCCACAACCTTGTCATGAAAGCCCTGCTATTATTCAGCTGTGACCTGAAGACACATGATAATACAGTAGGACCCCTGTATCCACTGTTTCATTATCCACTGATTCAGTTATCCATGATTGGCAGAGGATAAAATTGAATAATTCAGCAGCTACAAAGTAAGCTGTAGAGCAAGCTGTTGTCACAAATAGCATCTGTAAAGCAAGCTACTATTACAAACAGCAGCCATAAAGCAAGCTACTGTCTCAAAACAGCAGTCATAAAGCAAGCTACTGTAAGGAAACAGCAGTTTGGGGGTGGGTGGGCAGGCATTTTCTCTTATCCACGGTTTTCATTATCCACGGGAAGGCCAGGAACCAATCCACAATGGATAACGGGGTCCTACTGTAACAACAATAACAAGATAAATAACTGACAGTTTGCTGCACAAAAATCTACTACATCAGATGGTTGCCTCACTCTGCCTAATATAAGGGCTGGCCCTGCGCCTTTGCTACTTAGGGAAACCTTAGGGCTTTGTCGAGCCTGCCAATAATAGTCTCTTGTGACTGCTTGTGTTTTTTAGTTATATAAAGATCCGCATACGATGAGTTTGCTATTACTATGCATGATTTATTTATAGAGAAATCTCTTAGAAGCCATCAACTTCTTCCTCTGCCATTTTCTGGAGCTCAGCATGTGCCATAGTAGTCCTGATTGCTTCACCTCTCGCTCAGCTCTCAACTCACAATCATTAACAAAAGCACAGCTACCAAAAGTTGGTCAATTGCACACAAGAGTGCCTAGGATGTTTCTGAAAGTCAAAATGGCAACTCCCACTCCTCTTGGCCTCTCTTTCCCTCTTTGTCAAAATTGACCCTGAGAGGAGGAGATTGCAACTGCAAGAGAAATGGCGTTTTGCTATTCTCAAAATGACTCTTCAAGCAGGCAAAAGTGGGTTGAGCAGAAGTCAAGAAGCAATTCTATGACCACTTCATCATCAGCTCAGTGTAGTGGTGTTGGACTCGGGAGATCTGGGATCAAATCTGCAGTAGCTGAGGAACTCAGTTGATGAACTTTGCCCACTCACTCACTCAGCCTAATATACCTGACAGGGCTGTTCTGTTCACTGGCCATTCATCTAGATGTCTTCGAAATCCTTCTGAGAAGCCAATCCAACATCTAAAATATTTGGGTCTAGTGGACCCAAGTGCAATACATGAATATCTTTGTACAGTAGTACCTCTACTGCTGCCTTACAAATTTCAGATGTGGTCTGCTCTACTTACATTCTTTTCAATTTTTTATTTTTTTTATTTTTAGATAGGGCTGCTCTACTTAGGAGTTGTTTGACTTAAGAGCATGCATTCGGAACAGATTAAACTCGTAAGTAGAGGTACCACTGTATTTTAAAAATTGAACTTAGAGTTAAAACTCATTGGCCATTGCTTTGTTGGTTGGAGAAAAAGCCAGGCAGTTTCTTAGTTGAGGCTCAGAGCTTGGATGTTCTTAGGCTGCACAGGAAATGAAGGGAGGGAGGTGTTTTATTAGGCGTCCTTCCAAAGACATGTCACGGCTCACGTACACACATTCACACCTTTGCTTCATCTTCACGGTTCTGTGAAACAAGGAGAGGAAACCATAATTCAGACATGAACATGAAAGGCCAGGAAGAACACAGTACCATCTCACTTTGAAAAGGGCCTCCATCAATTGTTTGTTCCTCTAGGGAAGGCGCTAAACCCGGCGTTTGGCTCAGATCCTGAAGCTCGGCTTAATGCCGGCAGTTTCCTCAGACGCAATTAACATGCAAATCAGCCGCGGAGTGAGGGGAGTGTTCCGACTCGAGGGGTGCAGGAAGCGAACGTCAGAAAGGGCACGGTGGGTCCTCATTCGCTTGCACTGCCTCCCTTTGGCCGCAGGGGGCGCTGGCTCTCCGAGCTCTCTAATAAGTAGCGGCACGAAGATTAGCGGCTGCCAGTCGGTTTCCCAGGCGGGAGGGGCCTGGGAAGCCGGAGGATTAATTTATTAGCGCTGCGGCCGCCGCCGCTGCTCTTGCTGTTCCTCGGGCTGATTGGCTCGGAGACAGGGACGGATTAACCCAGGCAGCGGCTCTCAGACTGGGATCTGGGAGAAGGCGGCGGTGGCGGGGCGGGGGGAGGTGCGGAGAAAAGAAAGGCCAGTTGATGGGATGGCCCAGATGGATGTGTCCAAAAACAGCCCCGAAGAAACACCGCGGTGCCTTCCTCTGGCGGCGCGGGGGGGGGGGGGGGGCGCCGACCAAATTCAAAAAGAAAGGCGTTGGCAAGGGGGGGTGGGGGTGTCCGATGTTCCAGAGCGTGGACACAAACGGGCAGCTCTGCGTTGGCGTGACGTGCATGCGTGCCTCCAGAGAACAAGGCGCGCCAAAACCGAGAACTTGGCCAAAAGCAGCGGACTGACTGCAGTGCTTGCTCGGGCAGGGTGTCCGCAGGGTGCCGCAGTTGGCGCCCTGTTCCTTAGTGGATCCGACCGAGACTACCGCAAGGAAAGGGAGAGAGAGAGAGAGATTGGAGCCGTGACACGGTTGGCGCTGTGTTTGTGAATGTGTTGGACGAGTACCAAACTTTTGCAGGTTGTTGTTGGTTTTGGTTTTGGTTTTTCTGGTTCTTAAGGCTCACTAACGCAGCGCCCCCTTCTGGAAAAAAAGGGCGAACAGCACCCCTCCCAACACGCGCGCGCTTATATACACACAACACATGCCACTCCTCTTCTCCCTCGGCGGTCGAGCCGTCGTCGTTCCGGGCGCGCGGATTCTTCGCTGCGAGGCTGGCACGAGTGGCAGCAGAAGGGCACCCTGCTGCCATTTCGGGCTCCGTCAGGACTCGGGATGTTTGGGTGGTGCTCCGCGTGTGGTACGCAGCAGCCCTCGCTTCGAGTCCTGCGTAGAGCGCACGCCCTTTGGTTCATTCATTCTCGCTTAGCTGCTAGGAGAAGATATTTCCTACGCGCGTTCCCTGACCCAACCGTTTTTCAGACAGACTCGCGGCTCCTTTCCGAGCCGGCTCTTCTGCTCTGTTTTGGCTTCATATCGCACAAAAATCCGGGGAAGTTTCCTTTGATGCCGATAATGAAAAGCCGTAGGCGCATACGCACGTACACTACACAAACCTGTGTGATGAAGGGGTTTGTGTGTGGCATGCGTGGTCATTGCAAAATGCAAATGCAGGAATAAGCAATAGCTTTTTAGGGCACCAATAAAAAACAAAAAGCATACAAGCGAGCTTCCGTGGGTAAACCCCACTTCTTGAAAGCAAGTACTCAAAGGCCAAATATTGATACAGTAGCAAGAAGGGGGTTGCCAGGAGGCTATTCATAGACGCACAGTTCTTGGTAAGATGAATTTTGCGAGGCACGTTTGTCTCAGAGGAAGCAATAAGCAGTAAGGTTGTTTTAAAGTCACAACTGAGGCAGCTGTAGTTGGATTTCGCACCCCAGATCTTCAAATCAAGGGGCTCAGGTTATGGACGCGCATACATCTCTCTATTTCGCCAATAAAGGTATCGCCTATTGCCTATACAACATCTGTGGTCCTTAAGTATCCTTAAGTATCTATCTATCTATCTATCTATCTATCTATCTATCTATCTATCTATCTATCTATCTATCTATCTATCTATCTATCTATCTATCTGTCTGTCTGTCTATCTATCTATCTATCTATCTATCTATCTATCTATCTATCTATCTGGACATGTTTTCTGAATGTGGTCTTTAGCCAAATAGTGTTGTTTCCTTGCCAACACAAAGTTTGGGGAGTACTTGTGCTTCTCGCATTCCACGTATCACCATAAATGCTGAAGTACGCCCCAGTCAACATTTATTTTAAGGTCATTTATTGAAGCGCGCGGACACTCGCGAGCTTCTGGGCTGAAATGTCCTTGGAGAGCAAATCCTAGCCACGTCTATTGGGAAGGGAGCACCACTGAATTCAGAACGACTGACTTCCACAGAAGTGTGCATAACGCCAAAAGCTTATTCTCAGCACACCGCGGTCACGCACACTTATCATTCAGTTCATACCAGGTGAGGTGCTTTCGAGGACAGAATGGCCCTGTTGCCAGATGGGCGGTATAAAAATCAAATAAATCAATAAATACGAAAAACCGCTCCTTTCTGGAATGGAATCCCAGTGCGCTGGTGCACCGGTCTTGAAGACCTTTGCAATAGCTTTATAAAGACTTCTGCAAACTTTTACTCCTTTTCATTTCTTCGGTTTTTCCAGAAGAAATTGAGTTCTGAGTAATTTCATTCATTCGTATCACTTGTTGCAACAAGCATCTCAGCCTCTGTATTTTTACTAGAATAAGGACTTAACACATCCCTTTAAACTTTTCCATTTAAAAAAAATGGATGGACAAATCCTTCTTTGTAGTTCATGTCTTGGTACTCCACGCACATCCCTCCCTTCGGCCTTTCTTCTTTTCTGTTCTAAATAAATCTCTCTCACTTTTTAATTAGGCAGAAACGCACTCCGCGTCTCTCCGTTTCACCCCTTAATCCTCCTCACCGTCCAGTTTAGAGGACGCGAAGACACAGGGACAAACGAGGGTAACCAATTTATCACTCTCGGTGGCGAACATCCCTGAAGCCCGTTCTCCTGGAAATATGCCAATGCACACCCTGCCCTGCAACACATAACCTCCCCCACACCGTTGCCCTACTCCCCCATCCCACCCCCAACAAATGTCCCACACTCATTCGTGCGCCGAAGTGGGTGTAATCGGTGGAAATAATTATCGGGCCAGTCCGTTTCCACGGAATCCAGCCCGGGATTTGACTCCACCTCCAGCCAAGCTGCTTTCCAGTGACAGAAGAGTTGGGACTGAGGCTCGCAGTGGGAAGAGAGGCAGGGCACGGGGGAGAGCGAGAGGGAGAGCGACGCGGCTCCGAAGTCTTCTCCCCACCACCACCACCACCCCAAAGCAGTTCAATGACCAGGAGAGCTCGAGCAAAGCGCGCTTTCCCGCTGGGGCACCAGGAGCGCTGCCTGCTTCGGAGTTTCCCCCGGGCAGCCTCGCCACCAGCCAGGACCACTTTTCTGAAGGGGCAGGACAAGATCCCGAAAAGTCTTCGCGCAAGCAGACCAGTCGATACTGGACTTACTGGAGTGGAGAGCCGAGCGCCGTTCGGAATAGCCAGCGCTCTTTTGCAATTCAACCCCCTTCCCCACGCCCGCCCTGGCCCTCCCCCACCCCCTCCGTGGAGATGAACACTTTGCTTTCCTATTTCCGAAAGTCGTGATACTAAATCCTCCCCCCTTCCTGTCCTTCTAGCCCCCGCTGCCCCTTCGGAGCCCACATGCAATAATGACAAAGGATTGCAGCGGCGAAAGTGCATCGAGTTTTGCTGAGCGATCCCCTTAAATGGATTACTAAATGGGACACTCCATCAGCTAGTCCTGTCCTCTTTAAGCTTCCCAGATACATGCACCGACGAGGTACGTGAACTGCTTCCCGGCACGGCGATCCGGGATCTCGGATGTACTCGGTGTAAGTGCGTATAGATTATGTTTGTCTGCGCGCGTGTGTTGTGGGATGTGCGGCATTGTGTGGGCTTGCCTTGGGAAACAAACCATCCGGGAGGCTGCGATGCGAGGAGCGGCGTTTGGCGAGGTCCTGCAAGAAGACCGCAGGACGGGGCGTGAGGAGGGGAAGGCAGATGAGGGAGAAGCGGCGCACCGGGAGAAGGCGAGGGCTTGGGGCAAGCCACTTTCTTCCCCCCTCGGGTGGGTGCGTGCGCCGCGCGAGGCTTCTTTTGTGGGGTGGGCTTGGGGGGGAGGAACGAACCAGCTTTTCTGTTCTGTTCGTGTCAGGCTTCTGGCTGCACGACCAGTCGAGCCTTGGGCACGTTTGTTTTGTTGGGAGACGCGCCGGGATCTTTCGCCCTCTTCTTCCTCCCGGCTTTCTCTCCCATTTTTTTTTCCTGGCTGGGGGGGGGGGACGACTTTGCCCCACTGCCTTGCCTCCCCGCGGGCATGGCGAGGGGAGCGGCGGCGGCTTCGGCTGAGCGCCCCCCCCTTCCCTCCCTTCCTCCCTCCCGAGAGTGCACACACACAAAGGGCCTCCCGCGGGGCGAGCGGTTGGCCCGGCTTTGCCCGGTCCCCTCAAAACACGAGGCTTCCTTGGGGGTGCGAGGATGGGCGTGGAGCCTTTGTCTCCGAGACAATGTGACGGCGGAGAAGAGGCGGCGAGGAACTGGGGCAGGGTGTGTGGCGGAGCCCGGGGCTGGAGGGGAGGGGAGCGCCGCTGCCGCCGCCGGGGCTCTCCGGGCGACGCGGGGAACTTGGGGCTGAAGGCGCGAGCGTGAGGGAGCGGCGCCCCTATTCGCCCCTCTCGCCTGCCTCAGGCCAGCCCGTCTCCGCCGCCTTTGGCGCGCTGCCTGGCGCGGCCCACCCTCGCTGGTCGTCCCTGGGGTGCTGGCCGCCGAGACGTGTGTGTGTGTGTGTTGGGGGGGGGGAGTTGCATGTTGCCGCCGGTGCCGCCGCCCGTCCCTGGCTTTGTTCGTGAGATGGGGGACGGAGGTTGACGCAAGCTCAGGGCTGCTCTCTCTCGCTCTCCCGCCCACCCCACTCCCCCACTCCAACCCCCTTTGCTGGACGCCCTCCTGAAGGGAGGGCGGGGAGCGCTGTCAGCCTGCTTCTCCCGAGGCAGTTGAGGGGAGAAAGGGGATATTTCTGGTGTGTGGGGGGGTTGCGCCTCATAAGAAAGGGGAAGGGAGCGACGGGTTCCTCGGAGCTTCCTCGGAGCCTGTCAGCGGCTCTGGCTCGCCTTGCCTTCCCGCGGCCGCTGGGGCTAAGCGGAAAAGAAGAGCCGAAGGGGCGCCCTCCGAGACCACCTTGCTCTCGCGCTCGCTTTTCTTTGAGTCCCTCCTGCAGCCTGGCTGAAGGGAGGCGTTCGCTGGGTCTTTGCCCCCCCCTCGCCCACCCCGCTGGGTCTTTTCTTGCCCCTGTCCGTGTGTGGAGGAGGGCGAACGGGCGGCTCCGTGTGCAGCTCACCCCCAACCCAACCCAACCCAACCCACTCGCAGGGCACCCCCCCCCTTCCCAGTGACCAACAAAAGTGTGTGTGTTGGGCAGGGGGGGGAGAGAGAAGAGAAGCTGGCTGGTGGAAGCAGTGGAGAGAACTGGGAGCGGGGCCGAGAGATGATGGACCTGATAGGGGAGAAGCGACCCCTCTTCGTAGGTTGGCCAAGGATGCCCAGAGGGGAGGGGAAGAGGACGAGACGGGAAGGGGGCGTGGTTGAAGGTGGGGGGAGGCTGCCTTCTGTGGGACAGAGGCTGAAACACTTAGGGAAGACAACACCGCCTGCGCAGGTAATGTGGCATGGGGAGAGGGAGGGACCTTCGGAGAAGGAAGGAAGGAGATAGATTACCTGATAGAGGGAAAAGGCAGTCACAAAATAGTCCCTCGGGAAAAGAAACTTCTCCCTGACTCTCCTTTTTCGTGCTTTATTACTTGACTGGTAGCCCACTCTACTGGAAAAACACTGGATTAACATCTTAAGGGTGAAGTGTCAGAGCGGGGTGAAGTAGACATGGATATTTGAATGTGTCTGTATACACATCTGAACACCATCCTGTGTCTGGTGACCTAAAACTTGGCTACCAGGAATGAGGGCTTACTAGGGATAAAAGAAAAAAAATTTCACTGCAAGTGTAGTGTTTTCTGGAACAAGATGTGAAGAACAATACTTATGTGAAGAGTGCATTTGAGCACGTGCAGAGTGGCTCTGCTGTGGAGAAATCACAGACAGTCCCACATTTGGCTATCATTATGTTATATTTAGGAACAGGGTCCCAAGGGTACAGCTTTTGTGAGCATCTGAATCACTTATGTTAGCAACAAAGAACTGTACAGCTTCAGATAATTATAAGAGATTCAGTTGCCCTCCTTTAACATCTCTCCATTGAACTTCATAAGGAAAACAACCAGAATTAAGACATGCACAATGGAGTTCTTCTGTCCACAAGCCTTTTCTTCAAATTGGTGTCTGGGGAAGATGCCCAAAGACTGGAAGAAAAACAAGGTGGACAGAAGTTCTCCTGTCAGTGGGAAAGCAGGAACAGTTTCTGGGAGCCTGCTAAGCACCTTCTCTTCCTTCCGAAATCAGCCAGTCTCTTTTGGAATAAAATGAAAGGATCAGAGGAGTTTCTGCCAATCATACCACCAGCCGCCTTGAAGCCAGTTGAGCAGCAGGGGGCAGAGGCTATTGATGCTGGTGGTGGCAAAATAAATGACAGCTGCTTTTTTGGAAGGATTTAGATTGTGTTTGGGTCTGCACTGGGTGGCACATGAGAATAGAAAACTCTCAGTTGAGAGTAGTGGGTGTTAAATGCTCTGGTTTTGCATTTACATGAGTTACGGTAGGAGATTGTAAATCACCATGTGTGGTTTTTCTTGCCTGCTCGTCTGTTGTTGCCTCTGGAACAGAACTGAGTCAACTCCTGGGAGCTGTGTGGCAGGGAGTAGGGGGTCTAAGATGTGTTGACTAATGGGAGCGTTCATAAAAGAGCTAACAGTTCCAAGTGACGTATCATCTAGAGTGGACAACGATTATATTGCCTAGGCTCTAGACCTACAGAATCCATTGTCACCATTGTCGGTTCTGGAAACTTTTCTCAGATAGGAAAAAGTGTCTCTAGAGAATATTGGCTCACTCCGTGTTTTGTTTTCCAAATGTTTCGTGGAAAGCAGAGTAAAAAGCTGCTCAGGTTTGGTAACTGTATCCAAGATGAATGTTAAAAAAGAATTTCTATCACCAACTTGGTTACATTGTCTCTGTTGTATCTTTGCACTTGCAGTATTTTTCCACACACTGTATGCCTGGTTTTTTGGTAGCAGCTCCCATTTTTGTGAATAAAACTAGGCTTTTCCCTGCTTTTCAAAAGAGTGTTGGTTTTCACAAATATGTTTGCGAGTGCACTGATTTATGCTTATTCAAACACTTCAACTGCTAAAACAGCAAGTATGCAAAGTTTAGTTTGTTTGCGAGGGGCCAATATTTGGTCATTCACATGCCTCAAGAACATAAAGAACATAATGGCATATATATCATTATAAACACATTTCCATGACAGTATGTAGGCAATTGAGCAGCTTGAGTGAAAAGAAGTCAAAAGCCACCAATTATATTTCAGTATCAAGGTTAATTATTAATCTAACATTAAATAAAAAGGGCAGAATCCTGTCTTGTGTTCTGTAATCATTTGTTTTTTTGTAAAACACAGTATTATGTTTGCATTGTGGCCATTGTAAAACAAACTGATTTGAAAGGAGTGGGATTGATCCTAATCTCCAGTCCATGCTCCAGGGAGTACCTGCTTTCTCAGGCGGTTCACTGTGGTAGACAATGTTTTAGGAGAACTTTCAGTTGCCTCTGTTGATAATCTGATCTGAAATACTGCTTTCAACAAACCCACATATTGTATTTTTCATCAACACAACAAAGATCTTGCTTCAGGCAATTGTTCAAATGCCTCTTCACACCATTTCATTACAGGAAAAGATGTAGAATGAGAACCTTATAAAAGATGTAGAATATGTTAACTACATATATTGTCCGGTTAATAAAGTGACAAGAATATAGTTTCTGTAAGTGGAAATGTGAGATATGCCTATAATTATTCCTCTTGTATTGCAATGATCCCATTCAAATATTAGTTACATGTAAAGCTTAAAAGCAGAAATATGGAGCTTCTGAACGAGCCATTAAAACTATATAAAGGACATCAGCTCTTGATCCCTTCTTACAAAGAAGAATTTATTGACTTCAGCAATAGTTTAACATAAGGGGGAGTTCAAGACTGATACATCTTTCCTACAAATGCTAAAACGAAGAGGAGGAAGTGGAGTACAGGAAGGGAACAGATAAAAGATAGTTGGTTTACTTACTTTGTAAAAAACAATGGGAACCAGAAGTAGGAAAAAACCTGATATCTACAGATGTTCCCCATACTTTTAAAAGAGTTAACATCCCATTGCTTATTTTTTCTTCATGATTCAAAAGATCTATTTCATGTATTACACTGGTGTTCTGAAAGAGAAAATAACTGGGTACTCAGTAGATAAAGAACATGTGTACTTAGCATCCCAAGGTATGTAATGGGAGCAAAAGTAGATGCTAGGCATAGCCCCTTTCTGTATGTCATAATTAGTGAAGTTATTGCCGCAGAAGCCTGAAATAAAGGGCTTCAGGAGTTAAGGGCAAGAAGCTAAAAGGAGAGGATTAATGACCTGTGATTAAATTCAGAGTGCTCATTTAAGAGGAACTCAGTTGTAAACTCATTTGCTTGTTTGCTGAAGGGAAGAGTAAATTTCATTTCAGCTAAAGCTAAAATGAATAATTCATAAATACATATCAATGAGATCAGTGGTTCTGTTGGTTTTACTAGACCTCTCAGCAGTTTTTGATACTGTTGACCACAGTCATCTCCTGTCTCTGGAATACGGGACTTGGGGGCATTGTTTTACAGTGGCTCAAATCCTTTTTTTGAGGAGAGAATGCAGAAGGTAATGCTAAGGGACTCGTTTTCAGTACCTCTGACAATGACCCGTGTGGTCCTTCAGGGTTCTGCTTTTGTCTCCTATGTTATATTTAACATCTGCATGAAACCACTGGGAGAGATTATCTGGAGTTTTGGAGTTCTGTGTCACCAGTATGAGGATGACACCCAACTCTACTTCTCACCTGGATCCAAGGAAGCTGCTTCAGATTTAGATCAGTTTTTGGTATCGGTAATGGACTGGATGAAAAATGAACAAACTGAAACTAAATCTAGACAGAGGTGCTTCTGGTCAGACAAAAGGAGGAGGAGGGCCAATGGGCAGGGATGCTACTTGTACATGGGGCTACCAATGGAAAATGTCAGGAAACGTCAGTGGGCCCAATATGCAAGCAGCCAATTTGCTGACTTGGGCTGATTACAGGGATCACGTAACAGCCTTGTTACAGCAGGTCCACTGGCTGCCAATCAGTTTCCAGGAACAAATCAAAGTGTTGGTTTGAATCTACAAAGCCTGACAAAAGTCCTGGATCCAAAGTACCTCAAACACTTTATGTCCCAATATGAGCCAGCTCAGGTGCTAGGATCATCAGTAGAGGCCTTTCTGTTACTCTTGCACTTTCACTGGTATGTTGTATGAGGGGGAAAGGAGAGGGCCTTCTCTGTTGGAACCCCCTCCTGCAGGAGGCCAGACTTGCCCCATATTTGCTGTCCTTCTGCAAGCAAGCACAGGCCTTTCTCTTTAGGCAAGTCTTCCCTCAATAACTTGGTATCTCTTAGATCGATTGTTATGTATTATTGCTTGGATGGAATTGTACTGCTACTTGTTTTCCATTACTGTATTTTGTGTTTCCCATTTCTCAGAGATTTATTTCCCCCATATTTGGTTACCTATTGTTCTTAGCTTTAATATTTCCTTTTTAATGATGTAAGAAGCTCCTTCACATCATTGTTCTTAACTTTAAATATTGTCTATAATGTTGTTAACAATTGTTGTATCATCATTGCCTTCAGTTTTAAATATTGTCCTTCATTGTTGCATGCCACCTTGGGTCCTTTTCAAGGAGAAATTCAGGGGAAAATATTTTAAATAAATAAATAATAAAACAGCTTGTCACAAATAAAAAGAGATAAATCAGCTTCCTCTAGCATATGCATTGCATCCTGCTATCTAGAGGAATGTTTAGGTTGTTGTCAAGTTTTATCATTTATTAACTTGAAATATTAAAGCTAAGCAGAAATATTAAATATTGAAATATTAAAAATCTATTGTAGTAATAGATTAGGATTTCAGGTTTGCTATAATATGAAAATGATAAAATAGTTACAGTGAAGTCTTTACCATCATTTTTCTGCATGGCATGATTACTGATGGGCATGCTTATTCCATGTGTAAGTTAAGAGCTTGGAAAACTACATTTTTGATCCACAGTACCTATCTGTAGCAGTCTTTAACCAGTAATTTCCAACTATGTGGTCCATAAGAGTAACTTTTCCAGTCTCTGCTAAAAAATGAGATTTGCCAGCAGACCAGAATGGTTTTTACTGAAATCAAGTTGGGCCATTTGAAGTCAAATCAAACAAGCCTTTCAAAATAAAGAATTAGAAATAAATTTAGGGATAATCTTTACAGTGACAACTCATTGTGGATTCTTAGTAGTCTGACCTGCAACAATGCTGGGGGGGGGGGGAGAGAACATAGTGAATGGAACCCAACCAAGGTGGGCTAAAAATTAAGAGGAGTAAGATATGCAATGTAATTTTAGACAACCTCTCACTCCTAATTTAATGTAACTGAGGACACATTGAGGTTCAGGCTGGCATAGTGTTTAGAGTGCTGCTTTGGAATGTTGAGGTTTCAAGTTCTAGTCCCTGATGGACCTGGAAACTAAATTTGTTGTCTTGAGCTAGTCAGTTTCTCATAGCCTAATGGGCTATGAGGTAGCGGTGAGATTAAAATGGAGAGAGAAAGGCCATATATGCTGCCATTAGTTCTTTGAAGGAAAGTGTGCTGTGAACAGGACTAATAAAGAAACAGTTTTCCAGTGTGCAAAGCATACCTAGGTGGGCTGGAGTGGTTTAAAACTGGTTGCATCTCACAACCTACTACTCCCTTTCTTCTGGCAAAGGAACCAAAGCAGTGCCTTCCTGCATTCATGTAACTCGTAATACTAATAACAATTTCAATTTATGGAGGATTGGACTTACTTTGGGTGCAGTACGGTCAGGAGAGAATGGGGAAGAAGGTTCTATTTGTGAGTTTGCACATGCATATTTGTACATGGGAGTAGTCCAGAACAACTTGTAAAGGGAAATTCTGGGTCTTACTCAGATGGTGGTAAGGTTGACTTTGACTTCTGTTAAGAACATACCTGACACTTCAACTACAGATGTATCCCTTGGCCGTGCTGGATGATGCCACAGAAAAGATCAGTGGCTAGCTCCTTCAGTGGAATGCCAGTTGAAATGCTAGTTTGATTTCAGCATTAGCAGATCTCCTTGTGATACCCACAGCTTTAAAAAAATACATTTAATTCATGATACTTACCAGTGCATTTTTTATGGAAGGTATATGCCAGCTTATCCTTTGAAGGCATGCCATCAGCGTACCTTTAGGGCAGATTCTGTAGCCTCTCTGCAAAAACTGTGCCTTTGCCCCTGTGAAGAGGGACAAATGGATGATCATAAACATCACAGTTCTATCCTGTCCCTTTTATGAAGCCAAAAGAGAAAGGACACTGAGGCAGTTTATTGACAACATAACAGGTTCAAAAGTGGAGCATACCAATTATTTCCAGACGGACGTAGTCCCTTATGTCAGCATTTTGTATTTTGTTGTCTTTCAAAATTAGAAAAAGTGTTATATCTGTGAAAACAGTTTGACATAATAGCCAAACTGAGATGACAGGCTTAGCTGTAGTATGTACTCATTTCTAGTAGGTTTCTAACTACTATTAGTAGTTTCTATTTTTTATCTTATAGCATTATTCATACTAATTGTATGTATCTTGTATTTCCTCCACTGAGTTTATAGTGGCTGTTGTTGCCAGGCTGTCCTCACAACAACCGTGTGAAGTAGGCCAGGCTAAGAGAAAATGATGAGCCCAAGGCCACTAAGAGTTTACTGGCTCAGTGGGTAATTGGACCTGGATTTCCCAAATCCCAGTCCAGCATAATAAATAATACTGTTGAAATGTTGAGCCCTTTCTCTGTGCAAATTGCTACTAACATTGCAGTCCTAGATACGCTGCCAACTTAAGTTTACTGGAGATTCATTTTTAAAGCATTTGCATGGTGATAGGAAGATTTTTAAAGATCTCCTCTCTTTCCTAGTTATGTGACTCTGGGCTAGAGAGGTTTGTAGCAGCTGAGAACTGTATTCTCACTCATTTTGATACTGTCTCATCTCAGTGTTATGGCTTTCATGGACTTGTAATAGCTTATGTAGCCTGATAACACTTGGCTGCAGTGTGTTATTGCATCCATTTGGCCATGTAGGTGGCCAAAGACCGGGGGGGGGGGGAACCAACACGATATGTCATGATCTTGGTTTGGTTAATGGAGGGGATGCTAGTTCTCAAGAATTGTCTTTGAGCAAATATTTCAAGGGTTGATTATTTGATGTCAGTGATACTGTGTCTCTGAATAAATTTACTCAGCTGATAGGTCAGCTTGCTCTCCATAAAGTAAGCTGAAATAACTGGATTTAAACTGAATTAGTGCAGTCAATTTCAGTGGGACTAAATTGGCTTAAATCCAAGAACTCTGGCGGATTGTGCTGAAAGATAGGTCAGCAGTACTTAATTATCTGATCAGGAATTTGGCCTGGAACCATGAATTAACATCTCTGCTATTATTAAAGCTGTCTAAAACCCTGGCAGTCTCATATTCCTGAGCTGAAAAACAGAGACACATTTGTAGAATTTTGAAATAAATTGCCAGTAGATTTCTTTAAAAATATATCTGTTTACATACAACCATGTTGTTTTGACCTACTTCTGTGAGTTAATAGCTAATTAGAGACCAAGATACTCCCTACTGAATTACTGATAGTACACTAAAAAGTTGAAGTGTCATATTTTTATATCCTCTCTAAGCCAACATTAGTATCCAAAGAAGCTGGCAACAATTGGGGTTTGTTACAAAGTTATGGGATGGACTTTTTTCCTTCTCAAGTGGAAATTTTACATCAGGGGTGTATCACTAGACTATTGGGTGGCAATCCTGTATCTGATTGTTCTTTTTGCATGGAGAAACTTTTAGGAACTCATGCAATAGAAGTAACAACAGTCCAGCCAGATATCTACCACCTCACGAGTAACTAGGCCATAGTTCGGAAACCTGCTATGGAATGCCTTGTACAGCATTGCAGAAAGGAAACACTCCAGATATACAGATTGACAGAGAATAGCACATTGAAATATATTTATATAGAAGCTGCCTACTAGTCTTGACAGTTCAGAAGCATAAAAGCTGCTAATGTTAAATAAAGAAGCACAGGAGGAACTAGAGGAAAGTGATACTGGAAAAGGGGGTGGGTGGGTAGGAGTCTCCATCTGCCCTATCTGATCAAGAAATGCATGTAACATATGACCCAAATGGAGGTTATCAACCAATCTGTTTTCATATCTGACCTTTGTTTCAAGCTGTGTTTAAATCCACAGACAATTAAACATACCTAAAGAACTATCACAAAGACACCAGCCACACTGCTTTGTTGAAGAATTAGTCAAATTCTTAATTTTCTTGAAATCTTGAATAATTTTACATGGGATGTCTTATGTGCAAAGAATTAATTGTTCGATGTATGAAATACCGTAAATTCTTTTTGTTCAAATGGACCATTTAGAGTCCCCTATGTATCTATCCAGATTGAAGGAGAGATGGAAAATGATAAGTCAGCTATTAAAAGAACAGCCAGTTGCTGCATCTCAAGAGGGAAGACATATGGTAATTCATTGCATACAGTACTGACCTTTCCTTTTAAAAATATTATTTAATAATAGCTATTGCTATATACAGTAGAACAGATATTTGGAATTCACCCTGAATACATTGGCTCCCCGCAATTCTATTTTCTTGTTACCATGCAAAATTTGTCCGGAAGGGAATCTGTCATACCATACTGAAATCTGTGATCTTTTTATTTTTGCCTACATGCCAGTAGGATGAAGCTGTTGCCACAAGTTTCTTTAAAGCTATGCTCTATTACTCTTGTGGCTTCTATATCCAGATGCTTTCAATGGAAACCAAATACTTAGGGAGAAGGAGGAAATGTTTTTATTGCAGGCATTCAACCATAGCCAGGATCCAGTCTACTGTAGGAAAGAGATACTTTTCTAGTGTTGCCATATTGGCAATATTGCACTTTTGAAGGAGGCATTTTTTTCATGTGCTTTCCTTCCATGTTTCTTGGCCACATCAAGCTTTACAAAAAAATCCCCCTAGCATCTAAAATTATTTCTTTCTTTGAGCTACAGAAAAAGGGAAGTCTTGTTTCTGAATCTGTGATAGAACTTGAAAAGCTACATCCTAAATCTAGAAAGCCCAAGAACATAAACTGTTTTATGTTCCCTGTCTAGAGGGTTTCTGAAAGAGCAAATGATCTTTTATACAGTTTTCCATTCTCCTCAATTGCTTGGGAGACATATTTTAAGAAAGGGTGGGTGGGTGGGGGAAGAAGTGGATAATCTTTTGCCCTTTTTAATAGGAAAACAGTGTCATTAATTTCTATTGATGTCCCATCAAAATTTTCTGTTTAGTGGCTATTTGACATGGATCTGTTCTAATTGCTCTTCTGTTCTTGAGTTATAGCCTAGCTTGACTCTGTCCTTGGCCTCTTCATCTATTAATCATGGAAGCTGCTTTCTTATTCGGTTGCTATAGTTTCAGTGCCTCAGATAGTGTTTGGGGTACCTTGGGAAAGGCTTGAGATATAGTAGGACTTGCAAGATCTGCACTTATTCTGGCAGTTGCATAGCTCTGAAAGAACAGAAAACAACGTTCAACATAATTCAAGTTTGGATTAAAAGAGGCAACTTCTGGATGAGTCCCCCTGGACCTTGTTATGTGCACACCCAGCTGATACTCCAGGATTTGTTTCTTGTTCTCTCTCTTTTCCCCTAAACATCTTTAAGTTCATGGACTTTGGGGTTTTTTAATCTGTTGCAGAGAAGATAATACTTTTAATTAGGGTGGTTAAGGACTGGTTATATCAGTGAGGAGAATAAGACTTCAGAGGCAACATCTGGAACATCTAGCTATTTTATATATCTAAATTTTTTAAAAAAGGAAAACAGAACTTTTGTTATTCGAATCTAGAGAACTACTGCCATTCCACATGTTGATCCTTGACCCTTATAGCCACACATTTATGTTTGAAATTTTCCGTGTTTTCATTCACAGTTTATTTTTCAAGTTTCCAAATGCAAATGCATACATATTTATTTATTTCCATTTGTATCCTGTCCAGCTAGTTCAATTTCCTTGGAGCTAGAAAGGGAAGCAGGGCCTGAAATGATCATTGAAGGTTGTGTAGGGTATCATATATAGAGATGTGTCCTCTCATGTAGGTTGAAAGCCATGAAGATTCCCACCTGTGTCAATCTTGTGAAAGTTGGCAATTTTTTAAAAAAGCAAATGTCTCCATTTCTGTCCTCAAAAAGATACTTCCATTAATTTGAGAAGCATTTTCCATGAAGGAAAGAAGCTTGGAAATTATTTTTGCTTTAGAGTAAACACTTTGAATTCCTCAGACATGAAACTTCTTCTGTGTCGACTTCTGTTTTTATGCTAAGGAGAACAGAGAGTAACTACCATAATTCAAAACCACACACGCACACACAAGTTGCATAGTTATTTTTATAACTTAAGCATTACTTCTCCAGAATATATCACTAGTATTTTGTGTATTATTCTTTTGTTTTGTTTTTTAAGGAATACATGGACCAATTCATTATTCTAAGATAGGACTATACCATTCCACTTGTGTTTAAATTGGCTTTATTCCTCCTGTATTGCTCATGATGTGAAACCAGCAGACTTGAACTACTTGCTCAAAATGCATAAAACAAATATTTTTCATGCAAGGGCATACCAGTTGTGCATTCCTATGTATGTTTACTCAGCCAAGTTCCACTGAGTGCAGTAGGGCTTACTACTAGAAAAATGTGAACAGGATTTCAGTTTTAAAGTGTGATGCTTTGCTTTCCACATATTGGTTCATAAAATAATTCTTCACTTGTGATTTGAGGACAAACATCATATCATTTGAAGAAAAGGGTTCCTAATATACATGTGGAATAGTGCATTGACGATTCGATTATATTTTTAAAAGTTTTTTTAAGCTGATGATAGTACATCTTAAATAAAACAGTAGTTATATTCAGCCCATTGGTAGAATAATATAACAATTTCTAGTTATTAATTATAAATGGGGAGTTTTTGCAGTTTTGCAATTATTGATCTTTAGCCATCCTAATGAGAAATTACCTAAATTAAATTGATTTACTATTTGTTGTAATGTGTTCTAGGAAAATGATTATGCAACATAACTCCAGAATTGCACCTCATCTAGGAAAGATGTCTTTCATCTACCATACCATATTTTCTTCAGGCAGGAATTCATATAAAGGGAAGGATTTTTGTTTGTTTTTAGCACAGCAGTAATCATAATGAAATGTTATTTTGATGCCTTTTCCTTGTTTTTAATAGCACAGTGTTGAGTGAAAACATCGGAATGGTTATACATTACTGTGTTCTGAACCCCATATTTGCCAACATTACAAAGGACTGAGTAGGGATTTTTTAATAGGAGATATTGGAAACTGGGAGGAGGGATGCTGGAACTTTCTTCTATTTCATGATTCCTCCATGACAGACATCCTCCTACATCAGGGCAATTTACCTCTTAGAGCAGTGGTTCCCAACACTGGGTAAGCCAGGTGTTCTTGGATGGCAGTTTCCAGAAATCTTCACCACCAGCTTTGCTGGATGGGGTTTCTGGGAGTTGCAGTCCATAAACACTTGGATTATCCCAAGGTCGGAAACCGCTGTGACTTAGAAGGTGGTAGGAGCTATAAATGAGAACCAGCACACAGTGGCAGGGATAATGCACCTCTTCCTAGTGCCTCATTCTCAATATTTCTCTCCTATCATCCTGTGTAAGTAAAGAAACAATTTTGTTACCTCAGTGCCCAACTCATAAAGTTCAGCTCTGTCAGAGGAAACGTTTACATCTCATAATATTTTTGCCCAAAGCAAGGACTTGAGTATGAGTCCTTTAAAAGCCATTTTGGGAATGGGAAGTGCTGTTGCATAAGCAGTTGCTGTATTATCTGCAAGGTGTTTCCTCTTTGTGCTGATGAAGGGGAATTCAGTGTGTCCGACTCTGCTGCTTTTATTCCCTCAAAAGAACACATGATATGCAGAGGGTGTTCTCTTTTTGGCCTTTCGCCTTGTACCAAACACAAAGGTATGTCCAATTGCCAGCACTTCCTTTCCCAAAGACAGGAAAGGCCATACTCGAGTTTAATAACAAGTACAGTTCCCATTTCCATCCTCTTAATAACCTCAGCCCTGTTCCAGAAGTTGTGTAAGATGGCCGAGACTGCTCTGGAGAGTTGTTTTGGATGCAGTATTACTGTGCAGAGAACAGGAAGTGCTCGTATCGTGAACTTTGCTATTTTCAAAAGGTAAAGATGCGAGAAATCACATCTAAAGCCTAGGTTGCCAGGTTTAGTTGCTTTGGCTGGCTCTGCTCTGTCTTGCACAAAAAGTCAGCAAGCAATAAGGTTTTCCCTGTCACTTTATCTTCATGGCACAAATATCTTCATTTCTAAATTACTGTGCCCCAGACTGTGGTTAGAATAATTTTTTAAAAAAGATGGCAGCCCATCAGCAACCACCTTGATAAAGGTTTATGTGTGGAATAGAATATATTTGCTTGTATTAAAATTCCAGCAGTACAGTACGAAGAAGTTTCAGATATAAAAGGCTATCGCTTCTTTAGTAATAAAATTGTCTTCTCAGATTCAAAGACTAATACTTCATCATTAACAAGTGCTTTAAATTTGTAACTGCTGCGTAATTATGCAAAAGATATTTTATTCATTCTTATGTGAGTCAAGTGTCCAAGGTGACATCATTTGTAAAAATATTAATAGCACCTAACTCAAGCATTGCTGTTGGTAAATGTGTGGTGAGTGACAGTACTAAAACAAAAATAGGATGATTACTTTAAATGGCTTCCATTTTTTCATGTGACATAGCACTGAAAATCGAAGTGATTTTTATAGTGGAAGAGTGAGGGGCACTGTTAACATTTCAAATTATCTTGATGTCAGTTACTTGCATGTATCATATATTACATAAACATAACACATAACAGCTTATGTGGCCTGGGACTTCCAGTAGGGCCTAGTTATATGAGCTGCTAAGCTGGCTAAGCATGCCCTAAGCACATCCGATCTCGGCTGATTTCGGAAGCTAAGCAGGGCCAGCCCTGGTTAGTACTTGGATGGGAGACCACCAGGGAATACCAGGTGCTGTAAGCACGTTGAGTAGGAACTGGCAAGCTATTAATTACAGTAGTCCTGCCAAGAAAACTCCATGGACATGGGGTCACAAAGAGTCAGTCACAACTGTCACAACACAACACACACACAAGCTGGCACAGCAGAACATGGAACTAGTCTTGTAGCATCATTGTTCTTGGTCTTTTGTTTTCAGCAAGGCATGTGGTTTCAGTTTGGCTTGATTGTCTCTCACAGGGATCTCTGATCTTCACATCTGAAAGTCTCCATGCTATGTTTTTCTTTCTGTCATAAGATTCTGTCATCAGTTTACTCTAGGTAACCATAAGAAGGGGTTAGGGAGAAAGCTCTGCATGGAAAACGGACCATACCTGAGAAGCTGAGTATCTGCTCTTAGCTTTCTAGACCTCGAATGCTGCAGTGCAAATTAGTACTAATGTTGTGCATCATGGCTATACCAATCTATAAATTCAGGTCATAAAACCTGTTGTAAAAAGAACACAATATTTCCTCCTCTTTCTATGTGTTCAGTTCTTTTTGAAGGAATCCCATTCATCACGGTCGCAATCATGTGAGTACTCAAGTCTTTGAAATTTCAGTTACAGTAGTAACTTGGTTTGCAAGCATAATTTGTTCCGGAAATATGCTTGTTAACACTTTTATATCAAAGCAAATTTCCCCATAAGAAACAATGGAAACGCAGATGATTCGTTCTGGGGTCCCATGGACCACATACTGTACACACAAAATGCCAAAACTCACAAAAGAAGTGGGCTAGAAGTCAACGTCCACACTTTGGTTCAAGTGCCTGGCTGCAGAATCTGCTCTGCTTGGGACTAACAACTGGATTTTACTCTGTTGTTTTTAATGTGACAATAAAAATGAAATTTGTAGCGCTATACACGCTTGACTAGCTGCCCCATGACAAGAAATGGCTTGAAAAAATAAGAAAGAATGTTGAAAAAATAAATAAATATAAATATAAATATAAAGAAAAATAAAATTTATATATATTTATTTTATTTATTTTTATACTTCTTAACCGCCCAATTTCCCCTCACTAACTCTGGGCGGTGTACAACAAATTGCAAAGCAACTTGCCCAATACATAACAACCCGTCTCACAAAACCCTCTGATAATGTTCCTAGCTGGTGCAAGAGAGACCTCTATTCCTATCTCCTCCCTCTGCTTTGGAGTCTGCCTGAGACTGAATGTTCCAGACACTCACAATCCAGCAAGGGGAGGAAGGAGAGAGAGCAGAGGTATAGCTTGGGTCTTCAGTGCCCAGGGACAAAGTCAGTTTTGGCACACACCCCCAAGGGACCTTCTGAAAAGGATGCACCCTGCCCTCCAGTTACACTCTTCCCCACCAAGTGGCTCTTAGGAAGAGAAGGTGAGGGCTTCTCCGCTTCCTTGAGACAGCCCTTTTATAGCCCCATCCAGCATCTCTGGGAAGCAGGATCTGGGCAAAAACAGGAAGTAAGCCAACCACACTTCTGCTGGGTGCAGAGGCAGGTGCTTCTTGCCCGCGCTATCCCCCCTCCATTCCCCCCCAATCAGTGGAAGATAACTTTTGGAAGGGCTACGCATGCCCTCTGCTCATGAGGGAAAGGTGCCCACCCACTGTCCCAGACTGCCCAGAAGGGTCCTGATGAGGCACAAGCATGCAGCATAGGTCTGGCACTCCTGCAGTGGCAAGTCCAGCAACATGTAAGGAGGCCATGGTGCCCACGCAGTCCCAGCACCAACCTGCATGAGTCTGGAAGAAAATAAAAGGTGGGTTTTTATGGATCTTAATGATTTTATGTGATTTTTCCATGGGATCCTTTACAAATCACTATCAAATCCTAAATCTCGTTAATGTCCAAATACTACACATTAATAAACATGGGTCCTCCAGCGCATGAAAACATGGATCCAAGGCACAGATCAACCTGATTTTATATGATTTTTACATTGGATCATACTAAAACCACTGTTACATCATAGTTCCCATCTCTGCCCACAGACTGCACCAAAAAATTCAGGGGTCCATCAGTGCATGACTCCACAGTAGTGCAAAAACATGGATCCAAGCCATGGATCCTCACGGATCTACCTGATTTTCATCCAGGATTACCACCAAACCAGTCTTCCATCATAGGCCCCATCTATGCACACAGAGGGTGCACCAAAAACCATAGGTCTATTAGCACGTGGCTCCACAGTGGTTCAAAAGAATGGATCCAAGGCACAGATCCACCTTATTTCATAGGATTTTTACATTGGATTATACTAAAACTGCTGTCACATCATAGCTCCCCCCCATCTCAGCCCACAGACTGAACACCAGGAATTGCGCGTCCATCACTGCATGGCTCTGCATTTAATAAGATAGATCACAACCTACTTCTGCATAAGATAGAACAAAGTGGAATAGACAGTGCAACTACCAGATGGATTTACAGCTGGGTGACCAATCGCACCCAACATGTGGTCCTCAATAGAATCACATCTGCATGGGGGGGCAGTGGGGTTCCTCAAAGTTCTGTCTTCAGCCTACTGTTCTTCAGCATCTCCATAAATTATCTTGATGAGGGGATTGAAGGAGACTTCATAAAATGGGGAGATGATTCAAAGCTGGGAGGAAAACCAATACTTTGGAAGACAGACTCAACATTCAGAAGAACCTTGACAGTCTTGTACACATTGGGTCCTGTCAACAAGATGCAGTTCAATGGTGAGAAAAGTAAGACCCAGCACTTAGGCAGGAGGAACCAGATGCACAGGTACAGGATAGGTGATACCTGGGTCAACATTAGTACCAGTGAGAGTGATTTACGTAGGTGTTCCGGTGGACCACCACTTAAGGATGAAGCAGCAGTATTGTACAGCTGCCAAAAAAATAAACTCAGTCCTAGGTTGCATCAAGAGGGGGATAGCATCAAGATCAAGGGAGGCGACCATACCCCTCTCTACTGCCCTTGTGAGGCCACTTTTGGAATACAGTGCCTAGTTCTGGTCACCATAATACAAACAAGACACTGAGGCCCCAGAAAAAGTGCAGAGAAGAGCAACAATGATAAGGGGACTGGAGGCTAAACTGTATGAAGAATGACTAAAAGAACTAGCATGTTTAGCCTGACGAAGAGAAGGGACTCTGGGTGGTTCACACAAAAGCCAAATAAACAATCAACAATTAAGAACAATAGACAAAACAATAATAAAATTATTGCTCATTAAATTACCAACCAATATAACCTAATTATGCACAGAATATTGTTAGAGTAGAAGTAGGACTAGGTATAAGAAGTGCGTAGTTTTGTGCAGCGGAAGACAGAAACTGTGCCCTTAATGGGATTTAAAATGATATCCTCTAAAATTTCACATATGTTATTCTGAGTGGCTATTATTGTACTCTTCAGGCATGAATATAAAAGTGTGGTGGGTGGTTGTTTGATTTTCTAACTTTGAACATCCTGAAGTTACCTTATGCAGTGATTGTTTAGATTAGGATATGACCTCAGAAAGCGCTGTTACATTATTAAATGCATTTGTTCAGTGTTAGAGCAGATGTTCCTTGCTGAGACTTGTATTTAGAGAATCTTTGAAACAATCTTAGTAGATGTACAAAAAAGTCACACAATAATCACCTTGTAGGTTTTTCTGCATATGTACCTCAATTCCTATGGTAGTACTTGTTTAACTGTCCAGGATTCTGCAAAACTTCAATTTTACTCATTTTTTAAATAAAACCTTCCTTTCTCTAGTCTGCCCTCTTGTGAGAATCAGTCTCATTACAATTGTTCTTACTAGTCAGATGTCAAATCATTTGAAATGAGGAAACAGTATACAAGTTGCGCTTTTCAGAAACAAGTGTTTTCATAATACTGTACAAGTTGTAACATTTTCAAGTGAGGTCAGGTACTTTTTTTACATCTCTCATCAGCTGAAAATGTTTCTGCACAGTGAAACAGCAATTATTCCAATAGAAAAGCATATTGTAAAACTTACCAAATGTCAATGGGTTTTACATATTTTTTTCATATCATACATTTTGCTTTCATGAAAATGCTAATACAGAATGTTTTGAAATTCAGTTTCCTGTTTTTAACTTTTAACATTCAGTCCAACTCAATTAATTTTTAAATAGTGTCAAGAGAAGGTCTTGACACCCCCTTTAAATAACAATAGTTTTTATTTGAGCCATGAGGGTAAAAATTAACCCAAGGCATTAAACGGTTCTTGGAAAAATTCCCAAATCTCCTTCTTGCTCCAGTGAACTATTGCTTTCTTGGCTCAGACAAAACATTTGCTGCTTTTATTTTTAATAAAAGAACCGAATTTTTTTTTTCAGTACACTGGTGTGGAGAATGGACAGCTATAGGTGAATCTTGATTTGAATGGTCTAATCAATTTGTTAATAATTAGTTTTGGATAGCTGCCCACTCTAAGAAGTTTTATGCTGGGGGGCATAGCACAAAAAGTAGCATTTTAACTATTTGAAGCAAATAGAGCTAATTTTGAAAATAGCTCTGTAGCTCTTAGACAAGAAGGGTATAAATTTAAATACAGTACCCATTAAGTTTTGAAGTTAGGTTAGATTGTCTGCCTTAGTTGTCACATAAAATTTGTTCTGAGAATAAATGAGGGATGTTTTTTTCATTTAAGATAATTAATAGTTAATGTTACAGTTAGTTAAAAGTTAATATTAAACTACTGTTTTGTTGCTCTTAATTTAAACAATTTTCTGTTATAGTACATTTTATTAAGGGAGAAAAATGTATGGGATTTGAACATTATTTGCATATTTTTCTTTAAACACTTTTGCTTAGGTTGAGGGTTGCTTAGGTTGCATTAAAATGGGAGGTTAGCTAGCTAGTTATATACCATCAAGCTGGAACCAATTTATAGAGACCCTCATACAGCATTCAAAATAAGTGAGATATTTAAGGAATGGCTTTACCAGTTATAATTCCCCCAGTGAGTATCCATAACCAAATGGGGATTTGAACCCTGGTTTCCAGGGCAGTAGTCCCTCACTTTGCCCACTATGTCACATTGAGTACATTCCCTTCTGGGATTGCCCTGGGACTGTGGGCCTTTTCACACGACCCCTAAGATCCACTGGCCACTTAAATTCGGACCAGAGATCTTGGGGGTTCGTTGCTCTTCCTGCGTCCCCACCCCTCCGCACTTCCTTGCTCCTGTCTGCGTGAGGGGAGGGAGGAAAAAAGGGACAAAAGAATGCAGGCTCACCTCCGTCTGCCGGTCCAAGCCGCCCCGAGCCCTGTCGTCGTCCTGATTCCTTCTCTTAAAGGGGTGGGAGGCAAAAAACAAACAAACAAACAAACAAACAAACAGAAGCGAGGAGAGCCCGGCACTCTAGGTTACATCCGGATCTGGGATTTTTCACCCTCTGAGAGCAGGTACCTGAAAAGTGCGCTGGGACACGCTTAGGTGGGCGTGGTCGCACTTAACTTTCTGTAAACTCCAGAGCTGGTGGGGAAACAATTTTAAGCTCCGGAGCTGGGAGCCATTTGCAGCGGAGTTTAGGGGTCGTGTACAAATACCCTGTGTCAATTCACCATGACTACACAAGCTGGTTCGTCTCCTGTGAAGATGAAGCAGCTTGTGGTTTTTGATTCAAAAAGGAATCAAAACTTCCAACCTTTTGCTCCACAGCCAGATGCCTAAACCCCTGAGCTGTCCAGACAGATAATGTAAGGTACCAGTCAAAATTATGTCAACTTCACCAACTCTCTTATGGTAGTCTACAGCAAATACAGTATGTATATTTTGATCTGTTTCTGAGAATCAGGATAGTTTTTTCACTCAGCCTTTCTACCTGCCTGAAAACCAGACTTTCAAGTTAAGCAGTTCATTTGTTTACATTTGAAAGATGTGTTAATTAATAATCTCAGCACATGAGAAAGGTTAAGAACAGTAATTATACAGTCTGCAACATGTCCCAGTGCCAACAAAAGGCCTTTCTAACCACCGACTCTGTAGCCCTAGGCAACTCCACTAAATCCTGTTGAAAAGTCTTATGCTGTAACATTGCTAGACCTGGAAATGAGACATGAACATTAACTCTAGTTATAGATAGATGGAATATGGGGTACCTGAAATATGGGAAGTACAAAGACTCATACTTAATTTCGTTCACCATAAGCCAAGACTGTGCCTTATATGGAACTGTTATAATAGGCAAGGGAAGGATGATGCCTCTATTAAAAGGCACCTAATTTGCATGGAGAAGGCTCTAGGTTCAATATATGACATATGTTGTTGAAAGGATAATTTAACACATAGGTAGGCAATCTCAAGAGATTTAGTTGTTACACAGCTCCATCAATGAACCCTGGAAGCTTGCTCCCATGACTCCTTATTTAAAAAAAAACATTTTTTAAAGAAACATCCCACTTGTAAAAAATAATATTTTTACAATTCTGCGTGTTATGTGGGAATTGAATTTTAGCTTTGGGGCAGGCTCCCCTGTGTTGCCCACCCCTGATTTAACAGATGATAAGGAATACCTCTGCTTGAGACATTGGAGAGCTGCTCCCAAGCCAAAGTAGGCCTAAGCAACATTCTGGTATTGTGTCGGAAGTAATGAAATGCCTAAATGTTTGGGAGGCTTGGGGACAAACATAAACCTGGCCCCTGTCTCCCTACTCTGTCCTAATATTTGTGCTAATCCTGCAAAGACCTGGGTGGCTTCTGGTAAGAGGGGTCCTTTGCAGTTACGTGCATACCAATTCAGTCTTTCCATGGTTGCAGACATAATTGAACTCCCTTTCCAGGGAAAGTCTTTGTTAATTAACACAAAGACTGTTAAAGATCTTCCTTTTTAGAAAAGTTCTAATATTCTAATATAATAGAATATTCTAATATTCTAATGTAATATATTAGAATATTAGAATATGTATTTCTCTCAGTTCTTTGAATATTGTAAATATTTGTATCACTCTTTCTGCTGCTGGTGCTACATTTGGGTTTTAATGTTTAGTCTAAACTTATGAATTGTTTCACTATTTATAATGTTTGGTTTTAAAAAAAATCTTAAATTCATAACAGTAAAAAGAGGAATATGAACATTTAAAAATAAATCCATTGAAGTAGCACTTTTTAGATCCATCTGTAAACTCACACAAAGATACACACTGTCCAGTCACTCTGACACACCCCAACTATTCATTCGCTGTACAAATTAAATGAGAAGCACAAAGAGTAACTCCCACCCTCTTATTAGAAATGTTCCTTCTTGCTGCCTCCTACAGCTTCCCTCTTATCTGTTTTCCAAAGCTAGGCAGCTGCTTGAGTCACATAAATTAATTTCCTCTCAGACACACACACATGCTGATTCTGCTGCCATTGCTTGTGGTCCCTGCACAGAATAGAAAATGGCTGCCAATTCCTATTCCACTGGGCATGCCTAAGAAAAAAACAAGTGGAGAAATAAATCATCAGTCTTTTCTAAAATAAACATAAATATATATGTTCTGCCACCCATTTCTTAAACCATTCCTTTCTGCAAAGACTTTTATCACCATATAACACTCAGACAATTAAGGAATGCCAAATGCTCTTTACTTCTGACTGTTCAGGGCCTTTACAAAGAATAAGGGATGCAGAAGATAAGAGAATGCAAGAATCCTGTCAGGAAAAAAGAACTCACTGGAATTTTGATGTGGTGAATGACCAAATGACTTAAATCTCTGTGTACTTACTTTTGATGACTGATAGATTTGACCTTTAAAAAAACATTTAGACTCAATAGACTGTTATCACGAACAACTTCTGCATGCTCATTTGATGGACCTAACACACAAAATCCTTCTTTTTAAAACCTGTGTTTTATGTTTGCAGTTCTTACCATCTTCCATATCCCCCCAATAATCTTAAGGCCTACCTTTCAAAAAGATTCTAAAGATCCTAGTAACAGGTGGTATACAAAGGGGGAAGGAGGGCAAATTCAGGACCACATTTCATCATCTTTGGTAATTTCTGAGGAAATAAGCAGTCTCTTCTAGTTGGAATTTGACTTAGAATGGATATTCATCATGCCCATAACCTGAATTGCCAAGTTAGTAAGAATAAGACTGGAGATAACCTAGATAATATTTCCATTTAGCCATTACCTCAGTGGGACTTCTTACTCTATATGACTTCCTACTCTGTCCTACTTCTTGTAATGTTTTGAGGATAAAATTGGGGAAAGTATTAAAGAAACCTATACACATACACCAAGAGAAAAACGGACAGGCTTTAAATGCACTATTACTATGTAGCGAAATACTGATGATAAGAGTCTTTCCAATCTAAAGGATGCCAGATGTTTAGTAATATTAAGAAATGGCACCCAGTCTAGATGCTGATCTCTGAGCTGCATTATTGTAGCAACATCTAGTAGAAGACTAGAGGAGTCACATTAGCACATCCATTCAACATTTCCTCCAAGTTCTGCTTCCTCCGTATGGAAGGTGTTGTTGTTTTCATCCCAAGTGTGCATCAACTCCAGTGGCCAATGCACAGCCCCAATGGAGCTCTACATGTGTGTGTGTGTGTGTGTGTGTGTGTGTGTGTGTGTGTGTGTGTGT
>JAHTLZ010000237.1:51862360-51912343 GCA_023846285.1 Phrynocephalus versicolor
TGTGTGTGTGTGTGTGTGTGTGTGTGTGTGTGTGTGTGTGTGTGTGTGTGTGCATGCATGCGTGCGCGCGCGCACACGCTTGCACAGGTTAGAGGGAATATGGGTAACCATTCATTGACTGAAACTCTCTGTTGCTTAGCATAGTCACTGGCAGTAAAGAAGGCCTATGAGCTCAGCTCAGTGGGGCCTCCAAAAGTACTCCAGAATTACTAGTGATTCAAATGGTGCTACTCTAGTGTGATTTACTGTACTAAGGAAAAGGATTTCAGTCATGTATGCAGGATATTGGTAAATTTGAAGGTGTTCATATTCATCATAACAATTTTCATAGCCAGCCATCCCCTGCCCCCCAAAAGGAGGATAAGTCAACCAGATGTACAAGTGAAACTCAAAAAATTAGAATATTGTGCAAAAGTAAATTTACTTCAGTAATACAACTTTTAAAATGAAACTAATATATGAGATAGACTCATTACATGCAGAGTGAAATAGTTCAAGCTTTAATTTGTTTTAAATCTGATGGTTATGATTTACAGCTTATGAAAACCCCAAATTCACAATCTCAGACAATTAGAATAGTGTGAAAAGGTTCAATATTCTAGGCTCAAAGAGTCCCGCCCTATTCAGCTAATTAATCAGTAACACTTGCCAAGGGTTTCTTAGCCTTTAAATGGCCTCTCAGTCAGGTTCAGTAGGAATCACAATCATGGAAAAGACTGCTGACCTGACAATGGTGCAGAAAACCGTCATTGACACCCTCCATAAGGAGGGAAAGCCTCAAAAGGTAATTGCAAAAGAAGTGGGATGTTCCCAAAGTGCGGTATCAAAGCACATCAATAGAAAGTTATGTGGAAGGGGAAAGTGTGGAAGAAAAAGGTGCACAAGCAATAGGGATGACCGCAACCTGGAGAGGATTGTCAGGAAAAGGCCATTCAAAAGTCTTGGGGACTTTCACAAGGAGTGAGCAGAGGCTGGAGTTAGTTCATCAAGAGCCACCACACAGAGACAGATCCTGGAAATAGGCTTCAAATGATGTGTTCCTTTTGTCAAGCCACTCCTGAACAACAAAAAATGTCAGAAGCATCTTACCTGTGCTAAAGAAAAAAAGAACTGGTCTGTTGCTTGGTGGTCCAAAGTCCTCTTTTCTGATGAGAGCAACTTTTGCATCTCATTTGGGAACCAAGGACCCAGAGTCTGGAGGAAGAATGGAGAGACACACAATGCACAATGTGAAGTCCAGTGTGAAGTTTCCACAGTCTGTGTTGTTTTGGGGAGCCATGTCATCTGCTGGTGTCGGTCCGCTGTGCTTCATTAAGTCCAGGATCATCACGCCCGTCTTCCAGGAGATTTTGGAGCACTTCATGCTTCCTTCTGCAGACGAGCTTTATGTGGATGATGACTTCATTTTCCAGCTGGCCTTGGCACCTGCCCACAATGCCAAAAGTACCAAAACCTGTTTCAATGACTATGGGATTACTGTCCTTGATTGACCAGCAAATTCGCCATACCTGAACCCCATAGAGAATCTATGGTGCATTGCCAAGAGAAATGAGAGACATGAGACCAAACAATGCAGCGGAGCTGAAGGCCGCTACTGAAGCATCCTGGTCTTCCATAACACATCAGCAGTGCCACAGGTTGATAGCATCCATGCCACGCCACATTAAGGCAGTAATTGATGCAGAAGGGGCCCAAACCAAATACTGAGTACATATGCATGCTTATACTTTTCAGAGGTCCAATATTGTTCTATTTACAATCCAAGTTTTATTGCTTTCATGTAATGTTCTAATTGTCTGAGATTGTGAATTTGGGGGTTTCATAAGCTGTAAGACATAATCATCACAATTATAACAAATTAAGGCTTGAATTATATTGCTTTGCATGTAATGAGTCTATCTCATACAGTGGTCCCCCGCCCTTTCGTGGTTCACATACCGCAGTCCCGCTATATCGTGGGACCGCAGTACCCCGAAGGGGCTTGAGGGAAAGGGAAACCATCGCGCACAGCTCACCTGCCCTCCCCTGAGGGTGTGGGCAAGCAGTGCGTGATGTTAAAGGACTCTCAGCAGTGGAGACAAGCTCTTGTCCCCACAGCCGGGAGCCCTTTCCAAAGATCACTCACCGGGCATCCGCCCTCCCCTGGGAGTTGCAGGCACGTGGGGAGCAATCTTTAAAGGGCTCTCAGCCATGGGGACAAGGGCTTGTCTCCTGGCCAAGAGCCCTTTAAAGATTGCTCCCCACGTGCCTGCTACCCCAGGGGAGGGTGGGAGCAATCTTTGGAAAGGGCTCCCAGCTGCAGGGACAAGGGCTTGTCCCCTGGCCGAGAGCCCTTTAAAGATTGCTTCCCATGTGCCTGCTACCCCAGGTGGTTGTAGGTGCGTGGCGAGCAATGTGGCTCTGGGCAGCGCATGGCGGCGGCGGTGGCAGGGGATAGGATCCCCCTCCGCCACCGGCAGCTCTGGACAGCGGAGGGCAGTGCCCCTCGCACCCCAAGCCCCACCTGACCCGCAGCTGCATATTGCAGATTTTCAGCCATCACGGGTCGGGTGGGTCCCTAACCCCCGCGATAGGCGGGGGTTACTGTATATTAGTTTCACCTTTAATGTTGCATTACTGAAATAAATGAACTTTTGCATGATATTCTAATTTTTTGAGTTTCGCCTGTAATAGTCCATATGAATAAATGAAGAAGAATTATTTGTAAAGTGTGTTTGTAAAGCAGATTGCTCTGCTTTGGGTCATTTTAACAAGAAATATGGAGTAAAATATTTTAAATACATCCATAACTTTTATAAATTGAAATTTATAATAATAATTTAAGTATCACCATCAGATACTTTGTATTACAATATCCCGGGGGGGGAAATCACTTTCCCTCTCATCTGCTGGGAGGATTGCCCTGCCCTTGCTTTGCTATGCCAGAAGAAAGATGGGCTAGAAATTAAACAAAATAATAAAAATGCCACTGTTCTTGAAAAGCTGATATTAGAGATTATCTTTTCCTAGATAGTCTGGTTTAGCAGGTAGCGACTCACTTGGACTCAGGAGATCTGAGTTCAAATCTCTGCTTGGCTAAGGAAACTTCTGAGGGGTAGCAATAATGGACCATAATTTGAATATTTTACATACCTTGAATACCATATTAGTATTGCTGCAAGTTGGAAGCAATTTGAGAGCATGTAATAAGATGAGCCTTCAGCTGTTAGCTGGTATCTTGACCTTTTTTTGTTAATATTCATGACTGTATAGTATGACTGTCAAAAGCTGGGTTACCCTAGAAGTTGCTAGAATGCTAATTTCCCTCATAGAGTTGTGTTTTCAATCATAAAAATCCCATAGTAGAAAGTAAATCTGGCTTGAATCCAAATTTGGGCTGTAGGAAACAGATGTAGACTTGTATAAGGATTTGAGAATCATTTTTCCCCAATTTCAGGCAAAATTCAAAGAAAAATAAAATAAAATAAAAGACACAAACATGTGGCACCTTAAAGACTAACTTTCATATTTTAATGTAACGTTTCGTTCACATGTGAACTTCGTCCCCAAGAATCATAAAAAGAAGTTCAGTTTAAGTTTTGCTCTTTTGTTCATTGCAGTGAATATATTGCTGGTACCAGTCTAGACAGGTTCGTATTATTTTGCTGACTGTGCTCTGTGTATTTGAAAATGAACAGGTTATAAAATCTGGCATTTTTCATGAGTATTTTAAGAGGATGTTTCATTCACCATGGGAATCTACAATCATTTCCAGGACAGAACTGCTGTCAAATTATGACCTTACATATTTAGCTTCTATACTGCACTTTTTCCTAATGAATAGTTTGTGAAAGAGCTCTGACTTGGCTATTAACCTGGAAAAGAATAGCCTGTTCCTGTTTTTGTGATACATATAATTGATTAGTTGTGATTTCATTTCCTAGAGTTCTTTGTGAGTAGATCCGTTTCATCCCTGGACTGGTCAACTGTGTCTGTCAAGAGCAAGTGCTAGAACCTGGCTGGGCTACAAAGTCTGTTCTATGTGCCAAACTTTGATCCATCTGTAAGCTGTCTTAGGTGTACTGGATGTTACACAGCATATATGCCTCAAAATGCATGCATATTTTCTAAAGGAGTGTGGGGTGTTTTTTTGAATTGGCGTACAGTCATCCCCCGCCATTTCACGGTTCAGGTACTGCGGTCCCACTATATTGCGGGATTGCAGTACCTATGCCTTGGGGCCATGCAGTGGGATTGCATAGGCCCACGCGGCCCCCGGGCCCCTCTGAGGAGCCTCGGAGCCACGCGGGAGCGGCGGGAAGCGATCGCATCGCCCTGTGCTGCCCCTGGCCCCCTTCGAGAAGCCTTGGAGCTGCTTGGGAGGCAGCAGGAAGATCACATCACCCCACGCCACCCCCGGGCCCCTACGAGAAGCCTCGGAGTCGCGTGGCAGGCAGCGGGGGCGATCGCATCACCCCGCGGCGCCCCCCCAGGCCCCACCCAACCCACTTCCGCATATTGCGGATTTTCAAGCGTTGCAGGTTGGGTGGGTCCGTAACCCCCGCGATAGGTGGGGGTGTTACTTTATTCATGCTGCACTGTTGCATGGAATGTGACAGTGTTGAAAAATGAAGGTCTTGAGCTTTGTCCACTCCAAACCATTTCCCTGCTTCTTCTTTCTCTCCACCTTCCCTGTGGAAATTTGCCCTAACTAAAGGAACAAGAGCCGCTCAATTGCTATCATTGTGTACTACAAAGTCCAGTGTTTTTTGTTCTTCCACTCAGAACCTCTATCTAGTTTTATAGCCCCATGTGTGGTTGAACTTTCGCTTTATTGGTACAACAGATTTCCCTGCTTCCCCATTTATTGGTACTGCTGCCTTCACTGCAGAGTACAACTTTGATGATTGCGATCTTATTACTTAGAAGAGCCCACAGGCCGCCGTAAATACTGTTGAATCATCATGACAAAAGATGCAACCCTGCACCCAATTGCACAAGAGAAATAAGTGGAAACAAAAGGTGTTTAGATGGATGTTGGGATTGCATCTTGAGCTGGCAGCATGTCTTTCTCTCTCTCTTTCTCTCTCCTTTGTAATGTAGCTTTTGGCCACGTTTGGAGTTGCAGGGTGGTCTTGTTGGAAGTCTGCTGGGAAGCATTTGTTAATGTGTGTGGCAGTGGGAAAGGGAAGGACTGTTTGTGAAAGCAGCAATAAACTTCATTGTCAGCATCATTATAGGTGCAAAAATACATTAAGATCTCTGCTGTGATTCAGCCAGAACACTATTTTCTAAACCGCACAGAGGAAATTGTACGAGATTAGAACGTGTTGCAGTTTTTAACTACTGGAAACCTTGTAAAGGTGTCTGTGTGATAAATAGTGGCTATCACGCACTGTTGCCCATCTCACCTGTACTTTACCTTCTAATCCATCTCCCTGGGATTATTTCTAACATACTAATCCTCTTCAGCGATGCAAACAACTTCTTTAGAAACAAGTTGCAAATGTGATACATTTTTCTCCTTGTCACATAAACCTGACACAGAAAATTTAATGCTGGCCATAATGCATGTGCGCACACGCACACACAAACATACACACAGGATGCAGGATGTTATACTATCATTATACGATCAAAGTCAGTTTGTCACAATTGCATTAAATATTTTACTGATGATCCTTGTTCATAATACGTAGCATATTGCATAGCTTTGCTGTTTCTGTAGAAACTTGTGATTCTTATTTGTACCAAATCATTTTAATTTACTTGAACAATAGTAGTTTGCTTGGGAAACAACATCCCAAGCATCTGATACCAGTTGCGGGGAAAATGTGGTTTCTGAATCGATGGAATAGGGATGGATCCTGAGGTAAGAATACAGTGGTACCTTGTATAAAGGAATTAATTCGTTCCAAATGAAATTATGTGAAGCAAAATTTCCTTTATACAAATTTCCCATAGGAATTCATTGAAAACAGATTAATCCCTTATCATGAGCATTTTACGTTGTAGAGATTCGCCCCACAGGCGCTCTTGATTTCTTTATGTTGTACAGATTTTGTGTTATACAAGCCATTTGTTATACGAGGGTCTATTGTATTTAAAGTAGACCCATCCCCCCCAAAGGGGGGGCAATTTAGGCATGCCCAATTTGTATGAATGTAGACCCCTCTACCTGTCAATATAAAACATTTTGTGACCTTCTAATCCCTTCTACTTGTGCGTTAAGACTGTGAACAAGAGGAGAAAGCTAAAACCATGGTTTACTCTGCTTTCTTGAAATGCTCTTTAGTCCTAGTGCTTGCAGTGCAACCTCAGACTGTGTGTGCATGCCTGTAATTGCAAATGTATAATTGTGGTTGAGCAACCACATGAATGGGAGGTCTTCCCTTGGAACTGGCAGGGGTGGGAATGGGCGCTTGTTTTCAGTGGAAACATCTACTCATAATGCCATATTTTGCTTGAAAAGCAGATCTTTTTGTGGGTTTGAAAAATAAACAGCTGGTAAGCTGGTTGAATGAAAAGGCACAGTAATGTTACTTACACTCTCTGTAGGTTTACAAATCTGATAGGGAGAAGATTGGGAGAGAACCCAGGAGCCACAGTGGTAACAAAATCCTGCCAGTCCTGCTTTCTTGTGTACAGCAAAATCTTCTTAGTGAGAGCAATTCAGCTGGACTATTTTGACCTAGTGCTGATTCCAGTTTCCCAGCACAGGAACAATAACGCTATAATGGTATCAAATAACACTTCAAATGAAATTTATTTCCGTGACCTTTCTGCAATCCATATGAAGATTGCTGACATTGTAAAAATTTATAGCCAGCCTTCTGTCTTCCTTTCTATTTCCGTTGTCATGTGATGCTGATTGCAGTCACAAACATATTTGAAGTTGGCATTAGGGCTCCATTAGAGAGCAGATATAAAAATATGTTCAGCAAAGGTGGTAAATGGAAGATGTGTGTTTCCTCTCACTTCCGATTATATCTCAGCATATCATTAGCATTCAGTGTGTAATTCCAATATAGACTGGGTGAAGAAAATGGAAATTTGGATAATCTCGCTTTGTAGGGCTTAGAACGGAATATGTGTGCTAATTATATGCAAGCACTTTATATGCAGGATGGAATATGAAAAAGAGATGGTCTTGTACGTAAAATCTATAGCATTAGTTATTTACATGAAATCCCATGAAAATTGTATAACCTTCTGAAGGACATTTTATTGCTTTGCATTTTAGCAAGCTCTCTGCTGGGAGAAGCAACTTAGCACTGTTAGAATCATACCTTTTACTAACGTAAGCTATTTAAAATGTTGCAATCTTTCAGATTGCAAGTTCTTTGCTGGACATAAATTTTGAAAATGTCAGTTGCACTCCATAATAAATGTGAACAAGAAAATCTGAGGAAAAATTATAGCTAGCCAAAGTTGTGCATCTGAATGATGAACTTTTGGATATATTTTTCCCTTGCCCCCAATGCCACCACCAATGATTTTAGATATTAATATTAATTTAATTATGGCCAGTGCTTCAAGTGTCACAGCTTGAAATACAATGCAGGCATTTCATTTTCTTGTGTCCCAGAAATTGGTTTGATGACAGATTCTCGGATTGCTGTAAAAGAAAATGCTTGGAACACAATGCATACAAACTGGAGAACAATTTTCCTCTATAATGTTTCATTATGCCCTTTTCACATCTTTCCACATGCACATTCAAGACACAGAAAACATGGCAGAAGAACTATGCTGTTGGCCCTACCCATAATTATTGCATTTTCTCCTGGCTGGATTTGTTCTTGATTTCTGGGTGTACAGCTGAAAGCCTACATAGGAGAGATGATACAGTATATCACAGAAGTGAATACCCCCCCCACACACACACACACATGGTTGGGCTGCATGAGTGCTCTCGGCACTGGGGAGCTATAGTTCATTGAGGGAACCATGAGTGCCAACTTGTACCGTGGCATACTGAAGCAGAGCGTGATCCCCTCCCTTTGGAGACTGGGCTGCAAGGCAGTATTCCAACATGATAATGACCCCAAACATACCTCCAAAATGACCACTGTCTTGCTAAAGAAGCTGAGGGTAAAGGTCATGGATTGGCCAAGCAGGTCTCCAGACCTAAACCCTATTGAGCATATGTTGGGCATCCTGAAATGGAAGGCGGGGGTGTGCAAGGTCTCTAACATCCACCAGCTCTGTGATGTCATCATGGAGGAGTGGAAATGGACTCCAGTGGCAACCTGTGAAACGGATGATATCTATGCCCAAGAGGGTTAAAGCAGTGCTGGAAAATAATGGTGGCCACACAAAATATTGACACTTTGTGCCCAGCTTGGACATTGTCACTTAGGAGTGTACTCACTTTTTTTTTGCCAGCAGCGGTTTAGACATTAATGACTGTGTGTTGCATTATTTTGAGCGGACAGCACATTTGCACTGTTATCCAAGCTGTATACTGATTGCTTTACATTGTAGCCAAGTATCATTTCTTCAGTGTTGTCACATGAAAAGATATAATAAAATATTTACAAAATGTGAGGAGGTGTACTCACTTCTGTGATATACTGCATACACAAAGGAGAAGCTTGTATAATTAGTATTTCTGTTTATGTAGGGAACCTCTGTTTTTACAGCTTTGAGCATTGCACAAAGTCCCGTTTTGGAAAACTTTGACTACATTGTTGAAGTTCAGAGTGTGTTCTAGTGGCAGGCTTCTGTTCCCCTGTGTGACAGGGTCACCTTGAGTACTCCCAGCAGGCTTGCTGGCCCTGTCCCACAAGCCCAGGGGTGTCTAAGGGTCAGTGAGCCACTGAAAGTGAAAAAGAGGCCACCATTTGATGCAGGCAGCTGGAGTAGTGTGTTACTGGAATTAGAGGGCAGGAGATGCCAGGTTTAAGGTTGTCCTCAGCTATGTCAGATGAAGAAGAGATGCTGGAAGAAGCAGTTGAGTACTGGGTCTCCGTCTGTAGTACTGCGCTGATGTAAACAGGAATAGATTACAAGTGGAGCCACCTCTTCCCACTAGTACTGTTCAGCGAAAGAAATGATTGGGGAACTGAGGATTTCGCAGGGCCTCCCATAGTTGATCCAGCGCAAGTCCAGCCTTGGTGTTCTTGCCACCTGACAGAAGCGAAGGTGCCTACCTGAACCCAGCTTTAGCCCTGGAGGTGCAATATTACAAGTGCAGTATTGCACTTTGATCAGCATAGGGCAGGTTTTCATTTCATTCCTTGTCCCATAATTTTTGTAATATCTTGCCTGATGAAGAGACTTGGAAAACATGCTAAGAACATTTATATGCCACTTTTGTACAATTTCAGTGGTCGAAATGAAGTGATTCCAAACTCTAGTTTTTGCTTTAGTTTAAAGGCCACATGTTTAATTTGTTTTGTTGTTATTTCTAAAGGAGGCTAAGCAGTTTCAAAATATATGTTTGTTTTCCTTCTAGTTGCTCTATTTCGCGGTATTGTGAACAAAGCACCACATAATTTTTTTTAAAAGGCAACATCTCTATTCCAAAGATTTTGGAAGAGCCTAATTACATTTTTAGTACTTGTAGCACAAGTATCATAGCTTTCGGTCCCACCAGTTAATCCATGATCATATGTCATCACTATTCAAATGATATTAACTGTGTCAGTAGAGCAACCCCAGTTACTGTGTGAATAGAAAAGAAAAGAGGTCACAAATTGAAATTCTATCTGAACTATGTAGAATGACAATAGTTGTAATCAATAGTAAAACAGGATTTTTTAAAATTCTTGAAAAATGTTACCTAGAAATAGAAATATTTAGTTTTTCTAGATGGTCACAAGGACATTATATCTTGGTTTTATGATCAGGCATTGGTTGTCAGATACTACCCAGTGTCAATCAGAAACTATACCACACAACCCATTTGTAAACACTAAAAGGCATATGCTCCTTCAAGTTGTTTGTGAGCCAGTTTCTACATGTCCAGCTGAAGAAAAGGCCAATCTGATTTGGGGGGTTCTTCCTGATAGACGCTCTTCTCCCTCTCCCAAAATACCAGAACTAGGGGATATACACTCAAATTGAGGGCTGGGAGAGTGGGAACAGACAAAAGAAAATATTTTTTCACCCAGCATGTTGTTACTCTGTGGAACTCTCTGCCACAAGATGTGGTGATGGCATCTGGCCTGGATGCCTTCAAAAGGTGACTGGACAGATTCCTGGAGGAAAGTCCATCACACGTTACAAGCCCTATTGGAGATGTGTAATCTCCAGACTTAAAACCAGGGTACTTAAAGGACCAGTTGCAGGGGAGTGGTATCAGGAGACAGATATCTAGTCTCGTGCGCTCCCAGACACATTTGGTGGGGCCACTGTGAGACACAGGAAGCTGGACTAGATGGGCCTTTGGCCTGATCCAGCATGGCTCTTCTTATGTTCGTATGTTCTTATCTACCATCTTGTTCCATCTCCTTGTGTGTTACTGGTTGTCCAATGACTTCATCATCTAATGGGAATACTGTATAAAGGAACGTGGAGTCCTTCTGGATAATTGATCCAGAAGGATCTTCTGCTGATCGATCCGGTGTCTGGAGAGAGCAAGGCCAACTTCTGGTCAATGGTCTCCCTAGAGAAGCTGTTTGAATGACCCCCGCCCCGGCCACTTAGTCACAAGGCTATGTGAAGCATCTTCTGTTTATTTCAGACTGGCAGCCTGGCAGCCTGGCAGCCTGGCAGCTGCTGGCCCTGTGCAACTGATGATTCACCCTCCACCTGATTTGCCTGGTGCTGTAGCTGCTTATCATCAGATATTCTACTTATTCTGGAACAAATCGGGCTTAAACAAAGGGAGAGAGTAAAGAAAAAAAGCAAATAAGACAGTACGGTTGGGACTAAAAACATTTATTGGGAAGATTGATTTGACTAATCCAGTTGTCTGAGCAGGGAATTTTTTCTAGTGCTTTTTCTGGAAGTTGAATCATGGAAACTGGAGTTCTTTTTCTTGAGAAATTGAAACTAGGAATGGGCACGAAATGCCAAAATGGTATTTTGTTTCATTTTTTTCTTTTTGTTCCTTTTTGTTTCATTTCATTTGGAATGAAATGCATTTTTTTTAAAAAAATCATTTTTCATTTTGTTTCATTTTCTTTGTTTTCTTTTTAAAATGATTTTTTTTTTAAAATGGTCAGGACATTTTTTTAAACCTCACACTGGCCACCTGTCCCACGAGCCAGTTGGCACTATTTTTCAAACCAGCTGGCTTGTGGGCTGATTGATCCTTTAAAAAAACCTCATGGTGACCAGCTGGCCTGCGTGACCGGCTGTTTGGCACTATTTATTCGTTTTGTTTCATTTCATTTTTTAAAAAGGGCACTTCGTTTTTTGTTTCATTCTGTAAGAAAGCAAAAAATGAAAAACAAAATGAAAATTTATGTGTTTCATGTCCATTTCTAAATTAAACATTTCACTGTTCATTCAAACACCTTCATCAGTCTGAAGAAAGCTAGTTGTGAGTCCTCCATTTTATAGCTCACTTTGATGTGTTGTCACCCTGGTCTGAAACAGGCTCATAAAATGAACAATGGCCTGAATAGGCTCATTAGGTAGACAACAGGCTCAGTAGCCTTAAGGTGAACAATGGCCTAAAGTGCTGGAACCTATAAAGTATGGGTCGTTAGCTATGGCCTTGGTGGTGAAGGCATGAAGTATATTTGATTTGTGTATGTATTTTTGATTTGTCTTGATTTTGTCTGTTGAAATCACAGCCTGATAAGTAACAGATAGACTGTGACTGAGCCCCCCACCTCTGTTGAGATAGGGTTTTCCAATACTCAAATGAATGGCTAACCCTGTCTTCTCTGTCTAATCTGTGTACATCCTTATCTTTGAAAGAGTGCCCTTTGACCTTCAAGTGGAGGTGTGCCGCTGATTCTGGTCCTGAGCTGTTACCCCTCGTCTGTAGGGCCATCCTTCTGTTTAATGGCTGTTTACTTTCTCCAATGTAGAGGTCTGCACACTGCATTGGACTGCATGTATAATATTGTTCATTTTGTGTTTTGGTATCGGATCCTTTGGGTGGACATGTTTCTGCCTTAGTGTGTTTGTGGGTTTGTAATAAACAGGAGTGTGGTGTTTGCCAAAAATCATTTTAAGCTTCTCAGACGCTCCAGACATATAGGGAATGACCAGGTTCTTCTGTCAGGTCTGGGTCTCAGGCTGATCCCTTTTTTGTTCTGGGTCAGCACACTGCTTTGTTGAAGGCCCATTTGGATATCTACAGGCCTTAAGTGCTGTCTTCAGTTGCCTGTCTTCCTTCTTTTTTTGGCTTCTGTAGAATGGGGATGCTGTCTGCTCTGTGGTTTAGGGTCCTGATGACTCCTAATTTGTGTTGTAATGGATGGTGGCAGTCAAACAGTAAGTACTGATCTGTGCGGGTGGGTTTCCTGTAAACGTCTACTCCCAGACCACAGTCAGGTCTGACAATCCAGGAAAGCCAGCCTGTTGTCTTGAGAGTCTTCCCTAGTGAACTTAATATTAGGGTCCACCACATTGATGTGAATGAGCAGCGAAACATTTCAATCACTCAAGAAAAAGAAGTCAAGTTACTATGACTCAACTTCCAGATAAATTCACCTAGATGACTGAGAATCTTCACAGACATACTTCTAATGCTTTGTTGATTTGATTCATTAATGTTAATCCTAGGAAGTGCCATAGCATTAAGCTACTCCCCCCCAGTAGATAGCAGTACCAAAAAAATAAACCAAAGGATTTTGAAGCAAAATAAGGTGCAGGAGCCTTTTGAAGCTGGGGAATGCATAAAGTGAGATAGGAGGATTGTTGTCTGGATATTAGGTTAATCTCTGTTATAAGGCATGCAAAACCTGATACTTAAAATGGAAACAAATGCATTGTTTGGATGAGCCCTTTGGTATTTAAATAATTACTTCCTTAAATCTGTCTAAGTCTGGATTGCACTCTCTGTTCCTGCAACTATGATTTCAAAATAGCAATCAAAGTTATCTTGCAATATACATTAATCAGATTTTGGTGAGTCCCACATAATTATTTCACATAGTCTCAAATGGGGTTGATGATTCACACCAGTTGGTTTCTAACCTTGAATAATCCTGGTGTTCTTGGACTGCAGCTCCCAGAAACCATGAGCAGTGCAGCTGGTGGTGATGCCTTCTGGGAATTGCAGTCTAATAACACATCCATTGAGGATATTTGTAGTGTAGTGGTGAAACTGCTGTACTGCCACCAACATTCTGATCATGACCCAGGATTCAGTTCCGGGTAGAGGGCTCAAGTTTGACTCTGTCGTCAATCCTTCCGAGATTGATAAAACAAGTACCCATTTTTCTGGGCCAGGAAAAGGCAATATATAGTCTGCATAATTAAATAGTAAACTGCCCAGAATGTGATTTAAGCACTGTGGGGCAGTATATAAACAGCACACTTTGTTACTCAAAAGTTGGGAACTATTGGTTCACATTGTAGATGCAGTTCATGCTTCTTTCTTGTGGTTCATGTGCTGATGACCTATGGATACAATGGCTGTCTGAACTGTATGCCCCTATTCCTTTGGGGTCTGACCCACTGAACTTTATTTCTATGTTAAAATGCATATGATTGAGCTGGTTCAGATGATAATTTATGGTTGTATATATTTTATTCTACAGTACATTAGTTTGGGGCCCTGGCTAATTGGAATAAAATGCATTAAATAAATTTGTGTTGGGACTTTGTTTCTTTTGTGCTGCAGATTGCTTCTTTATCAACCATGTGAATGTAACCCCACATCACATGCATGTGGTGTTTCTTGGCAAACCTCAAGCTCCTTTCTGGTGGCTTACTATCTTTAAGCAAGTTACCAGAATCACGGTTACTACTGTTAAGTTTCTCCACCTTCCGTGTAAAACATTGGATATCCAGATGTGTTAAATTTATATCCAAGGTGATTTGACCATTGCAGTCTCACTGCTTTTGAGTTTTCCTAGATGAAGATGGCAAGAGACCAGAAGTAGGTAAGGCAATACTTTTCATTAGAATCTGCTGACTAGTAAAAGCATAGAAGCATGGATGGGTTTTTTTTTTCTGTTCAACTGCAGTAGGCAATCCAATGATTCCTTAGAGGACAGTCAAGAGATTACATTGTGTGATGAATATTATGCCCAGTGATAATTTGCTTTATTACACAAGTACCAAGAGAATTTCACCTTGTATGAAGTTGTGTTAAGTTCTCCTTGCCAAATTCAGTGAAAGCTGTTTCGTCTTTCAGGATCAAAGTCTTATGAAATAAACTTCACGGCCCTGAGGTTGTATGTGAAACACAAAAATATTGAGGGAGGGGCTAGACTATACTATAGGTAATTTACAACTAGGGTCTTTGGTGCACATGAAATCATAGAACAGGGGTGTCCAAACTTTTTGTAAGGAGGGCCAGATTTGGTAGCTGAGAATGTGGGGGGGTCTGCTCCCCAACACTGCCCCCCACTGCAAGCCCCACCCACCGGCCCCTTGCAAGCCCCACCCTGACCCCTTGCAAGGCCCACCCACTGAACCCTAAGCCCCACCTCATGTTTCTCCTTGGAAAAGGACTCAAGGTGATAAATAAACAAATAAAAATAAGAAAAGCAATATAAAGAACTACACACAAAGAATGACAAAATGGGGCAGTTTAAACTAGCTGGAGCAAGTTCCTCATTGCATCCGGTCAGCATGGGGATGGTGAAGGAGGGAGGGTGAGGGAGGGGGCGGGCCAGCCAGCCGCGGGCTCAACAAAATGGCCTGGCGGACCGGATTCAGGCCCCGGGCCGGACTTTGGACATGGCTGTCATAGAAGAACATTCCAACAGACAGTGAAAGCTTTGAACAGTTGCACTGCCTGAATCCCAGTTTAGACAGAACATACATGGTAATGGTAGGTGATTGGAATGATTTCACTGATTGTGCCCCCTCTGTGGGGGATGGGGTTACACACACACACGAGAAGATATGTGGTTTGAGATTGGTCATAGGAGGAATACAAGGGAGTTCCTGGACATGGTCTTGCTCCAGACATTCAGTATCATAACCATAGGCAAGAGTCCATCCCATCAGGTTAGCCGTTCCCTGAGAATGGTGACCTTCACTAAATCAGTTGTTGCTTTAAAATTTTTGTTAACAACTTTGTTTTCTATTTTACTTCAGAATAAGTGCAGAGAGGAGAGAAGGATCAGGAGCCTAGTACAGGGTCTTAAAGAGATGTAACTCTTCCTCTTGCTAAGGGATCTGTCTGCATTGGGCCCACTGCTCCTGCTACTAGTATGACTAAAATGGCAACCAAAGATAGCTTGCAACCTAATAAAGAGCAGTACTCTAAGAGGGGAAGGGTTTTGAGACCCATCATTCCCATACCAGGATAATGATCCAGAGCACCCCCTGAATTTACATCGGGGAGGGGGGAGAAACATCATAGCGAACAGCAGAATCTTTAAAGTAATGCTTACTTTGGCCCTGTGTTACATGACTGCAACCTTCAAGCTAGATTATAATAACATGTTTGAAACTGCAGTTTGTTTAGAACTTGGCACTCCAGTTACCAATGTGGGTGAGCAAACAGGAACAGATCAATTAGTTCTGATTTGGTTTCCTTGGCTCCTGATTTGTTCCTGGGCATGAGTCAAAGTGTTGTTTTTGACTCTTGAAATCCACCTGTGTAAGATACAAGCAAGGAGGACTTCATCCATATTCAGTGTTTTGGTAAAGTTGAAGTTCTCTGAATAAGAAGTAAAGGCCTCACAGTAATTATACCCATACTGTAAGACAGCTTCCGTCATGGACATTTTTCTTGTGGCTTTTAGAAAAAGTATAACAATTATGTTTAAAATATAAGTTCAGGGGAACTATAACTTCTGGGGAACAGTCAGCTAGGGTATTGACATTGCAACTCAGGTTTTTCAATCTTTGGGCTAAGAGTGTTTGCTTATATATTCAAAAGATGAATTCAAATATATTTCATTCATTCTTGTTTTTATTATGGCTTAAGCTACTCTTAAACTTCCTTGGACTCATATTACAGGACTACAAATAAATAAGCTGGAAACAGGTTCCATATATTCATTGAAAATATATTCCATGTTAAAACAGATACAGGAGAAAGAACATTTCTAACACCTTTTCTATGTCTTTCCAAATGCAGAAAAGAAATCAGGTTGTTATCACTTTGTCAGCAATAACTTTCTAAACTAGACACGGTTCTTGCACTGTTACTTCTGTGGAGAGGAGCGATATTCTACCTTTGTTTAAACATGCACTGCTTTTTCTGAACATACAAGCTAATGAATTGATATATTGGGAAGGAAGGAAGGAAGGAAGGGAGGGAGGGAGGGAGGGAGGGAGGAAATAGTATTACAATAATCAAATGGAAAATTGGGAATATCTCAAAGTGATTACCGATTCAAGAAAACAACTAGAGCACTCATTTAAAAAGATGACTCCGTAGACTCACTAGTTACAGCAGAGGAGGAAAGCTATGTTAAAATTATCTTACACATGTTCTAGTGTGAAAATGTAGCAGAAGATATAGCCAATATGTAAGAGTTTTCCCCATCAGTTGTTTAACAAGGAAGGCAGAGCAAGCAGGCACAAGATCTAGCTAGTGCTGGGTTCTTCCAATGAGCTGACTCATGGGATTTCCATTTCTCTTACATTTATCTGTGTTTCCAGCTCTATTTCACAAACTAAGGTGGGGAATCACACATCCAGTAATGTTTTTAGTAATTCTTCAGGCTCTCCAGGATGCTGTCCATTTATAACCTTCTGCTAGGGCAGAAGCGAAAGTGTTAATGAAGCTCACAGTAATATAGAAATAGAAACTACAGTGGTGCCTCCTAAGACAAATTTAATTGGTTCCAGCGGTCCATTTGTTTTATGAAAAATTCAACTTAAGAGGCACGGTTTCCCATAGGAATGCATTGAAAACTAATTAATCCATCCTGGAGGGAAGGCTGTCCCAAACCCCCTCAATCAACTGGCAGCCCAGGGCTGTGGAGCAGCCTTCCACTGCTGGTTGATTGATGGAGTTTACGCACAACCCAGCAAAGGAGGGAAGCTTTTCCCCTTCTTTGCTGGGTTGGGACAGGGGAAAAGCTTTTCCCCCCCTTTTGCTGGCTGCCAGAAGTCAAGGGGGGAGTGGACAAGGGGTGCCTCACCCACTCGTCCCCTTCCTGCATCAGAGCAGCCACCCCTCCTTTGCCTGGGTCTCTGTGTTGAGCCGTTTTGGCATAGAGACCCAGGTGAAGGCGGGGAGCAGCAGCATCCATGCACTGAGCCTGGCGAAAGGAAGGCAGTGGCTTGCGAGCATACAAGGTGCTCCCTCCCCTTTGCCAAGGGTTCCATGCATGGAGCTATTTAAATAGGGGTAGTGGTGGTGGCTTCAATCCTGGCTTTCCCAATCATGTAGCACCTGTGGATCAGGTGCTACAAAGTTGGGAAAGCCAGGATAAAAGACCAGGCTTTTGAATTTCACGTCCCCATAACCTGCTTGGGCTGTTAGGTGCACGAAATTCAAATGCCTACCTCTTAAGATGAACTTTTCATGAGACATCTGATAGGCAAACTGTTGTCTTGTGAAAAATGCCTATACCCAGAAATTTCATTCATCTTACGAATCCAAGAGCAATACAGTACTTATGAAAAAGGCCATAGGAACAAACTTTTTAAAGCATAGAAGCCAGAAACATGGTCTTTCCTTTAGCTTTATACTTCCTTTAATTTAGTTTACACCGTGTTATTATCTTTCAGATACGTACTGCTGTACTACTGCTTTGCCATGGACAGAAAGGTAGTTGCATCAATGAATTGGCATGCTTTTGGAAACATCACCGGTACAATAGATAGCAGAATTTTAATATGATACGACTGGAGCCATAGTGAAAAAGATAAACAGAGACTGGAGACTGTGCTGACTGGATGTGATAGGAAGAATTACCCTACATTAACCTGCTGTTTGGATTAACTTTTTCTTATCACAGCATTCAACAGCAGGTTCTCTGGAAAAGGAACTTGACTTTGTTTATCAGCAAATGCTTTCATGCAATGTTGAAAATAAGTTCAGAATGAAAAGAACAAGGCGTGGGTGACAAAGCAGCTTTCAGAAGCTGATGTGCCATTTAGTCCAATGATAGTGCAAAGCTTGAGCAGAACATTGTAGAGCCCTACAAGTGGGAGGAAGGTAAGCAAGAAAGCCACACACAAGAAGTTGGGTAACAGCAACTTTGCTACCCAGCTTAGTCTCTAGGCCATGTTCATCATGTGCTGATGACCCTCTGAAGATGAGTTTATATCCTCAGATGGAGCACATGGAACGTCAGCTGGTGTTTTCTACATAGGATAGCCAGATGTGAAAGAAGATAGAGTTTTGCGCCTGTTATAGTTGTACAGCAGAAGGAATTGGTGAAGAAGCTAGTTGCTCCCACAACCAAGTCAATGATTCACTTCCTCTGAACTGTAACCCCCTCCTCCTAGTGCTGTGTGCTTGGAACAGACCCTACAATGACAGCAACAAACACTGGACAATTCAGATCGGCCTTACACTAACAGACAATGTTGTGCAGAATGCCCCTGATTGCATCTTCTTTGTGAGCTCCTGCAGTCAAACAATGTATAGAGGGCTCCAGTTGCCCATCCCTGCTACAAAGTTAAGCTATTGTTGGTATCCTGCCACTGCACTGCAGATGGGAACTTAGGCCCAGACAGAAGTGAAATGACACTTGCAGAGCTAATTAATGGCAGAAGTAAAATTCAAAGCAGGACTCAAAATGTCTGCTTCATAGAACCACATACCATTTCTATATTATTCCCTTACCACTTGTCTCGTTTTTCAGCATTTGCAAAGCCTGATAAAATGTCTGCTTGTCAGATGCCAATTACTTTAAGGCATTTCTTACAGGGTTTTTGAGAGCTTTGAGTTATTTTAATTATGAGACCTATGAAGTGGCGTTTTCTGCTCATACCAAGTGAAAATGTGTACTTCAGACATTGATCTGGCTCTACCATTAGGCAGTGGGGGTAGCCAACTCAGCACAGCAGCTTATTACAGTAATCTTCCACCTGTTGTGAGGGCTAGGGGTCCAACCTGACCCACAATAATGAAAAATCTATGATATGTGAATGCTGGGTCAGGTTGGGACTGGGGGGAGGCTATCTGGGGCCTCCTACACTTACTTACCTGAGGCCTGGTGCTGGCCCAAACAGGCCTCCAATGGAAGTGGTTTCCAGTGAACCAGAAGTCACTTCCGGTTAGCCGAAAACCACTTCTGGGGCCTCCAGCAGGCCCAGGAAGCCCATCACAGGCTCGTTCAGGGCAGCACCAGGCCCAGGGTAAATGCAGGAGACCTCAAATGGCCCCACACAGCTTGCCCAAGGAGCCCTGGGACCGTAGTATCTGAAACGTGAAATAGCAGGGGACCACTGTAGTTAATTTATTTTCGTATGTTGACTATATCTGAACTAATTTCTGCCTACTGTGTTGGAATAATTTATAAATGTGGAGTACTATACATCTTAGCATGAGGGTGGTATGCAGTGGTTACCCTTCTGTTGTTTCCAGTAGCTAAATATCATGGTCCAGTCCTGCAAATAAGCTTGCACGGCTTGTAGCCCAGAGATGATGGAATTCCCTCTGTAGACAGGAGGACATTAGTAGAATTTTGTCAGAATATTTATTTTCTGAAGAATGCATAAGACATTTGTGTGGATCGCTATCTGTGGCCCAAATCCTCCTGCTGGGCATGATAAATTATATGAGAGTGGGCCTGTTGAATCAATGTGAATTTGGTGGGTCAACTTCTCTCTAACTTCCATTGATTCAAAAAGCCCTGTTCTAACTGTGACTTGCTATATTCAAAGACAGAGAAGATTGACTACGTCAATTTGGATCAATGGAATTTACAGAGGAGTTTAATGTCCAGACCCCCGTTGATTCAGTATGCCTACACAACAGTGGTTTTCTACTATAAGCAACAGGATGTTGGTTAGTGAGAAGAAACAAAGTAATATGAAATACAGTGGTCCCCCACCCTATCACGGTTCATATACTGCGGTCCCGCTATATTGCGGGACCATATTATATGAAAAAAGCCCCCCTTGGGTAAGGGACAAAGGCTGTTTCTGGCCTCCCATACTTACCCCAAGACTGGTGGTGCCCCAAATGGGCATGCGGGGGCCTTCCCAGTGGCCTCCAGAAGGCCTGGGAAGGCCCTCCAAGTCCCATTCGGGGCAGCGGCAGGCTGGGGGTAAGTACAAGAGCCCCCAGTTAGGGCCCCCACACCCGAACTGACCTGCATCCGCATATCACGGATTTTCAGTTATCGCGGGTCGGGTCAAGCCCCTAACCCCAGTGATAGGCGGGGGATCACTGTAAAAAGAAAATAAAGCATAACATTATTAATACTTAATGTTGAAGGATTTCAGGCATGGAATATGTCTGAGAAATAACTGCACGCTATGCAGGATATCTATTGTCTAATCTTGTCATGATTTCATTATACTTTTCTTTTTAAGCCACAAGGCTATGTGAACCAGATAAAAGTATAGGGGTCTTAATCTCTTCATGCCATGTTTGTCACTTGGCAGTAAGACCAGCACCAACGGTCAGAACAGTGGCCTCGGGAGAAGAGAATTTACCTCCTGTCTCATTGCCCAGTATCTTCCTTCCCTTTGCTGCTGTTGGTCCATTCAGGAGGAAGGTAAGGGAACCAGCAGAGAAACATCAAAACTGGTGAAAAGACTTTGCCTGAGGTGCAACAAGCATGATAACAGTAGAGTGATGACTAGTCTTCCTTTGCATCTAGGTACTTCTATGTTGTTGGGTTTTAAAAATTTTTTACTGAACTGTTCTTCTTTCATGGTAGTATTAAATTTACAGTATCTTATGTATTGAAATAGGTTTTGTTTTCTTTGTATTCATTAATATCTATTATAATGCAACAAGATTGCCACGCTCCTATTATTGTGATGTAAGATTAGCTAACTGATGCTTGACCCTCTCAAGGAGTTTTATAAAACTTTATAATCCTCTAAGGGAAAATCAGAAACCTGTGTTTGACACAGCTGGCATTCATCCCAGTTAAGGATTAATTTCAGAATGAAACCCAACACTCATTGACAATCATGTCAAAATTTCTCTTAAGTATCAAAGTGTAAATCTTTTCACTTTTGCAGTAATCTCTCAGATCTGTAAATCCTCTTCCCTTCATTTCCAAACCAGCTGATATATCACCGGTTCCCTTAGTTGCCTAATGCCTTTATTCCCCTTATTGAGTACTTTTCATTTTAATATTCATATAAAATTCTCCCATCACCATTCCTTCATTGTTTGGATTCAATGCTTCCCTCTTGGTCTATAAAATGGCATAGCTATAGGCCTCTTCTGGCCCTTATTCTAGCAGCTAAAAAGCACAGTTTTGGAGCACTCCTTGGAGAATACGCATGCAAGAATTAAATTAGCTTCTATTTCCAAAATGATCGGGATTAAGTTTTGAAATCTTTTGTATGATTTTTTTCTGTGGTTTCTTGTTCCTAAGAGATTTTTGACCACAGTAATTGAGCACAGCTGGAGGATGTCTTGATGCTGAATGCAGAGATTTGACATCATGCTAAGCATTTCCAAATCCCAATTAATATGAAAGTTGCATTTCCAACAAAAATATATGTCTCCAAAATTTTAAAAAAACTCCAACCCCGATTGCCTAATATATGGTAGACTTAGATGTTCTTAATGTGTATTTAAATAAGCTTCTATGACTGAAATGATAGCGCAAAATATTCCTATTATCTGCTTCATGTCTTCCTGTTTTTGCTTGTTCTGTTGTTGCCAACTTCGCAACTGTAAACCATGTCATACAATGGAACAGTTGAAAACTTTCTGAACCGAAAGGAATTGCTTAGACTCGGGGGAAAAATGTTAGACTAGACACCCATTACCAATGAACAGAGCTATGTTTTCTCCTTGAAAAAGGCCTTTGCAGAGATTTATTCAAAACTATTGCTATAGAGAGAGATTTGTCTTACAGATAATATGAGTTGTTGTACAACTACTTGTCTTTTATGCTATCTAAGACTTTCTAAGCAGGAAATGCCCTATCAATTTTGGTTGAAGAGAGAAAAACTGGATCAAAACTGAATGCTTGAAGTAATCTTTTTTGATTTAAAATAATCCCATAAAAAATAAGAGCAGCATCCAGCATGGAAATGAGGAGAGAAATGGATGGAAACTTACTCTGGTGCATAGATTACGGGGCAGTTTTGCTTATTGCTGAAAAAGGAATGCTTTTCAGTGCATTAACAAGGCATGAGGCTGAAAAACAGCTCTGAAGGGAAAAAAGGAATTTGCTCCTTAAAGGTGTTCCAGTTACAGAGGACACTCCTTCAAACCTGTCAGCACTTCCATTGCCTTGGAAAGGGGAACAATTTATAGCCCATTTTGCCAAAAGAAGATGTATGCCTCCCTTTTGTTTCCTCTGTGCAACTCTGATCCTCAGTCAGATGAAATGCTGTCTACTCCAAATGTATCTCTTTTAATTTAGGAAAAAATGTTTTAGTAGGTTATAATAGCTTCTTATGAAAACTGCTCATTTGTTACAAACAGGGGAAGAAACATGTAAAAGAACAGGGAAGGGGCTTGTATTTTTAAACTTTTAAACTAGTACAGGTGACAGCTAAAAACACAGGAATATGCTAAGCAGTCATGAAGCGTTTTCTTATATCAGGGAAGGAAATGTCCACATTTTGATTCTGAGTCTCTTTATTCTTTACTCTGTTTATTCTTTATCTTTCTGCAATATCGATTGCCAGGATTACACCTGGAATGTGTACAGAGAAAAAATTAATCTGGGTGGTTTTATGTATTGTATAAATTTTCAAGATTTCTGAAGATTTGCTTCTCTGTGGTATGAATTCTATCGATGTATTTTCAACCTCTCTTTGCCTCATCTTCCAAGTTAAAGAACATCTTGTGAACTGGAAAACAATGTACAGTGGTACCTTGTATAAAGGAATTAATTCGGTCCAAATGAAATTATGTTAAACAAAATTTCCTTTATATAAATTTCCCATAGGAATGCATTGAAAACAGAATAATCCCTAATCACGACCATTTTTATGTTGTACGAATTCACCCCATAGGCGATTCTGTTAAGCAAATTTCCCCTCTCTCCAGAATTTTTTACGTTGTACAGATTTTATGTTATACAAACTGTTTGTTATACGAGGGTCCACTGTATTCTGTTTGCTCTTACTGTATTGCCCTTTCTGCTCCTTACAGTTTTCATCTCAAATCAGGTTTGATATGATATCCTGAATTGAGATATTGATTCACTATTCCCTCAGCAAAGTTTAAGGATTTATTGTAGTTGGGTGGGTTTAGGGTGATGGCATACCTACTGTATACTGCCTCTGTAGTCATAAGGCTATTAATGAGGATCAAGTCCTGTTATCCCTGAATAAATTTTTTCTCATCCTTTACCTTCTTTTCTAATTGAAAATTTATTAGGGGGTGGATAAAAAAGTTGTTTTGCATGTCAGTGTCAAGTTAAATACCTAATTTTGCACATTTGCTCACTAGATACTTTAATATCAACTTCATCTGGACTTGGTGCTCAGTGTAGATTGAGTCTAACCCAGGAGCAAGTGGCTAAGAGAGACTGTTGCTCTCTACTAAGAACTGAGAGTACAGATGAAAAACAAAAATATTATTAACAAAGGTGTACCATGTTTAATGGGGAATGAGAGAATAAACTCCCCCGTTCACTTGCCCTGCCTCACATACTGGTTTGGTGTGGGTTTTTTCTTTCCTTCAGAATTTGGTTTGAGACTGATAGGTCTTTTATCCCTTCTCCTGTGCAGTAGTAGCGGCTGAGCAGTTGTATGTCCTTTTAAATTAAAGGCTTTTGAATAGGCATGATTTATTTATTTATATTTGACTTTTATACTGCCCATCTAGTCCTAAGGCAACTCTGGGCAGTTTACAACATAGAATAGCAATATAACAAAGTAACACATTTAAATAACCAAAATACAAACAACATAATATAAATTTATTTTTATTTTATTTATTTTAGAGTATTTTTACCCTGCCTTTCTCCGTGGAAAAGGACCCAAGGCAGCTTACAGTAATGAGGGATAATATACAGTCCAGTACATTTAAGACATGCTCAAATATTGAGAACAGGGAATTGAGGAACATCTCAAAGCTTAGACTGACTCATATGTTTTTCTGAAGTGGTGAAATCCTGATTACATAATATTTCATTTTCAGGAGCTGGAAGCATGCATTTGAAACTACCATATGTATAGATGTTTGAGGTGTTTCCATGCAGTAAAATGACTACCATCACTTCTGCAAAGTACATCTCAACTGCCATGTGGAAAACTGCAAACAGTATGTCACTTGTTATTTCACAGAAGCAGCTCTGGTAGTGAATATGGTAGAAATAAGCATGTATGTTCCCCAGTGGCCTGTCACTTTATTTAAGTTCCAGTTGTTATCCAGGACAGCGGAGAGCTGGAGGCAGACAGTTGAATCACAGATGTAATTCTTTGTACCCTGATGGGATTCTATCTAGAAATATCTGGGACACCTGTTTTCTGGGTTAATCGATGCCTCTGTTTGGGTTGTGTCTCTGGATGTATATTTTTATTTATTTATTATTAAGGAAGAGTCTAATTGCTGTTCAGAAATCTAAACCTTGCAATTCTAATGTGTCACATTCTACACAAAGAGCGGAGCGATTGAAACTACGTTGTTGATTTAATTTGTTGAGCAGCCTGTGTAGCAAAGTAGATAGGAATAATGCTGGTTTTTTGCGTATCTGGAAAGGAGGGTTTTTAACTAAGCAGGGCACTTTGTGGCTTTGGCAGACAATCCCTGCCTGGAGAGTAGTAGTGTATATTATACCTTGTTTATCCTGCTAGTCCTTTCGGCTGCCTTTGATACTGCTGATTGTGAAGTGTTGGCTTTGTGACTGTGTGATTTGACAGACATTTCTGGGAGCACACTCAAGTGGTTTTACTTGTTCTCAGAGCACAGGAATAAGACTGGCAGTAGGAAACCTCTCAGATGTCAATGGCTCCTGTTGCATCTTTCCCCTTCTTGTGTGCACTGCAGTCCTCCACATCTTACTCAGAAGTGAACTGCTCTGTTACTGTTGCTTAGAATGTACTTTTATGTCTGTAGTTCAGAGCCTGAAAATTTTGTTTCATGGACTGCATTACTTTAAGTAACTTTATTGATTGCATCCTGGCATTGGTTAAATTGGCTGGGGATCTCTGTATCTATTCTGGGAATTCTGGGACTTTTAGTCCAAAAAAGTAGCATATCCTAATTCTGAGCTCTGGATCTTTAGTCTATTAGGCAATATCCACCTTTGTCTCAAAACTGAGAAGATGACTACAGAGTTCAGAGTTTTGAAATTTTGAAAGGCTGGAAAAGGGAGACTTTTAGACTCAGTGGGGGAAATGAACTTCCATGTCAGAAATTACAGAAGTAACCCTCCGGGTGGCTGGCATCCATGCCATCTCTTATTTTAGAAGTTAAACATAAGCACACAAGGTCAAAGGCAGCTCTCTGTTTCTTCACTGATCCATGTTAGTGCCAGTACTTGGGGTCTATTGGGACTAATTCTTAGTGTACAGAAGCTGAGTCTGAAGTAATACTGTAAAGGGTCAGCAGGCCCAGGGGGTTGTGCCTCACAAGAACATCTGTCATTGCTGGGGATTAGCCTCCACTGATTAATCAGGATGACAGCTTTGGTGTGCTCTTCCTAGGCTCATCACTTTTAACTTCAAGGGATCATAGCAGCTCAGTGTCCGTCACTTTCTCCTCAAGGGAAAGCTGATACTCGGCCTTACCAATGCAGTCCTGGCTGGCAACTGTAATTTATCCCTTCATAACAAAGAGGTCGGATTAGATGGAGAGTTCTGTTGCTAATTGCTCAGAGAAGGAGCATGCCGTCTTGAATGCAGTAGCCACTTTGCTAATTACTCCTGCGTTTGGTGGATGGAAATCCCTTTGAATTGCATCTCAGACACTACAAGGAACTTTGGATTGTTTCCTCCATTGAACGTGCCACTTCTCTGACATGTTGGCAGGAATGATCTCTCAATCTTTGTCATTTGAATGAAAAGGGCAAGTAGAGCATTCTTGGCTGTGCCACGTCTGTAACAGCTTATTTCCCCTAAAATTACCTGCAGGTCTAATTGTGAGACCATCATGAAAGAAGAAATAAATGTTTCTGTTTGACCTTATGCCTGATATCCACGATTAAAAACAGGGGGTTTTTTTTCTCCTGCCCTGACCTTTGGACATAAAGAAACATTTTGTATAGTTGTTCTTTTCAAGAACCTTGCCGCACAGTCAGGAATCTGTAGGCTTTGCTCTTCAGCAGCTTGTGTTACTTTTCAATCACCGTGGCCCTACCTCTTCTTCCAGCCTAGGATTTCTTTTGTTGTCTTTGTCAAGGCAAAAGCTCTCTCAGTTGTCACATGGTATAATTTTGCTCTACATAGAGATATACTCTTATCCTAAAAGGAGTTTGCTAGTACCTCTAGCAGTGTCTATTTTCTATTGTTGGTGAGGAGAGAGGGCTTTTTTTTAACTTCACCATGTATGGGCCCCATGAGGTATTGTTACATACTGTCTTTCTTTATTTCCTGAAATACCTGCATTACAATTGACATAAAATCTGCTCTTGGTTTGCAGTAAAGAATGTAGTACTTCTTCAACCCAGTGTTGGCTTCCAGAATGTCACGTTTTCTTTTCATGGATACTAATGGACTGTTCTTCCCTCCTTTTCCAGTCCATGAGAATTGAATTTGGAGCCAGCAAAGTACTGTATAGGCTTCATGATGATACAAAAGAACACCAGGTTGTTGGGTTTTTTAAAAAGCAAAGCAAAGAAAAATGTTCTGCTTATATACCGCCCCCTACCACTTCAAGTAATCTCTGGGTGGTTTACAGTTTAATTACAGTATGCAGGCTACACATCCCCCCCGCAAGCTGGGTACTCATTTTACCGACCTCGGAGGGATGGAAGGCTGAGTCATCCATGAGCCGGCTACCTGGGATTGAATCCCAGGTCCTGAGCACAGTTTTACCTGCAGTACAGGCATTTAACCACTGCACCAGACAACACATTGTCTGTTATAAGCTTTTCGGTTATTTGGAGGAATCTTGTGCCATTGTTGCTTTACTGTTGGGAACATCCTTTGGTTGACAATGTAATACCTGGAAGAAACTGAGCTATCCTGAGCTTTTTAGGAGGATGCCATTAAAGGATGCCTTGAAATGTATTCATCTCTTTGATTCTATCAAACTTATTCTCAATAATTATTTTAGTCTGCCTGTTTGTCCATATTTATTGATTACATTAACATTTCCTCAAAATGTGTTTTCAGTCAGATCTGTGTGTCCATAGATGCTGACCTCTTTGTAACCTTAAAAAGAGAATAGAATTTTAGCTCTGATATTTTATAAGATACCATTGAGCTATTTTGGGCTCTCATAAATGGGAGAAACTTGGGTTGAGATTCTTTTCTTTCCTAGATATATCATACTTCCTCCTATTTATCACTCCAACAGATAAGTATGGATTCCACTACCCCAAATCAGAGTTAAAAAACTAATATGTGTTTTTGTTTTGGTATGTTGAGATATAACTCCTAAGTGACCCAAAGGAAACTTTAGCCTGTTGAAGTAAATGAGATGTTCTCCTTAGGAAGAATATACTCCCTATGGCAACCTAAACTTTTCATAGACCACCACATTATTAAACAGGGACATCATATAAATCAACTCAACCTCTCTGCCCCTGACTTAATTGAACACTACTGAGCATTTCAGCAATTTAATACCTTTATTTTCATATTAGGAAATGTACTGTAACTCATGTCATGTAACTCATATATTAGTAACTTGATTTTCTTCTAGTATGAGCACTATAGTCCCAACCAGTGCCATATTCTGAAATTCTCAAGCCCTCTTTGGCCTTGCTAGCTGGTTGTGGTCAAAAGGCATCAAACTCTGTGAGGAGAAAAATATCAAATCAATTGCAGGACCAAGTATAACTCTTATGACTGCCCCATATCACAGCTTTGCAAAGCACCAGTTTCCCACCGGCCCCTCTTGAACTGTACCAGTTGATGCCCCTAGTTTTGAACTCGTCATCCAAAAGAAGGTAATTGTGTCTTCAAGGGACATGGTTCTTCCATAAAACAAGGCATTGAGGGTCAACACCTTGTTAAACTTAAATTAATAAATCACTCCAGCTTTTACAAAACTGGAGAGTCTGGAACAGCTTCCAGAGGCTCATGGGTCCAAAAATGGCCTTCAGAACTCTAGAACTTGTTCACCAATAGAGCTTGCAGACCACCAGTTGCCACATCATCTGTTGTCTGATAGCTTCTGACATAAATAAGCAGGCAGTTGTGGTTTATTTACTGCATGGCTGATTTCGAAATGCTGGCTAGCTTTAAGATATGGACTTTTAATTGCTGCTATGCCCTCCTCAGGAAACAATTCTCAGAAATGCTTGTAACCTTAGAATTAATATTCTTTTCTGAATTCTTCAGAAATTGTGGGGGGGGGGTGTTCTTAAATAAAAACAAACTGACGATCTGAACTCTGACAATCTGCTTGGCATTGTCTACTGTTGAGACTTGTATCTCAGACATTTGCAACACAGAATGTTAATGCCTATAAAGATAAAACTGATTGAAATAAACCTGTTTTATTGAAATTTTGTTAAAATCAATTGGTACTTGTAAGCAGATTACAATAGGTCAATTAGTAAATACTTGCTGGCAATACAATATTTTGAACATCTTGTGAATGATTTTCAGTGATGTATCTATTTCTATTTTTTCTGTCAGAAATGCCCCAAACAATTGTGTGTGTATTTCTGGTTCAATCTCCACCACACAATTCAAGACATGCATCTTATTATTTAATAGCTGTTTGAAAAGATATTTTAAAAGAAAAGATAAGGAATTTAATTTCTCAGATATAAACCCTCCTTTTGGGGCGTGTCCAGTTTACGTTTTATACAAAACAATTTAAACTGGAAAGTACAATGTTGTTAAGGTTTTTTAAGTTTCAGAAGAGGGTTGACAGATTTATGTTAATTTTTCTGTATGGACATGAGTTTGCACCTCACCAAAGCTTTTTATGCCAAAACAGTTAAAAACAGTTGATATACAATTTTAAAACTTCCTTTAAAACGTGAATTCATTATGTAAGGATGGAAAAGCACATTAATCTCTATGACTGTGTAAAAATGAAAGTATGTATAGTTTGATTATTCTTTTCTTTAGAGGTCCCACATCACATAGAATGTGTGCCTGTTCATACTTTAACTGTTGTCCTTCTGTTGCCGTTCCAAAACCTCTCCCTGATGTGTACATTTTTCATAGAAGAACATTTGCGAGGTAATTATCTGCTAATGCAAAATATGGTTTGGGATGCAAGCTTCAGTAATGTGTTCTTCTCTAATCTATATTCAGATGACATCCAGCCTAGGAATCAAATATTTCAATGATGCTGGAGGTGCCACAGCGTCCTCTATATGACAGCAAGTATGGAGGTGGCACCACACAAATATGGCACAGGCGGTCTTGTTCAGCTGTGGCTTGCCACCAATGTCTGTGTGCCTTACAAATTCACTTTACTCAGCAAAACAGCTGGGACTGTTTTGGCACATGTGGTCCTGGAGGCAAGAGTTTGTCCGACAAAGTTAAAGGAAGAGAGGCTATGTTTTATTTTGTTGCACAGGGGCAAGTGGTGTTTTGGGAAACAGCTCACTGTCTGTATTCACAAAAGGCAGTGATCCATGCAGTGAACAAACTCCATCTTTAGGGACAGGCTGGGTGTGAGTCCTGAAAATGTGATTTGTGTGCTAGAAAGTTGATGCCTTCCATCCATCTGAACAGGTGTCTTCAGAGCAACCCCCCCCACAAAAAAAATCAAAATCTGTCTTCACTGTGCATGTTAGATAACTGGAATTTGATTGACAGGGGCACCACATTATGTAGCGATCATGCTCTTATTTTGGGAATGCTTGGCAAAGGGAAGAATGGCATGCCAAGGTCACCATGGCATAGAGGAAATGGCATGTTTATTGGCCAACAAGATAATCTTTACAGGTGGGGAAAATAGTCGTGAAGGACCAAACAAGAAACAGTTTTAGGAAAGGCAGGCCAACTGTTGGTTTGGTAGCAAACAGGGATGGGCACCATATGAAAAACGACATGCTGTTTCATCATGTCATAAGGTTTCGAATCATTTTGAATCAAACAAAATGGCAGCTAGCATTTCATTACGAAATGAAACGAAACACCATTCCCTCTCCTCTAGAATGCAATGATTTGTTCTAAAGGAAATGGCAGGGGAGATTCCTCAAGCTCTTCCCTGCAATCCCCATGAAATTTGGAAAGGTTTGTGGTTCAGGGAGCTGATTTATGAAGCTCTAAAGAGAGCGCCCCTAGGAAAAAACCTTTCCAATTGGAATCGGAAGCTGGTCAGGTGAGCGATAACACCACCACCGCTTCCCATTGATTCCAATTAGAAAGGTTTATTTCCTAGTGGTACCTCCTTTGGAGCTTCATAACTCAGCTCTGTGACCCCCAAACATTTCCAAATATCTGTGGGTCACCTAAAATCACTTGCAGAAGGTGCCTGGGATCAGTAATTTTCCATTGCATATTTATATTAAATGGAAAATTACTGATCCCGGGTCCTTTAGGGCCCAGGGGAGCATAGTGGTTTGTTTCATTTGATTTCGTTTTGTAACAAAACAACTTTAAAATTCATTTTGTAACGAAACGAAACTACTCTAGAAATGAAACAAAATGAAACACCATTTTCCTGTTTCGTGCCAATCCTTAGTAGCAAATGTTTGCCTTCGGTCCCTGTCATGGGCCACAGAAGGCTTGAAGAAGGTTATTTCTGGTGGCTGATTTTTAATGAAAAAAGGAAATGCCATCTGGCTACTTTATTTTTTATTTCTGGCCAGTGGAGGTCTTGAGGGATCCCACTGCAATTCCCAGTTCAGAAGATGTAACTCACCTCCAGAAAAGTAAGTATTTATTTATTTTATTTATTGGGCTTATATACCGCCCGTCTTCCCAGAGGAACTCCGGGTGGTTTACAACAAAAACAGTATAAACAATATCAAACAATTAAATAAAACAATTAGAACTGGTAACAAAACTAAACAATTAAAAATAGCAGATGGCGGGGAAAGAGAAAACAAAATTAAGTTCTTCTTAAGGCTGCAAAAATTACCCCAGGAGCCGTTGCACACAATTATGTTATGCTTTAATTAACTGGACCTTGAAATTTAGGGCACCATTTTACAGTTTTCAAAATATTTGTGCATTCAGACATTCTGACATGACACAAGGGCTTGTAAAGAAGCCACGGGAAATACTCATGCTAGAACATGCTCAGTACAGTAGCTCATGACTGGAAGTCTGTATGCAGGCACATGTGACTGCATATTGGCAGCTATGTACAAGTTGTAGAAGAGGAGCTCAAAACAAAAAGGTGCATTGACCTTGATGAAATATGGCAATGTTTAGTCTCGTGCTAAAAAAAGCAAAAAAACAAAGTTCCTCATCCAGCTGTTCCTTATCATAGGGCTTGGCAGTTTCAGCAGGACTGGAAAACAATTTAACCTGGATTGTGCTACAGACTATGTCTTTCTATCATGCAGAAAGTGGCTAAAACACAATGTGTTCTACATGTAGCATCGTCTTCTTCAAACAATTACACTGTTGAATTCAGTGGTGGCAGCATAGGCCCAGGGGCTTACAGAACGGTCAACAAACTGCATGTGGTTGCCAGTCCATACTTCAGGCCCTTTTATATGATGCAACGTTGGTGTAGTCTAGAAAGGGTGTTGTATGGGAAAAGCCACTGTTCCTTAAAAATCTGGTGACCCACAACTGAGTCTCAGAGAGCCTGATCCTCATTTGATTCAAATGAAGGCAGAGCCTACAAAGAAGGGCAATAACCAGGACAAGACTAGCCCACCTTTACAACTCATCCTCCTGCTTTGCTCTTAGGGAAGTCCAAAGGGATTACACATGAGGAACAGCTGCCAAACTGAGTTATTTTAGGCAACATAATCTTCTAGTAAGGTGGGGGTTTCCTCTCCATACATACAGCATGACGCACCCAGCTGAGACTCCATAAATAACAAAGACTCAGAAATTGGAATAACTAATGCACTGTTCCCAAATTGTATTTTCTTTACCCTAAAATGAGTGCAAGGGAGAACGCCTCTGGATTTGAACTGTAGCGTACAGGAGGGACAGTTTTCTCCTCAGCTCATGTCTCCCTCAGTTCTGTCAGACATAACAAATCTTTCTTTGGTGTCAATACCAGGTTTTGCAGAGTTTGGAACCATTCCTGCTTTTGGCTGAAAACTCCTAGCTTCCCCAGTATGCGCAGGGATTCTGAGAATTGTCCTCTTGAGTAAATAATGATTCCAGTTGCTGAGGTTTTACTGTCTCTTTTTCCTGTGTGCAAATGTCAATCATCTCTAAGGTTGTCAGCAGTGGCTGAACTGAATTGGAAGCTTGCCTGTTTTTCCTGTTAGAGCAAGAAGACTGAATACCAATAAGGCAGGCAAACAGAATAAATAAGAGTGCTCAGTTTAGGTCTTGTGCATACTTTAACCTAGTTGGTAGTATTTTCTTCTCTGAGTGGGTGCTTTTTAACCTACTTGGCAGTATTTTCTTTTGTCAGGTTAATTTGCATGAGAGAGTTTTCCCAGGAATTGAAAAAAGTCTAAAAACAGAGATGTGTTTAGACCAGATTCTTGGAAAGCTGCTTTTCAGATTTCACCTTTCTGAATCCTCCAGCAAACGTGATGAGAATTATGTCCAAACCATGAACTGTGTCTTATGTGAACTGTGGTTTTAAAAATAAAGATTTAGATTTTTTTTTACTGCCTATCTGATAGGAAGGCTACTCCAGATGGATTAAATATATTTCTTCAATATTCTGTTATTCAATATTCTGGGGGTATTATCCCTAGTTTGGATGATGTAGACCTCCCAGTTAGGGATCAAGTTTAGAACCTGGGCCAGCTCTTTCTAGGAATCTCCAGATAGCAGCCATGTCCAGGCCAGCCTTTAATCAACTAAGATTCATAGCCTAGCTCCACTCCTATATAGACAAACTCAGTACATTGTTTGTGCATTGGTGATCAGCAGGATTGATTACCATAATATTCTCTATGTGGGGCTTCCCTTGAGGTTGACCTGGAGATTGCAGTAGGTGTAGAATGTGGCCAGGAGGCTTGTGGTGGGTATGAGTAAATTTGATCATGTCTCCCCAGTCCTGGCTCATCTGCTTGGTTACCTTTTGTGTTCCAGGTCAGGTTCAGAGTTTTGATACTCACCCTCAAAGACGTCCACAATTTGGGCCCTGTTACATGTTGATATATCTTATTCCAAGATCATTCTCCCATGCCACCAGATCTTCCCCGGTTATGCTTGTCTGGGTGGCCACCCCAAAGGAGGCCAAGAAATCTTTAATCGGAAGTCAGGCCTTCTCAGCAGTGACACCAAGGTTTTGGAATTAGCTCCCAGTCAAGTTGTGCCTGGCCCCTCCCTCCCCATTTTTAAAGGCTTCTGAAGATGCTGCTCTTCTGAGCATACTTCCAATGCAGTTACACTTGAATATTTTGGTATCTTGCTCTTATTCCTTATGTGAAACATTGCACTGCCAAGGCTTAATGCTGATTTTATTGCCGTGTCTGCTTCTTCTGCATTTTTATGATTGTCCCTTCTTAGTTCGATATGTTTTGTTGTATTTTACAGTGTTAAACACCCAAAGTTGCACAACTGGGGTAAACAATCAAACAGCTGTTAGACAATGATAGCAGTCGGTTCAAATCTCCTTGTGGCTACACAATAAAGGAACTCAGGTAGAGAGAGGGGAGTGAATGTATGTAAAATTTGCTCTTCGTGAGTAAGAGGGTGCTGGGGATCCCTACCCCCTCCCCAGACAAGTATCACAGGTCAACCCATTCAGCAGTGCCCCCAGGGCCAGCGCTAGGGGGGCAATGGGGGGAACAGCAGGCTGGCCAATGCCCCCTCTCCATTTTGGCGCCCTAGGCAACTGCCTAGTTCACCTTAATGGACGTGCCAGCCCTGAGTGCCCCCTGAATCAGTGTACTGTTTTCAGGGAGAGGAAGGAAGGACTTTTATTGGAATGCCTGAGTGTGTTAGGAACCTCATGATGTCCTTTCATCCTTTGGTAAGCAGCCTGTCAACCACAGTCTAATACCTTGTGGCCCCTAATTTCACAATACTTGGAGTGCTTGCTTATTCCATCTAGAATTGGTTTGGGAGTAATCTAGGAGTATGTGGTGGCTCAGTGGACTAAGGCTTCCAAAAACTGTCGACTGCAAAGTCGGCAGCTCGGTCGTTCGAATCCCGGATGCCATGCAGCGGAGCGAGCTCCCATTGTTAAACCCAGCTCCTGACAATCTAGCAGTTCAAAAACATGTAAATGCAAGTAGATAAATGGGTACCGCCATAAAAAGTGGGAAGGTGAAACAGTGTTTCCTTGCAGCCATGCTGGCCACGTGGCCATGGACTTGCACAACACTGGCTCTTCAGCTTGAATATGGAGATGAGCAGCACCCCTAGAGTTGGACATGACTAGCACGCATGTGCGGTGGGGAACCTTTACCTTTTTAATCATCTGTCTCTTTCACGCTGAGGGAGGACAATAAAAATAAGGTGCTGTTAGAAAAAGAAGAACAGAGGAAGTGGCAGGAGGTAAAAATTGGTGCTGCTTGGGCAATAATGGCTTGAAAGTCATTACCACCCTAACCCTAACCCCCCACCTCTGCCTGAGAATGCAAGCTGTAACACTCCACAGAAGCAAAAACTGCCCATCCTGCTTTAATTCACACTGGCTGGATGTTACAGTGCTGCTAATAAAGAGGTTGGTATCAACAGGCACTTTGGAGTATAACTTAAACCAGAGTGAGGAAGGGGTGATATGCTTATAAACAAGGTAGTCACATGCAAGTATTTACTTTTGAGTAAGGACCATAGGTTTGAAAAGTAAGGCAAAAAGAGTTGTCATACAAATCAAAACAAAACAAAATAAAAAAGACATTGTGGCACCTTAAAGACTATTATATTTCCATCTGAATTCTCGTGGATTATTCTGCTTTTTCAGACATATTGTAGTGAATTAAAACCAGAGTTTGTATACAGTGTGGACACAGGAAATGGTTGTATCCATGAAAGCTCATGCTGAAATATGTTAGGGAGTCACCACATTTTTGTTGTTATTTTGTTTTTGTCTGGATCAGCTTGCATAGACTAACACAGTTACTTTTTTGAAAACTGCAATAACTAGGTTACATTTTTGGTACAAGGGACATTTCCTAGTATTTCCTGGTTATTTAGGAGATACTTACAAGGAAGTTTTGAAAATAATTGTTTAAGTTTTATACCACTGTCGTGTCACTCCAAACATATTGTTTCTCAAGGTACAAGATCAGAATTGGCCAGCAGTAGGAACTGGAGCATATTCTCCTATTTTCAATAACCTAAACTAGAATTTCATTTGTGATATTTTTATGCCATATGAAATCACTAAGTACATGGCTAAGATGTATTCAGAATAAATGAGAATGAAAATTACATAATAATGTGAGGAGATCATACATCTACATATGTGTGTTCACTGCCCGGATGTCATTTTGACATGTGTTTGACAGTTAGCTAGAGAAAACCAAGGGCACAAAATGTAGTTTGGCTGTTTAGATCAATTTTGGTCATATTAAAGTAGTATTTTACAAAACATATTGCTTCCATGCACATCATCTGGATCATTTGGGATAGGACATATAAAACTTTAGCAAAAATGGATCAGGATGGATGGATGGATCTTAGTGCACAGAAATCAGAATAATCTGCTACTATATGTATTTTTTAGAAATGATTTGGAAAATATTATAACCCCCTGTCTTAAAATATGTTATTCATCATGTTAAAATAAAACATTCCATAATCATTTTTTTCTTTTTTCAATTTTTTGGAAAAAAAAGTTTTTCCTGAATTTTTTTAGTTTTTTTCTGGGCCTTCACATCTCTAGAAAGAACTAGAAAAGGTAATCAACTGTAGGGATACGTCAGGAATAGGGAATGTTTGGCCTACTAGATTCCACCCCACCCCACCGTTTCCGTCAATGCCAATTTTAAGGCATTGTATGAGCTGTAGTCTAAAATAATTGGAGGCCAAAGGGTTTCCATTAGCCAGATAACTCTTTGAGTTGGAGCACTGGAGCCAGGGGCTGGGACCTCAGTCCCCCAGTGTGCCTCCCTGTGAAGCCTTGGACCAGCCAATGGTTCCAGAGTATCCACAGAAGGTGGTAAACCACTTCTGGACTGGTAAGCCTCTTCTGAATACTTTATACCGTACCTAGAAAAGAATGAGAAGGGTTGCCATAAATTGGAAACGACTTGACAGCATGCTATTTTTTTAATTAAAGTTTCATCAGTCCTCTAAAATCTTTGCATTCCAAGACAGTAACAATTTTAGTTAAATTATTAGAGAAGCTTTCTGAGATGAATCTTCATTTATTAAGACATCAGCAAAGTTTTATATTTTATATTTAAACTTGCAGACTATGATGGTCCAAGGAGATTCATTGGTAGCACATATATTATATACACACGTTAAATATCCTACTTGTATTTTAACACAGAGCAAGCTTTTCCTCTATTTTCTATTTGCAGAAAATTAAAAGTGTTGCAAAATAATGAAAAAGTTAATTTTAACCTATTATAAAACTGGATGATGTTTCCTCTCCCCCCCCCCATATTTTTTCTAATTATCTGGCAGAAGACCATATTGAAAATTAAATCTTACAATTTTGCAGGGTGCACCAATTATTTTATTTTGTTTCGTTTCAAATATTTGACCCCACTTCTCCGTAACAAAGGACCCAAGGTGGCTTACATCATCAAAAACACAATATTAAAAGCTAACAACATTGAATTGTTAAACTTTTAAAAAAGAATTAATAACATTATATCTGAAATAAAGGCATTACTAAAAGTAGATTTAGAAGCAACAAAATACAGTACAAATCATCTCCTTTTAAAGCCTCCCCTAGACTGTCTGACACTAAGGAGAACCGTCCACTAACAGTCTAGAGTAGCTTTCTGCTAGACGGTTGTGATATGTAAATCCAATTAAAAATAAAATAAAAAGGGGTACACCTCACTAAGGAAATAAGTTTTTCTCTGTTTGCAAAAGGACAGCAAAGATGGGGCCAGACAGGCCTTCTGTGGTAGGGCATTCCAGAGTCTGAAAGTGCACCAGTGAAAGTGGTAGGACCAAGATAAAGGCCTCTCCTGATGATTTTAGAAAACACACATCTTTTAATGGTTGCAATGCTATATTTAATATTCTGAACATTCAAATTATGAAGTTCAAATATCAAATTACTCCTTGAGTATACACATTTATAGCAGCTAAATAAAAATAATTATTTCATAACTATTTTGGGAACTACATTTCTATTCATACAACCATCATCTTGCTACTGTCAATGGGTCATAGGCTAACTCTGACAATGAAGTCATATCACAGGCTTGACTTTATTCCCAAAAGGAAATCATATGAGGAATCAGTGGGAACTAATTCTATATAATAGTTTCAGATCTAGGATTACATGAGAGATAAGCTGTAAGTAGGGTCTTTTGTCTACAGATTATTTTAAATCATGTCTAAGATAAAGGTAAAGGTTCCCCCCCCCCCGCACTTGTGTGCTAGTTGTGTTCAACTCTAGCTGCATTCTGTAGCTCCTACTGAATTGCATATGAAATTATGATTCTGATAACTGTTTAGGATAAAGGTGTGATAGCCACCTTCTTGGTATTTATTTAGCCCATGTCAGAGAACCTTATTTGTAATAGCACTTAGTGACAAGTTAACAATCTGCAAAACATGATAATGACTTGGCTCTTATCAGGGAAATGAATTATAGTATCTGGGCCTGAATAATAATAAAAACTAAAATGAAGCCAAGTTCATGCTAGAACACAAAGAAAATAAAACAAACAGACTAATATCAAGTGGCAAGTCAGTGGGCTGAAATGAAAACAGAGAAAGTTTCATTCCATGTTTTGTTAGACAGTGAATGATAATAACAACAGAATGGTCCTTTCCTGCTGCAAGCCAAGATTTCAAGAAGTCAGCCAAGAAACCAGAAGACTGAGACTTGAAAGGGGGACAGTGAAAGAACTAGAAAAGGACATCAACTGTAGGGATATGCCAGGAATAGGGAATCTTTGGCGTGTTGGATTCCACCCCACCCCCACCATTTCCATCAACCAAATTTAAGGCATTTTATGAGCTGTAGTCTAAAATAACTGGAGGCCAAACGTTCTTCATTTGCCAGATAACTTGTTGAATTGGAGCACTGGCGCCAGGGGCTGGGACCTCAGTCCCCTATTGTGCATCCCGGTGAGGCCTTGGACAAGCCATATGGCTCCACAGCACCCAGAAAAGATGGTAGACCACTTATGCACTGGCAAGCCACTTCTGAATACTTTATACCAGGCATGTCCAAACTTCAGCCCTCCTGATGTTTTGGACCAAAACTCCCAGAAGTCTAAGCTTAGATTGCCAATGGCAAAGGACTGTGGGAGTTGCGGTCCAAAACATCTGAAAGGCCAAAGTTTGGACATGCATGCTTTATACCTAGAAAAGAATGAGAACAACAAGAAGAACAATAACAAATCTATCATTTCTTCACCTGATGAAATGTGTCATTCATTTTTACAGAGGTGGTGGCCATTAGAGATGGGCACAAAATGCCAAAATGGCATTTCGTGTTTGTTATTCGGGCCTTGGGGCCCGCTTCATTCTGTTTCCATTTTTCGGGCCCCCGGGGCCCACTTCATTTCCGTTTCTTTGTTTTTCGGGTGCAGCAAGCTGCGGCCGCAGGGAGCCCTCCCAGGGCCGGGAACCACCAGAGCCGGTGGCATGCAGGCCGGGAGAGCGTTCCCCCAGCCGCGGGGAGCCCTCCTGGAGCCAGGCGCTGCTCCGGTCACCACCCCCAACAGGCCACCACCCCCAGAGCATCGCTGAGCGCCGCCATCCCTTGGGCACCCTCCCCAAGGACCAATCCACTGTTCCATCCACCACCCCTGTCAGGTTGCTACCCCCAGAGCCTCACGCAGCACCACCCTAACTGGGGCCCTTCTCCCTGGGAACCACTCCACCCCAGGAGCCACTGCCCCAGCAGACCGCCGCCCCGCACCCCCCGGGCCTAGACTCGGGAAACCTGTGGGGGTGGCGCTGCATTCCCCCCCCGTGCTCCAACGACACCCTCCGCTCCGGCTTCTGAACCGGCTGCACCGTCACCGCTTCACCACATGGACAAGATGGTGCCAGGCGCAGCCGAGCTCCAACATCCTCCCCTCCAAAGCCTGCCAAGTGCCAACGAAGAGGCCAAGATCCCGGAGCCCAGCCCTCATAAGGGCTCAGATCCCACCTCTTCTTGCGAGACCGGCAAAGTCTCACATCAGCTCCAGCAGGGAGGGGGCAAAGAGGCTCTGACAGGCCCAGCTCCCTCCCTCTCCCGGTGGGCTGTCATTCACCAATCGGAGATGGCTGGACAGGGGGCTGGGATCCTGCCTCCGTGCATGGAGGTGGGATCCCAGCCCCCTCTCGCCGCCCTCCACTGCTCCACTTTTCATCGCGCAAGTGGCACGACGCCAGTAACGGAAACAAACAGAACCAAGAAAATTTTCTTTGGTTCTGTTCTTGGTTCTGTTCAGTTCGAGCCTGCCCCATCGCAACTGTTGTTATTCGTACCGTTACGTAACGGAACGAATAACGGAGAACGGTAACCAAAAAATGGTCATTTCGTGCCCATCTCTAGTGGTCATAATCCACTAGGAATATCCTCCCTATAAACCTAGACAAAATGAGTATGAATTGCTGTTTATGTTCATATAGCTAAGAACCAGTGTTACATACAGGTTAGTAGCCTCCAAGAAATTTTGTGAGAACTGTAACTAAATTTCTGATTACATTTCAGTAGTATTGAAATAATATAATAGAAGCAAAATAGATAAAATGGAGCAGAAACCTCATTTCTAGGTAGGCTCTTACAAATCATTAGAGGTAGGTATATCAATATTTTTCCCCATCGATCACACAGAATCTATTCTAGGCTAAGCCTGGATCCAACCCAGCATATTTTCAGTTTAAATACTAGCATTTTTGAAAATATTACTGGCAATATGTGGAATGGTTTGAAATAGTTTTTCAGTTTTCATTTTAGTTTTGCTCCATACAAATCCCATTTAGCCTAAGACACTGGTCACAATCATAATTAGACTATGATTTTGCAAATTAAATACATTAGTGGCTCATAAGATGAATTTAATTCATTCTATGAGTCAATTCGTGTTAACAAAAATTCATTTTACGAGGGAACAGATTAATGGGGTTTCAATGCATTCCTATGGGAAAGCTGATTAAACCCTCTCTATCAAGGGACAGCAGAAGGCTATGCCCACCTCAGCTGACAGGCAGCTGATTTTGACAACTCTGAGCTGTCAAAATCAGCTGTCTGTCTCAGCTGCGTGGAGGAACCCTCTGCTGCTGGTGATTGAGGGGGCAGCCACTTCCTCTTCACCTGTGTCTCCCTGCTGAGACTAAGGTGAAGAGGAGGAGGAAGAAGCAGCTTCTATCCTGATGTTTTGGACCACAAAGCATCCGATCCATAGGCAGGATAGAAATCACCAACACCTCTTCCCCGGGACCGAGGTAAGCAGCAGCAGCAGATCACTGCCACCGCTGCTTATTACCAGGATGTGCAAAGATTGTTTGGACCCTGCTGTGCCCAACAAAGTGTTGGGCAGAGGAGGGACTGATGGCTCTTCACCCAGCCCAGGTGCCTTGCAAGGCAAATGGCGCTGGTGATCTGCCACTGCGGCCGCTTGCCTTGCAAGCCTCCTGGGCAAAGATCCCTTTTAAAATGTCCTGCCACAAGCACTCTGGCCCCAGCTGGAGCACTCATGGCGGGACATTTTAAAATGGATCTTCTCCCAGCCCGAGCTGCTTGGAAGGCAAGTGGTGGTGGCAGATTGCCACCACTGCTTCCCTTCCAAGCAGGACAGGCTGGGCGAAGATCAAGGGGACCCTGTTTTGCCCACCAATTTGGTGAGCATAGCAGGGATCCAGGGATCCTCACCCAGCCTGCGCTGTTCCCTTGCACACAACCCAGGCTGGACGAGGATCAATGGTACCTCATAAGACAAATGGAAACTGGAAGAAAAAAATTATGAGTTTTTCCTATCCCAGAAATTGCATTCAACTTACAAGTTTTTCATCTTAAGGGGCATTCGTCTTACAAGGTATTACTGTATTCCAAGAATGAAGAATAGGATTAATGGCAAACAGTTTTTAAAAAACTCAAAATGTAGCAGTTAAATTATATATATATATAGTTAATACCTACCTATGGCTAGCTATGTAGCAGTCATGTAGTGGCATACATCATCCTTTCCTAAAATTAGGAAACCCTGGGTAAATCATCGTTTAATTCATACAAAGCACTTTCAATTGTTTTGTTTTTCATCCAGGAAACCACAACGAGAGTGATACAAACAGGTTTCACAGCACACCTGGTTCATGTTTCCTTACCATTCTTTTGCACTGCACAATTAGACTGAAGAAACAATTTAGAAAATGAGGGCTAAATCCAAAGTTAGTCTCAAGTGGAGTAAACTGAATGAAGTCAAGTCTTATTCATTTGAATGAATCTATGCCAGTTTGGATTAACATTGGATGGATTTACTCTGGTACACATTAACACAAGTTTTAATGAATGCAGTGGATCTTACTTCTAAATCAACATGCCTAAGATTGTGTAAGCGATGACTAAAATAAATCAAAGTAGGCTTAATGAGGAGTAATTCTAACATTCAAAGTACCATAACCCTTTCTCCATCCTACAATTTGTTAAGCCATTACATAAACAAAAGTGAACAAGATCTAGCAGCATAGCAAAGAATCATCTAAACAAATCCAGTCACAAAAGTATTTGTAGAGATTTCATCACATTGTATGCAGAACCCCTAGATATAAAGAGCAAGTTAGTATCAAAACTCATAAGAAGTGCCACACTATATCCCTTGATTCAATTTTTAGGAGAGTGTTGTGCCCTTAATCATTTTATACCATATGTTGACATATGAGGAAGAATCTTATTGGTATTAACTACTCCTCTAAATGCAGTCATAGAGCGCAATACTAATTTGTACTTTTTATCACACCATACAGTCTGGTAGCCCTTTTAAAGCATCGGCAGTGTTCCTGTTCTTTCTCTGCAGTGGCCTCTCATAGGGTGACAATGGGTCCTATTTACAGAGGATAATATTTCATGGGAAGGGGATGGCAAAAGGTAGACTTCTATTTAAACCTGGACAACCCAAGATCTGTAGGAAGATAAGGAGCTATGAGAACAGTAGCCTTGAAGTTGCCCACAATCAGTAGTGGACAACAGAATAATCAGGCACAAAAGTCCTCTGATCAGTCTTTGTCACTATGATTAATTTAGTGGCATTTCTATTTAGACTATGGCCATTGTTCATAAATCTGTACCCTTTAGTATCTTGGAAGACATGATCCAAAAGGTGTCTTCTTTTCTCCCCTTGTTTGGTGATGTCTTTCCTACTTCTTGACAAAAAGACTGTTTTCTTGCAAATTACTGCTGCATAAATGGCAACCCCAAATATGAAGCTGGTGGACTGTGTTTGGTTTAGTGGGTCACATCTTTTACACAATGCCAGCAAAGGAAATTGCTGTTCTTTTGTCTCGCTCTTTGGAATTACCTTGAGACCCCACACTGGGGGAAAGGGTGTGTTAAAACCTGTGTTTCAATATTTGTTGTTAAGATTATAATCAGTCCGGTGAAATAACAGAGATTAAGGCAAGTTTTTTGTTCTTCAGAAAGAACAGTAGGGCCTCTCACAATAGTCTCCTTTTTCCAGTCTGATTTTTCTATACTTCCCTAAACATGCATTTCAATCACAAAAGTGCTGTGACTTGGGAAGAATGAAGTGACAGATGTTACAAATGAGTTATTTGTCACTGAATTCATTTCCAATCAAGCAGAAAACGGTGGCACCACACCTGTGAAGGGGGGTGTATATTCCATTCCTGCAGTGAAGAACTGTGTTCAGTCTTGATGGAAGAGAAAAGGAATGAAGAAAGGGAGACCCGGAGCTTAAGAATTAGGGGAGGAGGAGGGAGGCCACACACTGAGATTTTTGTGGGGTTGAGACTTGTACAATTCTACTCATGTTTATATGCATTTGCTACATTTCCTAATTAAGGGATGGTGAGATATCCCAATTTAACAGGCCATGACACCTTTTCCATTGCTGATGCTTACTAGAGAAGCAACCCCTCCAGAAAAAAAGTGAAACAAAAGGAGTTTTAATGTTAGACATATTTTCAATTACAATAGATAGTACACAGTTGTCATCTGTACACTATATTTAGCTGTGCTTTTGAGGAAAACGAAAACATTTCATTCATTCCTTTCCCTTCCCTTCTAAATTGCCAATTCTTGACCTTCACTGTGACTTGGATGATGGAAGAACCTGAATATGTATTGTCTGGAGCAAATCTCATGAGGCTTTTTTTTTTAATGCACATGAATATTTCATGCAGACATGCTTGAACAAAATGAATTTTCTGTGTAGAGAAGGGGGGAGGGAACATGCAGCTCTTATTTCTGATTCTGCACTTTCATAGGGTATATATGATATGTTGAGTGTTGGGAAGATTTCTGCCCCCCCGCAGTGTTTTTAATCCTACCCATGTAAGAAGGATTAGCTGCAGATATACCCAATAATTCACCTATCAACTTGGTTTTAAATTTGGTTGGCAGCATGTTACATAGAGCATTGTGCTAAGTTCACCAAATGCAAATTTCTCCCTATTACTAGTTGGTTGTTGAACAAAACAAAGTATATGTATGGGGGGGAGGGCTAAAATACTTAAGTTTCTAGCTGCTATCATATGATAGTTGGATTCACCATGTTAAAAAAAATTTGAATGGCTCTTGGTGCCTTCTCTCAGTGCATTCTGCTGGTACATCCATTGCCAAGCATTTATATTTTATATTTTAAAATTAACACTGTCTCAAAATGTATGTCAGGTGCCCAGAATACACATGGAGTTCTTGGCGTAAAACTGTTATTTTCTCAGTATGATATAAGCTGGTCCAGATAACCTAGCCTACATAACCTTTTTGGTTCCATTCCCTCTTGTCCATGTGGGGCATTTGGTTCCTCTTGAGGAACAGGCAAACTCTGTGTGATAAGCTATTAAGATGAAGAGCAGAGGCAGGAAGTTTACACATTTAAGCAATGTTTTACCTTTGCTCTGTGACTCTATGCTGTAACTAATTGCTAGTTCTAAGTAAAAAAGACATGTCCTTAAGTGGTGTTTTCATTTGGTGTAAGTACTTAGAGTGTGCTTTTCAGAAAAGTGACAGTATGTCCCCATCGTCATTACTTTCATTATACTCCAATGTTTTTTTAAAATTCATACATGGCTGTAAAAAGCAGACATTATGCTGTGCTACTTTCTGCTGTATCAGCACTGAGTCATTGCATTGCTATACTATAATTTCACCTCTGCATGTATATAAAAAGGTAAATGTGAACAAGAGACAAACAAGCGAGATGAAATGAGTAATGTTCCTTTTTTATGCGTGTTTGGAATGTTACCAGTTTTACTTCAGCAAAGCAGCTCCCTGTTGAGAGAGGTGCTCCCCACTAGAGATGGGTGTTTCATTTCAGAAGGGGACTGGTTCTGAAATGAAACACGGCACCACAGCTGGTGCTTGGAACTCATTCCCACCCTCCAGAACAAAATCACCCACTGTCTTACCATGCTATAGTTCACACTGGGTGAAATTCCAAAGAGGAAGCAGCCTCTGATGCATCATCTTTCTGTCTCCCTGATGCTGGCCAATCAGGAGATGTGCAAGGACATGCATCATCCCACCTCTCTGTCTGATTGGCCAGCTCCAGGAAGATGGAAAGATGATGCATCAGAGACTGCTTCCTGGATGGAATTTCGCCCAGCGCAAACTAGAGCAAGGTAAGACAATGTTTAATTTTGTTCCAGAGGATCGGACTAGGTTCCGAGTACCTTCTATGCTGGTTTGTTTTGTTTCAGAACCAGTCCCCTTCCAAAATGAAATTTCCATTTCTACTCCCTACCTCTCCTATCCATAAAATGACAGGAGAGGCAGGACCAGAGGAAGGAAGGAAAAAAGTAGTGCTGTGGACAGTATTGTGACTCACAATGGAAAAAAGTATGAATGGTAAAATCTCAAGTTACTCTGCAATCTTTGTGTATCTACTTGCTAATGCTTTCAAAAATCACAGATTGTGAATCAAAACATAGCAAAACCAAATCCTACCAATTCCTCTCTCCAATGTACCGGTCAGGCCCTTAGTCCAAAACATATTGAGTATATAGAAAATGTTACGCACGCACACAAAAATAGTTATGACACATTCTGTTAAAGCTGTGATCCTTACCTCTCCTCTAGAGTTTAGGAGTATAGATTTCCTGAAATTTGACAGGCCTTAGCGGACGTAAAAGACCAGGATCCTGCCATCATGACAGCAGGCAATGAAAGGTATTTGTCAGAAGCCAAATGGAATGAAGAGAGCTGAAACATGGGGGTTCTTAGAGTCCAAGCCTAAATATGTGTATGATCTTGAAAAGTGGAATAGATATGATGTTCACATGGGTACAGCCAAAAAGCTGTATGCTATGTGGAAACTTTCCCATTTATATTGCCAAGAAATGTGAAAACATACTACAAGGCAGAGCCAGTAATACATGCCTTAAATATACTTACTGGACACAGCTGAACAGCTGAAAATCTAGTATTAGAAGAACATGGGAAAAGCTCATCTGGGAAGCTGATTGTTGGGTGGGAAATAGCATTAGAGTCATCTGGGATTATACGACTTGGCTTGGTTGTGCAATAACGTGAATTTTCAAAATAATTTTGTACAATTTTATGATGGTTCTAAACTTATTTAAGCATATATAACTTTCTACGAGTACCGCCTTCCTAGTTTTTCACACCAGTCAAAATGAATAAATAACAGTACTGGAGAGTTAAAGAATGTAAAAACAGTAAAATTACATGGAAGTATAGTAACAAATTAACTAGCTAGATAGCTCAATATTTTAATCTGGGTGCAGAGCCAGGGGTTGGGAATATTTATTTATTTATTTATTTATTTATATGCTGCCATTTTCCCCATTGGGGACCCAAGGCAGCTCAAAACAGATAAACAGATTTAAAAATACTATATAAATATTATATTTTAAAAATAATATTATTAGAAGTAGAACTTTATTTATAAAGCAAATGTCTGTATGAATGAGGTCCTTTCCATCTACTGATGTACAGTCAAATAATTGGTGCCAACCTAATGTCTCTGGACAAGGAGTTCCAGAGTTTCAGTACAGATGCCAACAGTGTGTTTGCAGCATGAATATGTTATGATTAAGTCAGAATAGCTTACTTAAGTTCTGTGCTTCTATTTTCAATTCAGAATAGCCAGTGCATTCATCCAGTATGTTTCATGAATAACACTTTCAGTCTCTTGGGCAACAAAACATATTTTACACTTGTTGTGATCAATCAGGTTTTTTTAATTATTTGATTCCTGGAAGGCTTTTATTTAAAAAAACTGGAACTATAGCAGAGTCAAGAACTTGTAATACTTTTTTCTTGTCCTCCAAATTATTTTGTTAATCTTTTGAAAAGTAGCCTATTGTGTTTGTTGTAAGAGTTCTTTAGATATCTCTTAATCCATATTAACAAATTGAATGATTATCATATTTGCATATGACACAAAAATTTATGGAATAGCTAATACTCAAGAAGACTTGGATTGGCTCAAGTACTGGGCTGAAAACAACAGAATTAAATTTAACAGCGAAAAGTTCAAAGTTCTATACCTTGGGGTGGGGACCAAACACGCAATTACAAGATGAGGAGTACCTGGCTCAGTAAAACTACTAGCAAGAAGAATCTTGGAATTGTTATACACCACAAGATGAATATGAGCCCACGGTGTGGTGTAGCTGCAAAAAAAGCAAATGCTATTTAAGGCTGTATTAACAGGCTCCAGACCCCATGAAACACTGGTTCACTTGTTATACAGAGGCGGGCAAAATCTGCTTTGCATCATCCCAGAGTGCCAGGCATGTAATACTGGGCTCAATTTACAAAAAGCCAGGTTTTTATTTTATTTTATTTTATTTTATTTTATTTTTTAATATCTGGAAAGTTTGTAACGTTTAGAGCAGTACAGTAGTGGAAGCAATTACCTTGTGAGGTAGTGAGTACCCCGGTGCTAGAGGCATTTGAGAGAAAAGTAGACAACCATCTGTCAGATTGACTTTGATTTAAAGTCCTGTATTGAGGAGGGACTTGGTCTCAGTTGCCTTATAGGCACCTTCCAACTCCATTATTCTATGATCCTATGAGTCATATAATTTTATGTCTGCCTCTCACTTTCAAGGCCTTTTTAATTATCTAACCAAGGAAGCTATCTGTCAGTATAGTACTTAGATTACTTAACAAGATGACTGCTCTTAACATACTTGTTGAGCACTAATTTCTGGGTGGAGTTTCCACAGACGTTGACACCCTGAAAACGTATGTAGGAGTAGTCAGGTTATTAGACAACAGCTTACTATCTTTACTTGTCTATCCAGTCAGAAGCTGATTCACTAGTTTTGAAAAAGGAAACAAAATAGTAGCTCGGCAAGAAACCCAATTGAGAACAGAGGGCTGATTGTGGGCAATGCAGCGATATTGCTCGAATGCTTTTCTGTAGCAACTGATTCCTGTTCGGTCCACAAACATCTAGAAGCCCTGGTGCCATGGATGTTAGCCACCTTGACCTGAAACTGTCATGATGTGAAGCAGTATCTATGGACAAATAATGCTGGCAAAGCTCCTTGCTTTAAAAAATTCTAAGTCTTATGACTAGGGATGGGCACAAAATGAATTTTTAATTTGTTTTGTTATTCGTTATTTGTTTCATTAGCTAACAAAATGAATAATGAACCAACCCATCAAAGAAAAATGAAACAAAATGAAATGGAAATTTCTGTTTCATTCATTTTGTTTTTTGTTCCTGGCACTTACCTTGCCTTGAGTCCCGACAGAGTCCTCCGGAGTCCCGACCTTCTGCTCTGCGAAGTAAGTGCCTGTCAGCTGTGAAAAGAAAAAAGAAGACCCCCCCCCCACGCATCAGGGACTTAAATAAATTTTTAAAGCACTGACCCCACCTCTCATTTACCATCATCCAACCCCTTTTTATCAAGAACTAACAACAAGGAACAAGAATTGAAAGTTAAATTAAAAATGATTTTAAGAATAATTATCATGTAAATCCATTTATTTCTTTCAGGCTGTTAAAATGCATGGCAAACCATTATTATTTCTTCCCTCTCTTCCCAACAGTCTTTGATCCCAAATTCTTACATGTAAATATACACTAAGCTCGTTACCTCTTCCCAAATACTGCATGTATTTTCTTTTACAGTCTCTGTGGTTTCCTCCTGAGGATGTGTCTGTTGGGTAAGACATTTTTGTCATGATATCTGGAATTCTCAGTGGCAATCAAAACTTGAAAGGAGTGCATGCAATTAGAGAAACCAGACATACAAAACTGACAAACAAATGTGCATTATTTGTATTATTTCATATCTCTTGGGTCAAATAGCCAAGTTTGTCCATATGTATATTACCTATAAACATTCTAGCAGATTCACTGGCTTGACATCTGATGTCCTTCTCAATGCCGTGTTGAAAGGATAGCAAATACTTCCCGAAGGGGAAAAGAAGATGACTTTGACTTGTTCTTCCACTTATTCAGAGTATAGATTAGATGCTTCTCCACTCTAAAAGATAGCTCATCCATCACTGCCAGTTCATGTATTCATACGCTGCAACTTACTGTTTCATAGGAGCAGCCGTCTTCCAGCTGAGCCGCTCCAAAGAAGTGAAGCATATAGTTAATAATGCAACCAGTCATTTTTCTTTCTTTCTTTCTTTCTTTACTTGAGGAACTCCTTTCCAGAAACCGTCACACATGAATGCCAGTTTCAAAATGCGCTAGTATCTACAGAAAACTGTGGTCTGGGCTGTAGTTCCTGTGGCACCCCTCCTCTCAGATGATTGTTTCAGAGTGAAGAGACATATAAATAATGACAGTTGGTAGAATCTCAAGTATGTATGAATGGGGCTTAGATGGTCTGATTCTGAAACAAGATATTTGCCAGTAACTGAAGTCACACGTGGCAGATAATCACTGTCAAAAGATTTCTAGAGTTTCCAGTAAATTCCACATTTTCTAGTTTCCCTCCAAGTATTGGAAACAAGTCTGATAAAATCCTAAAATTATGTTTAAAAAGGAAACTCTATTTACCTTAAAACAACCTACATTTCAGTGGAAATCCATGTTTCTCCCTATGCATACTTAATATTATATACAGTAATTATGTCCATTATGTTGGTTTTGATGATTTGTAGCTCTGCCAGTTTTTTTTCGTTGTTGAGTCCTCAGATCTTCTAGTGGTGGTCTGGTACCATGCAGATTGCCCAGGGCACATAACCACATCATCAGACACACACCATCTGAAAGATCATCTGATTTTTCCTGACACCTCTCCACGGAAACATAGTGGGGAATTATGACTCCTGCCTCTTGCCCGTACATTTCAGATAGCTACAGCAGCTGTTAACAAATCTACTGATTTGTATATTGCATTATTATTATTATTATTATTATTATTATTATTATTATTATTATTATTATTATTATTATTATTATTATTATTATTATTATTATTATTATT
>JAHTLZ010000237.1:51912353-51966017 GCA_023846285.1 Phrynocephalus versicolor
TTATTATTATTATTATTATTATTATTATTATTATTATTATTATTATTTATTATTTGCATTTTTATACCACCCATCTTCCAAAAGGAACTCTGGGCAGTTTACAATCAAGAATAAAAACATCAGTGTATAACAAGTAAAAAGGAAGGGGAAAAAACCCAAAAAACTAATAAAGTAAAAAGGGGGAAACCCTTGGCAAGAGGCGACACGGGCAAGGGAAAAAAAAATAAATGAAACGGTCGCTATATGCCTCCTTAAAAAGGAAGGTTTTCAGAGCCTTTTTGAAGGCAGGCAAGGTGCAGCTCACTAGGACGATGATTCCACAACGTGGGGCCCACCACAGAGAAGGTGCGGTTACATACTCCCAAAGAACCATGTGTGATTGCAGCCTAGGTTTGTTACTTGAGTCTTTTAATTCTTTGCATCCTGGCCTTTTGCCAGCCAAGTCAAAAGTCTAGCCTACGGGATGAATCTGGCACACCAAGCCATTCTGATTGGCCCGTGGGTGGCTGCCCCCTCCCTCCCCTTCACTCCTTTGCCCTCCCCATGCTTTAAAAGCCACTGCCACCAGATGGAGGTAAGGGTTATTTAATTTTTTATGATGGTTTTGCTTGGGAGGGTGCTGTAGGTTGGGCACGGTCTTGCAGAGGCTGGATCCCTGGCCTCAATTTTTGGGGGGCCCGTGGAGGCCCAGGATCCTGGGTTCCACTCTCTGTTGGGTGTGAGGGCAGCCACCCGGGTGGGCGCACCTTGCAGAGGACAGATCCATGGCCTTAATTGGGGGGGGGGGCAGAGACCACCACCACCACTGCCACCAAGGAAACTGGCCAAGAAGGCCCCACTTGGCCTCCCCAGCCGGTTTCCTTGGTGGCAGCGGTGGCGGCACCCATGGGGTCTCCCGCTAGCCTCGGTCCACTCCCTGCCTGATTTCCTTGGCAGTAGCGGCACCCGCAGGGCCACCCACAGGGACAGCTCATGCTCTCTGGCCTTGATTTTTTGGTGGACCATGCAGGGATGGCCAGCCAGTATTGTTGTGTTTGGAGGGGGCGGCTGAGCAGGGGTGGCCTTCCAGAGGCCGGATTCTGGGCCTCAATTTTGGTGTGAGTGCAGAGGCCCAGGTGGCCAGGTTCCGGCGTCTGTTGGGCTTGGAGGGGGATCAGCGGGTTGCGATTGGAGGGGTTCAGTGGGAAGGGCTTGCAATGGGGGGCAGCCACCCCCCAACATTCTCAGCCACCAAATCTGGCCCTCCTTACAAAAAGTTTGGACACCCCTGTTCTAAAGCATTTGAGCAAGAGGTCTTGAAAGCCACTTTGCTGCAGCAACAATAAAGGGTCTGCCTTTAACAAGAGCTTACATTTGTGGACAAATTGATTTTAGGATTCGTTGTTCTGTTTGGACAAATTGCTTCAGGGGTTCCTCCTGTTCCGGTGAGCAAATATTTTTCTTTTTCCTTTTGCTGCTGATCCTTGGAGCTGTACCTGGAGAAGCCCCTTTCAGAAGCACGAAAGGGAGTGCATTTATAACAACAGTTTGTCAACAACTGTTTGCTTGCCTGCAGTTTTGCCTGTCAGGAGTTATATAAATCATCCTGATCATTTTTCTTGCTTTCTAGAGCAAAAGGAAACACTCTCCCCTCTCATCCCTGTCTGTCCTTTAATCGGTCTATCTGTCTCTTGTCTCTTTCCCCACTCCTCGCCCCATTTGGAGTCCTGACAAATATTTTCCAAAACCCTTTCCACTGAATCTGAACTTGAGGTTTGTTCTTGCTTTTGGCAAGATGACTCTACTTGAGTGGATTTTGGATGCCGTGCTCTCAAAAACGTTGCCATTGTTGCTATGGAAGAAAGGCAGTGCCAGGGTATATTGCATGAGTGATTGGCTTAATCAAGCTCTAATTTACATTTCAAAATGATGAACATTTTTGGATGGTTAGCATAGCTTTGATCAGCATTTTTGGACTATAGTAGAAATACATGGAAAGTTACAATCACTTGCAAGCTAGCAGTGATTATATTTGAAATGCATGGTGCACAAACTTATTTCTCTCAAGCTAAATCAAGCAAAGCTGATGAGCGAGTTTTCTGAATAAACTGCACTAACAAAGGCTAACATTAGGTTTCCGTAATTACAACAAGATGGGCCATGCACAGTAATTGCTCAACAATTGACTTAAATGAGAAGATTTGCATGTCTTTGTTTGCTTGTTATATTATATTCATTTTAATGGAATTCTGCAATACTGTCCGGAAACCAAAATAAATGCCCACAATCAAAGGATACCACATTTCTGAAATTTTGCTTTGAAAGTTTTAGATTTTAATATGGCCAAAAACACTTTAATGTTTGGGCTGCAGTTCAAAGGTGTGCATTTGCCAGACCTGTATGGGAACAATTCACTTCTCATGCATTTTATTTCTAAAAAGTTATTTGAAGACCCCGAAGTATGTCATATATTACAGATTTAAGAAACTGACTAGCAGAGATGCACACAAAATAATGCTCCTGAACTTTACTTATTTGTGTTTTTCACAGCTTTAGAGATTACATTTATTATCAGCAGTTCTAAGCATGGCTGACTCGTAGGAATACAGGAAGTCACACTATACTGAATTAGACCATTAGTTCATCTGGGCCACTGTTTTCATTGGCCTAAAGCTGAGCAGGCCCATCCCTCGGGGCCCAGCATTTAAACAAAAGGACTACAACACACAAGCCTTTGGAAGGAAAGGCTGCATTTTGGTGGGGTGTGTGTCGAAGAATAGCATTGGGAATCGATCCAGCGCACTGGAAGACCCAAATGGTCCCTGAGGCTAGTTAAGCTCTGTGGGGCTATTTGCTAGGTTAGATGTCTATTGTAGAACCTTCAAAACATAATGTGGAACACAGATTTTTAACTAACTGACACAGGTATTTCTCAGGCAAATTTAACACTTGAAAAGTGAATGTTGTTGCTTGTTGTTACGTCTGTCTTATGTTAAATTTGCTGATATGAAACAACTAATTGTGAAATTACATTCTTCCGTTTGTTAAATGGTACGTGAGTATTTCTGCCTTTGCTTCAGATACCCATTCCAAACTGTCAGCGAGGTTTGTTGACATCAACAGACCTTTTTAAAACCCATTTTTAAAAAAGTTATTTTTATCAGCATAGTGAAGGCTACGTGGTAATGCCTCACCAAAAGCTTCTAATTTTTTTTCTGTGAAAGAAATTCTTTGCACAGTTGCTTTGTTTTGGTTTTAGACATGACAGCATCACGACTCTTATTGGGAAGCATTTTACACAGCCTGTTACCTGGCATGTGGCGGGTAAGAGGCATGTTGCTGTAAGCACTTGTGGACACAATGCCCCCTCATGGACTTTGAAGCTTGTTTGCTACATCTGTTGGCAAGCACTGTGATCATTTGCAAATAGCAGTTGCAATACTATGCCAATTACAGCTAGCCAAATCTTCAAAGATGCAGATCACCCAGGAGTGATGGCCTCCTTTGGATGTTAATATTGACTCATCTAGACTGCATGTGAAGCATGCCATTTTAAAAAAACACAAAGGCCTTGTGCAGTGGCAGTAATATTTATACTCTTTGATTATAAGGACTGATTGATCAGTCATTCCCAGCAGCAGTCCTAATTAAGGTCCAACCAAACAAAATGCTTCAGTATATTTTTCCATTGCTTTTGGCAGAGTGATATGCAGTGTTCTGGCCATCTTCTTACACAGTAACCAGCGTTTGTTTCAAGCAGAAAATATGTGCTGTTTGCTCTATGAGAGATACCTGTTAGTAGTATAAATCAACTATCAGTGCAGGTGACACAAGACTTCAGGAAAATAGGTCTGACACCTTCTAGGTGGCAATGCATTAGAGTATCCTTTTAACTCAAGAGGTTTTTGTATCCTAGTAACCGATGCTTACCATTTGGTTCTCCACTCATACATATACCAAAAGGACTAAAGAGGTACTCTAAAGTATGTTTAAAATATATTTAAATACATTCACTAGTTTTCTAGGATTAACTGAGTGTCTGACAGAGAGGTTTGGCCTTGACCTTAAGAATTCAAATAATTTAAAAGAAGTCCACAGTATTATTATTTTGCTGTCATTTCTTCTGTCTTTCTGAGAAAACACAGTTCCCATTGTCTGAGAGCCAGAACACCATAAGGAAACCAAGGGCTAAACAAGTCCTTATTTTTACACTTCTTGAAAACATATCAATACAGATCAGAAAGAGGAAGTACTGTTTGTGCGAAATACAGGCAGAAAGATGAACTAGAGGAGATGAAGATGCCAATGTAATACAGTTAGAGATGGGCACGAATTAAAAAAAAGGCATTTCGTTTGTCGTTTGGAGGGTCTGTTTCAGTTCGTTTCCATTTTTCGCGAATTTTTGCAAAAAAAATCGTTTTTGTTTTCATTTGTTTCGTTACCATTTTGTTACCATTTATTTCAAATTTTTGTGATTTTTTAAAGGATTTTAAGCAATTCACTCATATTGCAGTAACAGAAACGAAACGCACAACAAAATTTCCGGTGTTTCTGTTTGTTTCGTTTCATTTTAGAGACAAAATTCGTTTGTCGTTTCGTTACATAATGAAATGAAAAAACGAAAATGGAAATGAAAAATTGTTCGTTTCGTGCCCATCTCTAAATACAGTACTGTTTTTAAGCCTGTATGACAATGGTTAAGATGTTAAAATATGATATAGGTATTTCATAACCACTTGGGTTGGGGGTTAGTCTAGTGTGCATTTTAGGTCTCCTGGCTATATAAATGTTATACACTTTATAAACTATTAATTATTGGCTTGAAGATAGATGACTACTGAGCCCCTCCCAAGCCATTCCATCCCCAAATATAGGAAAAGAAGGCAACTTCAGATTATTTTAATAATCCTGGCAAGTTTACTTAAATCATGAATAAGATTAAGCAGCATTTGGGTACTGACCAAAGGTCTCATGGGTAACTACACAAATGGTGTAACTTTTGGAAGCAAATTTCCCTGTGTTAAAAAAAATCACAATGGACATGATCAGTTGCACACTTAATCATACAGCGCAATATGCAAGTAATAATACATATAACACTAATCCCTAAAAATGCAGAAACCAAGGCTTCCAAGGAATGTATTAAACCATAGTTTAGAATTACATCCGAACCATACCAGAATAAGGAAAAGATGATAATATGATGTGTCATTAATCTAACTCAGTTTATCCTGATGAATTCTCTGAAATTGTGTTCTCAGTGAACTGATTCTGGTCACAGGTTCTTGAAATTTCATGTTCACTTCAGCCTAAGGAATCGAGGAAATGATCTAAAACTGGTAAGATCATATCATAATGACAGTAGAAGGAAACAGCTGCTGGAACTTTGTGGGTGGCAGAATAAAATGTGGGCTATGGATGATTGAGTTAGGAATCAAAGCTTTCAAGTTACATCTTCCCCTAAAGGTAGCAGCTTCAGTCACTGTTTGAAAAGTGAGGCACACACATTAAAACAAATGCAGTCCTCAAATCTGCAGCTGGTGGCAGCACTTATAAATAGCTAGCATATGGCAGCTGTATTTTTTCCAGCACTTCTGGTTCCATATATTGTAAAAAGAATACTAAAAACAGCAGGATAGAGAAATAAGAACATTTGCTGTTTTCTAGTCTTTTATTACCAGATAATTTGTAATAAGCATGGCCATCCCCACCATATTGTTAATATAAACATATAACTGTGAGAGAAGATTTGTCGGTTGGACAAATACAGACCATCTGTTTATGTTTACAATCTGATCCACCTATCTTGATAATTGCAGTTTATTTTGCTGAAAGCAAAGCCTTCTTTGGGTGTGTGAACTAATGAAGGTGATGTGACCATTCAAACAGAGTACACCCAACATTCTGCTTGTTTACCATGAAGGGAGGTATAGTTAAGGATCTTGCATTCATTATAAATAACTTACCAAGATTACAAGGAGAAGCAACCAGGGCCCAGTCATCAGAACACATGATCTGCATGTATGAGGCAATAGGTTGGATGTCTCACAACACCAATTAAGAAGTCTGACATCAGCGAAATGCCTAATTCACATTTATATGTTATCCAAGATGGTTGACTCTCCTTAAACCAGATTGGAACTAGACAGCATGTCAAGTGGAAACTACAGTACCTTTGAATAGAGGACAGCCTAGAACACACAGCTGCCCTCTTTGTTACTGAAATGGCACAGGAGCAAGCACGAAAGGGGCAACATTACTTCCCTCATAAACTGATTGTGCATCTTGAACTGCGGAATGCTGGTTTCAGCACTTGTTAGTGTATTAGTGCTGACAGTACTAAATCAGAGAAATCAGTCTGACTTTGGGCCTTTTTACACAACCCCTAAACTCCGCCACAAATGGCTCCCAGCTCCGGAGCTTAAAATTGTTTACCCACCAGCTCCGGAGTTTACTGAAAATTAAGTGCGGCCACGCCCACCTAAGCGCATCCCAGCGCACTTTTCTTGTACCTGCTCTCCAAGGGTGAAAAATCTTAATGCGGATGTGCCGGGCTCTTCTTGCTTCTTCTTGTTGTTGTTTTTTGCCTCCCGCCCCTTTAAGAGAAGGAACCAGGAAGTCATGGGGCTCCCGGCAGCTTCCACCGGCACCGGGGAGGTAAGTCTTTATTCTTTTGTCCCTTTTTTTCTCCCTCCCCTCACGCAGCCAGCAGCCAGGACGTGCGGAGGGGGTGGGAACGCACAAAGAGCGACAAACCCCTAAGATCTCTGGTCTGAATTAAAGTGACCAGCGGATCTTAGGGGTCATGTAAAAGCGCCCTTTGTGCAAGGCCACCCTTTCTCCTCTCACTGGTTTTACGCAGCTCTAGTCCTAGTTCAAATGCCAATAAATATGCCTGGACCATTACAAGCTGCGAGTGGGTTGAGTTGGGAAATGACTCCCATTCTGGAAAGGAAGAAATTAGCAGTAGTGCAAGATTAATACAAGTGCTGACATTCAGGACAAAAAAATGCCCCATAAATAAGTGCTCATATTGGCATATATGTTGTTTGCAGCAGGAACACTTAAGGGCAATTTTTCAGTTCATGGCCTTTCAACTATGGTTCTTAAAGTCATCACATTCAGTTGTGCGCTAACATAACATTCCTTTATAACTTCCTGGGCCAACTGCCTATATTCTTTTAAATCACATATAGAATACTGCATTAGTTCATGCTATAGCCAGAGCTTGGGAAAATTATTTTTTTGGTCCACAACCGCCAGAATCACCCAAAGAATATGATCAATGCATCAGGCTGTACTAATGGGTTCTGCATATGGCCAGGATATGTAATCCTGTGAAGTCATGCTACAAAGAGATAGAATTATAATATAAAAACCATAATATTTGATACCATCCACAGGATCACATATTTTAACTGAATTTAAATGCCCAGCAAATAATAAGGGAATATTTTGTACAATCTATGACAGGGCGGGGACCCTGTGGCCCTCCAGATGTTGCTGAACTTCCAGTGTACTTTCATCTCTGACTATTCGTCTTTGACTAGGCCAGTGGTGGCAAACCTTCAGCACTCCAGATGTTTTGGACCACAACTCCCACAGTCCTTTGTCACTGGCAGTATAGGCTTGGAATTCTGAGAGTTGTGGTCCAAAACATAAGGCGTGCCAATGGTTCGCCACCACTGGACTAGGCCAATGGGAGCAGAGGGCTGTAGGACTGTAAGACTGTATGTTACACAACCCTGGTTTGGAAACAGTTTAGCATACTGGCTAGCTGGGACCTGAGCTATACAATGAGGTACAAGGGAGTAACAGCAGTTATCTGAGTCCCTACAGACCCCTTTTTCGTTGTTGAGTCTGCTGCTTGTATCTATCTCTCTTTTACCTTTTCCCAGAAGCACAGAAGGCCTAGATGTGGCATTTATGTGGAATTGACTTTCCTGTTGTACGCAGAATAAGGAATTTGAGGTTGATTTGAGTAAAGAGTACTTACTATCATTTTAATTGGAATGAACGTTGTTTACACATTTCATCACTGCCATGCATTGCTCATTAAAGATGCCAGTTGATCCTGAGGGACATAATACACTCAGACAGATTTTGCTTTGTTTAGAAAATGTACCAAATAAATCTGGAGACCAAAAAGAAAAGAAAGGAAAAAATACAGAAGAGGAAGACTCCGACAAAAATAAGATGTTTTCCCAAAAAGGAACCTTCACAATAACTAGAGAGTTTTTAATCAATATAACAATTATCATTGCATAAATGTAAATTCAGCATGCGTTATGAAAGTTCTGACTCTCATTGTTACTTTCCTTAGAATACAAACACAGTAGTGCTTTCAAAGGTGAACACATAAAAGACTGATACATGTTCAGCTAAGAGATTGGGAGTGCCAAGTTGGAATCATAGCTTGGAATGTTACATTTAAAAACAAACTGGAAGTAGGTTACTTATGAAAAGGAGTCTATTGGTGTTCCTCTCTTCAAAGAGCATCATGACTAGTGCCCATGACTAGTGAAGTATTTTAGTATTTAAATTTATTTACTTTATATATACAAAAGCAACTAAATCTCAAAAGTAATATTTTACAAACAGCCATTCCACAATGAAATCATGACCTCACCAATTATTATATCACTTTCTAAAATATATATACTGGTATATAGTATGGGTAGCAAAACTAATTGCAATGTGCTATTTCCAAGCTCTGGGTAGCAACATATTCTTCCTGTAGAAAAACACACACTTCAGAAATCAGTCTGTCCCTTCTAACAGTGGTTCCCAACCTTGGGTCCCCAGATGTTTTTGATCTCCCATAAAACCTTGCTTGTTGGAGTTGCAGTCCAAGAATGTTTGTGGATCCACACTCCAAGTATTCTACTTTGGAGTGTGACACAACTTAAGCAGCTATAACATGTTAAAAATAGCACTAGCAGATAGAAAAGGAACTCTTCCCAAATGGAACAGAAGTAAAGTCTGCTGTTGGGTCTACAAGGAACATTTTCAGATAGCCCTACCTCCCCAAGGACCTTCAGCTGTATTGCTTAGAAAAGTAATGGGATAATGCCTCCCCGTGACTCAGCTGAGCAGCTATTGTTAGATGTTAGCTGCTACAAAAAGCGTGTAGCTCAGAAGGAGATACTAAGTGCTCTTTTTCAGCCAACTCTATTAGAATCATTGTTTTGCTCCAAAAAATTATATCCTGTGTCACTTTACTCTCTTATTTTGAAATCATTTATCAAAAGAGACAATAGGGCCTATTTGCTTTTTTACATTTCCTGCCTGCAGCTATCATTGTTATGAGGAATAATTGGGTTACTACAAATCTTGCATAATATATGCCTGAGACAAGGGCATAAAACAGAAAGAGGAGCAACGAGCACCATGTCATCTAAAATATTCAATTCCTTAAAAGAAAAAAAACACACTGCAGTTTATGAAAGTAGGATATTGTGTTCTTGTATCCACAATTTAAAATGCCAGGAAACAGCCTCGTATTGCTGCATAATATCATGCTTACATTGCCAGCTGGGAAAGGGATGCCAACAAGTATATTCATGTGATCATCTTCTGGGATTCTTTAACAACGGGTAGTTCTACATAAGTGAAATTGCTTTTGGAATTCATGTATAGTTTAGATAAAGTTCCATTTTAAAAATCCAGAAAATTCAGTTCTGCAAATACTTGTTTTATGAACGTGGGATGCTGTACTTCTATATCTATTATTTAAAATGCAATGTCCTGATATTGCAACATAATGCCATGCCTACATTGCCAGATTTTGCATAGCAAAGGCAGCCTGAATGTTGACAACACCCATGTCAGCAGTCAAGATGGTCTACACAGGGTACAGTTTTGAATGGCAATGCCAAACTTGGTGTTGATATGAAGTTCAGTTTGAGTTTTAATATTCTGTTTGGGCTGTTCCCATGTTTAGGACTGCCTTATTTAGTCCACCAACACCAGATCATTGGTGCACTATCAAGAAGCAGTAATCTATGCAAGTCCAGAAACCATTTGTTTTTTACTTGGTAACATTTTATTAAATGGGGCATGGTGGCTCAGTGGGCTAGAGTGCTGAAAACTGTTGGCTGCAAAGTCAGCAGCTTAGCAGTTCAAATCCTGGGTGCCAAGCAGAGGAGTGAGCTCCCACTGTTAATCCCAGCTCCTGCCTACCTAGCAATTTTAAAACATGTAAATGCAAGTAGATAACTAGGTATCCCATTAAAAAGTGGGAAGGGAAACAGTGTTCCATCCTCAGAAATGCATTCGACCATGCCAGCCACGTGGCACGGACTTGCACAACACTGGCTCTTTGGCTTAGAAATGGAGATGAGCACTGCCCCTAGAGTCAGACATGACTAGCATGCATGTGCAGGGGGAACATTTACCTTTACCTTTACCTTTAACATTTCATTAATGGGGAGAATTAATTTTGTAAACAATTAAGTGACATAAATCTTAGGAAATTGCTTCAGGTTCCTTAACAAAAGGAGATCAGGTAGTACAGTACTGGATCTCCCATATCAGAAAAAAATGCATTATGCTATTGCAGTGAAAAGGGAAAAAACAAGTATGAATATTCATTAGTCTGTTTTGAATAGCCAATCACCATGCTGGTGGGAGGGGCTAAGAATGTTATATATTGGAAACCTAATAGGTGCTGGAGAGTTCAGTTTAAGTTCAGTTCAGTTCAGCTGAGAGAGCTGAGAATCAGTTCTGATTGTCAGTTGGTCAGGTGTGAGATCCTGCCACCGAAAAGGGTCTGGTTTTTAAAAGGAATACATTATTATATGAATCCATAATTACATTAAAATAAGTCAACATCAGCTAAAGCTATCATAATACTGAACATCTATTTGTAAAATAATAAATGTTTCAATGCTTTATTTTAAAACTATAAAACCTGGTGTTTGACTCTCTCTCAAATATACTGTATAAGTATCCAGTTAATCTGGTGGTGACAGTGTGTGGAGACTAGGAAGGGCACGAAATGATTTTTTTTTTCATTCCGTTATCCGTTATTCGTTCCCTTACGTAACAGAATGAATAACAGAGCCCAGAGTAATTTGGGCACGAACCGAACAGAACGGGAACAAATTAGTTCGGTTATGTTTGGTTCGCTCATCCAATCTCATCCGCCCCAGGTGACAGCCGGGCAGCTGTCATCCGGGGCAGAGGATATCGGCTGAGCCTCGGTCGTGGTCTCACTTCTGCGCGCAGAGGCGAGACTGCGGCTCGATCTCCTCCGCCCTGGGTGACGGCCGGGGAGCACACCACAGGTATACTTTGAGTGTTACCTTGAATCCACTTGTGGTATCACAACACTCAGAGTAAAGGTTTATGGTAAATATTTTTCTCCATACCATTTTAACTATATTGTATGTCCATATCTTCACACGTTCCTGTTGTATGCCATCTTTTAATTTAAAAAAGCATGAATTAATAATAATTACAAGTTTTCAGCTACGTTATTTAATTTTGGCAAACGTATTCATTTAATGATTAATATTGAACAAGTGCTATAAAAGGCAAAAACACTTTCCATGAAGAATATTGAATCTGGTCAGGATGATCCATTTTTGTTTCAGATTAGGCAAGTTGTAATTTACATGGTATGGTAACTACGATTTGCAGTTTGATTCAGGGCTCATCTGGGCCACTTGTGTCCATGCATACTCATTGCAACATTTTCTTCACTCCAAAGTACCGTGTAACAGGAAGCATAAATCTCTCCCTAAAAATGAGAAAAGTGTGGTTTCCCGAAGTCAGATGATGAGTGAGATCCTGTTGCCTAGCATAATAAGTTGCACTAGAGTAGGTGCATTAGAAACTCTGAAATATGTAGAAGAGGACTCACAATATCCCCATTGATTCCAGTGGTCATATTTCAGTGCAGTGAGGAACAGGATTTCAGCCATAATGCTACCTTGGGATGGGAGGACATATTTGCTTTCTACCTCTCACCGTCTCATGCAGAACTAATTAAAGTGTTCTAATGTGGTCACTATAATATTAATTTGATTTTGAAATATTGTGTCTACTGTTGTTTATTGTTTTACATTGTTATTTTGCATGTTTCTCCACTTTAAACTGCCCAGAATGGCCTTGGCAGCCAATGGATAGTAAAAAAACATCAAATCAATAAATAAATGTAATGACTGGCTCAAATTTTTACCAATGTTTTACATTGCATATGTTGACTTGAAGATAATTCCAGATGACTTGGAAATTGTAGAGACACCAAATACAATCACGGGCTTCAGTGTTCAAAGTATTGTGGCTCTGTTGAAGTATCGTGATCATCACAGTCTCAGATGTGGGCTCCCTTCTAGTTCTTTCTTCATGCACAACTTGGGAAATGGGTCCGAATCACAAGTCAAGTCCAGGCCTTGAAAAAAGAGGAGGAGGAGGGAAGTGAGGAGGGCGAGTCCTTTCAAAGGTGGCTGCCTTGAGTTCCTCTTGCAAGTTCAAGCTCCTCCCCTCCTCTCACACAATTGAGTGGGCTTTCACCTGGTCCACTGGGGTACTGCACCAGAACTTTGCAGGTGAATAGCCCACCTCCCTCCTCTGACTCTTCATTTTGCCCCCTGAGATACACTAGGTTCTTTGGACTCCCCTAAAGAGATGGGGGGGGGCAAGAGAAAAAGGGTGCTGATAGGGAGGAAGAGCTGTTTGATAGGGTCTTGTGAATGAGATTTGCATTTTGGTGTTCAGGACTCTGACTTGGACACAAAGACTTGCCAATATCCCTGGTTGTGAATAAGCTGTCTTCAAATCCTGTGGTTTGAAACCAGCTTCTCCCAAATATACCATAGATAAGACTAACCACTGCTCATTGAGTTCAGACAAAAAGGTAAGCCATGGTCAACTAAAGACCTCTAAATTTCTCCCTTCTCCCTCTGAATGAGGAGAAAGGAGGGAGCATTGTGAGGCCCAAGACTTTGTATGGCTTATTTCTATCATATAAACTCATAGTTTGTCACAAGAAACAAATACAGCCATTGCTGAAACAAACATTTGTCCCAAATTAGGTGCTTCGTTTTTATATTCTACAAAAGCATAAGCAATCCTGGGTCAAGATTTAAAGAAAGTCAATCACACAAGAAAGGAATTCCAGTTGCCATGACTCAACTTCCAAATAACCTCACCTGGATGACGGAGAATCTTCATAGGCAGATTTAAAGAAAGCTAGTATGCTTCCAATAAAAATTCAAACATTTTAAATATATTATATGCATTCTTAAAATTCATGGTATACAAGATGGATATATCAAACAATGCAACTATGAATTCAATCACCATTTCCCTTTCTTGTTTTTTCTTTTAACCTTTCCTTTTTCCCATTGTCTAAATCCAATATAAAATAGACCCTATTTGCCTTAAAATTAAATTAAATTAAAATTAAATTAATAAGAAAAACTGAATTAAAATTAAAAGTAGGAGGAATGAGGGGAACTGAACTATCACCATAGTATTATAGTATTATATCCAAATAGAAAGTGTTTGGACAAATGTAAGGAATCAGCCCCCAACTGTAGTTACCCAAGAAGTCTATTCATTTCATAGGTCTTGTCATGGATTTGGAACTCTGTCTATAACATTCCACAGCAACATGCATGGAAATGTTCTGGCAGACATAAGTATCCAGCTGTCCCTGCACCTGCCTAAATGTTCCCTTTTGCAAAGATGAATAGTGAATCACCATTTCATCCAGATGGATTGGTTGGCCCCTGATCCTTATTGAACAGCTGGATATTATTATTTTGTTTGAATTCCCCACCACAGCTGTCTCTCCCTAGCAGAAAATATATTTATGAATGAAAAGCCATTTGTTAATTTTTAAAACAAGTGTCAGAAACTTAGGAACAGTGAGAGTAGGTGATAGGAACAAGTTCTAGAACTTGAAGTCATCCAGTAAAATGTCTTGTAAAATGTTCAGAACAAATGCTAAGATGTTTTCCCCATGCAGTGTACTTAGCTTACACACCCTGATGAGGGACAATGTGGCCGGATGTCCTAGCTGAGAAAGCTCTTAATAGACCAATACCCAGCAATGATGGCTAATAAGCATAATTGACCAAATAGAATCACATCCTTGTTCCATGACAGCATGCCTCTGGTTCTGATGTTAAGGACCCATAATAGCAGGTGGATCATTTTCATGATACTGTGCTGGAGCCAACTGTCATAAAGCTGATTGCACTCTCTCTGTGTTGGGAAAACTTATAGGTTTCAAAGCATGGTGGTGAGACGGAGATGCAGGCAAGCTCTTCCCATATGTCTAGCATGAATTTAAAAATATGTATGCACACATTAACACTGGATACTTGAAAGCTTAGGACTACTGTACATGCTGGAGGAGTGGTGACAAGAGTGTGGGACTTTTGTACAGGTACAGTCTAAGTCAAATCCCTTTGAATTAAGGCATTCATTCTGATGCCTTCATGGCAACTGCATTTTTGTGCTTGCTCTAGAAGTAGGTGGACATTTGATCTATTAGTCCAACAAGACAATTCCCTATTTTTACTTCTGTTGTGATGATGCCAAGGTGATAAATTTGCAGATTGTTTTCTTTCTTGACATTTCAGAAAACAAGCAAGCCTTGGTTCCTTATTTAATCAAAAGAAAAATACACGTGGGAGCCATGTTCTTTAAAGCACCAGGGTTGTGATCTTTCATAGGTTTACTCAATAGTAACCTGCAAGGATATCAGTGGAATTCATTTTCTGCTCAGTTTGACTATGACAGCAATACAATCCTTTACATGTGTATTCAGAAGTTAGATGGTTACTTCACATCCATTCTCGTCCCGGGAGAATGTTCGTTGCATGTTGATGTCAGTCATGGTCATGTGGTCTTCTTCCGGTTCTGTCCCTGTTCCCGTGTACACATGGGCGTGATGAATGATACCGGTATGACTGTTACCACACGTCCTCATTCCGTGATGAGATGTGAAATTCCATACCTTTGTTCTCCATTTTTTGTTGTTTTTTTGGCCCGACCTTCTGTTTTTCAATGTTTCGATTATCCGAAGCCTTGTCTACAATGTGTTACAGAGCTAAGTTTGAGGCATCTGTCTTTTAATCTCTCTGCACTGTGTTGCTGACTCCATAGGGAATGTACTGGCAAATCGCACTTTGCACTCCTGCCACTAGATGGAGGATGGCACATTGCATGATGAGCCTTACCTCATGGGCACTCGTCTCGGAAGTGTGATGAGCAGATTCCCGAGGCCAGGGAGAGGAATCTCTCATTCAGCTTAAATTGCAGTTCAGGGGGTGTGGTCGGGACGAACTCCCCTCGTCCCGCAATAGACGTGCGGTTAGATTACTTCGTACCTGTCCCAAGCAGGGCCGCAAACAGCGATGAGATGGACATGAAGTATCAGCCTTAGTCTCATTAACTCTCTGGTTTTCTACTGAATGCCCAATATATATTACATAATAATTGAAAGTTAATGTTTTCTTATTACACAAACTATTTGAAGGCTTGTTTTGTTTTATATATTCATGTGACTTTTATAGTCAAGGAACTTATTTTTTCCACCAACCATTTTCTCAGTTCTTACGAAGACATTGTCTGGATTTTTTGGGTGGGGGGTGTTTTTGTTTGTTTGGTTTTTAGTTTTTCTTTTAGAGGAATACCTAAGTGGTACAAACTGGAAGTGACATGATTTCCCAAGTAATTGTTAAGTAAGAGCAAGTAGGTAGCATTTGAGTTTTCCTAAAGTTTATCTCTGTCATTTAGGCATTAGTATCAAGAAATTACAAGGAATAAATATTGCCCAAGAGAATGCATTTCATTGGGAACTAGTTTTGACCTGTGTTGTAAGACACAAGGTCTTACAATATTTCTAGATCTCTATCCAGTTGAGATAAAGACCTCTTGAAAACATAATTTATTGAAAAGGATAATTATGTAAGGGTTATTCCAGTGTTGACTTGTGTAAATGCATGGTCTACAGCTGAAAAATACTATACTTGTTTCTAAATGCTACAATAAAATTGTTTGGATCCAGACTTACCTGTAGAGAAGTCTCTATTTGGTAACAAGTTCAGGTTTGCTATTGTGTAATGTTGTAAATCACTCTGAGATTGGTTTTAAACTACAGTGGAACCTTGACTTACATACTGCTTGACTTGCATCATATTTGACTTGTAGCAAGAAGGGGCCTGTTTGACTTGAGTCGCAGGCTTTGACTTACATCTCGGAGCCCCGGCGCAAGGCACCGGAATTGGGTGGCAGCCACAACCCAGCATCGTGGCTGCTGCCTCCAAACTGCTCCTGCCTTCTTCTTCTCCTCTGGCAGCGGCAGCTTCGGCGAGGCCAGCTCCAAGCACCTGGAGCTGGTCCTCGGCCTCACCGAAGCCGCTGCTGCTGCCGGAGGAGAAGAAGGGCCGGGAGCTCGGGGCTGGTCTCGCTGGTTAGACAGTCGGCTCAGTCTTGTAAAAATTCTGGCTGCAGAAGTCTGGTCCACAATGGAAGCATTTTAGTTGGGGAGCTGTACAGTTGTGGGACTCTAATGGTAAGCATAGAGTTGTTCAGAACTTGGAACGTCAGGTTAAAAATCAGTAAAACTTAAATGTTAGACATTGTTGCTATGAACATTAAAATGTGGAGGCATATAACTTGTGGACTATAATTCCACTGCCTCCTCCTCTCTCTGAAGAGACATTTCATTTACATCCCCAGAAGGAATCTCCTATCCCAGTCAAATTTGTGTTAAATTGCTGTTTTCAGGGGTCTTTTTCATCATCTGGAACGGATTAATCTGCTTTCCCATTACTTTCTATGGGAAACGTTCATTTGACTTAAGTCATGTTTGACTTAAGTCTAGACCACTGGAACGGATTAAAGACATAAGTCAAGGTTCTACTGTACTTTGATTTGTTTTTAAAATGCAAAGGCAGTATTGAAATGTTATAAATAAATGACAATTTATACACAACAGCTGTATAATGTGTGAAATAACACTACACTGAATGGTGTAGAAGGCAGGACAAACTAAATTGCCAGAACAGGTTTTTGGTACCTTGGTAGGCTTTTTGGGGAGAGGGAGAAAGTCCACATCATGCTGTCACTGGCCACCAAAGTGCACTGTTGTACATTTCATTGATTCAGTGCCTTTTCAACGTGTTCAGCAAAGAGAAAGAAGCAGTCTATCTTACATACAACTGTTTTTGTTGTGTGTTTCTTTTACCTTTTGTTTTTTTGGGATCCCAAAAATGAAAAGGCCAAGATTTATCACCTCTGTCTTAATGCTGCTTCTCTCATAATACACACAGTTAGGTAGCTGATGATCTGATGACAGAGAGCAACATAAAGCATCTATTTGTCTCCTGTAGAGAATCCCCATGAGCTGTGCTATGTTTGAATGATCAGCATGATCCTGGGGGGGGGGGGGGAGTTTATAATGAAAAACTTCAGTGACTTGATGTATTATTTTTGGATGAGTTGCCATTCTTCTGTTGTATCTCCAAAATAGCTTTACCTTTGTCCAAAACCCTGGGGACAGTGGAGCAGGATGGAATTTGTTAAAACATGAAAAGAATATACAGTATTTTTCTGCGTGTAAGACTATATTTTTGTCAAAAATGTTAAGACTAAATATTGAGGATCGTCGTATACATGGACCTAAGCCGAGGAGAGAACTCCGCGGTTGCAAAACTGTAATTTTGGGTTGGTGAAGTGGGGGTTGTCTAGTACATGGGGGCATCTTATAAACAGAAAAATATGGTACATAAGATTGTGTCTTGATGTGTATTTGTAAAAGGTAAAATATATGTTGGCATCTGATTTTAAATATAAGCCTATAAAATGGTAAAACTATGTTCCACTTAAAGTTGGACACTATAACATTCAGATCTTCCTCTTATTTATAATTTCTGAATGATAATTATAATAAAGTGAGCAAAAGGCTTAATTCGGTTATTGAGCTTAGATATTCCTATTTCCTAGTGATTACTCATTTTTTTTCTTGAAAGGAAAAATGGGGAACAAAGCCCTTTTCAGGCATTGTTTTGCATTCACCACAAACAAGCATGAGAAAACAGCATTGGTAGTCGTATACTTCAACCTAGAATATTCGTTGGGATTGCTGAACAGGGATCCCAGGTATACCATCAGCACAGAGGATCCTGTCCATTAGGTTGTAAACTCCAAAGGCAAGTTTTCCACTTCTCTGGACAGATTGATATAACTGTCATTTATCTGTTCTATTAATTACATGCAAAAGATAGGGGAGTGGTAGACATATTTAGGCTACTTGTATCTCATTCTCTCCTTCCTATTCACATAGCAATGTAATGAGCCGTTTCCTATGGTGTGATTAGGCACGGCTCTTGGAATGTGGCTGCCACCCAGGATGACTTGACATACATTCCGGGATTTGGGTGTTGTAAATTGATGCTTCCACTCATGTAGGTGACCATTGTTTTGCACTGGTGGAACAGTAAACTGGGTTGACCTACATACCCATGTAGTTTGTGGTGGCCTTGGGCAGGCTACTGACTCTCATACTAGCCTGTCTTGAACAATTAGCATAGCCTTTGAATGTTGCTCACTTCCTTAGAAGAAAGTAGGATGTGGTAACAGTATGAAATACCCAGCAAACACCTCTGTGCCTGCTCACATAAGTTAGGAAAACCACATCTGTTCTTCTTGTTAAACCAAAGACTCTGATTTAGAGTCTTCATTGTTTAGAATGATGACTACTTGATTGAGTCTAGCAGACTATAGCCATCATGTGTTGGACAGGCAAATAAATGTGAAAAAGTTAAGAAATTCATAAATTACCACCGTCTAGCACTGTAAATAGCAGTTCTTGCAAGTTGCCTTGTTGTGAAATCCATGTAAGTTCCCAGACATTCAGAAAAGATCACAGTAGCAGATGCTTTTAAAAAGTTACAAAATATGTAAATTCAGTGCTAGCTATAAAGTCAGGTACTTGTCCCTCTTTCAGTTAGGCAATAATTTTCATTCTCATATATTATATGCCTCATTTTCTTCTGTTCTGTCAGCTTCAAGTAGCTGGATAGGTTAAAAAATATTATAGGCTTGCATGATAACCTTGTGAGTTTTACTAACTGGTACTATTTATATTTTCTCTATGAGCTAGAATTATTTTTAGTTTTTAAATGATTAATTAATTTATCTTTTAAATTCAATCCTAGAACAGTTGGACACAAAATTTGCCACATACAAAGCCAGAGGAATGTTAAAATTGGTGTGTATGGATGGATAATTTCTCCTGCATCCTTCTGAAGTTCTTTAGTAGCATTCTACAGAACACCCATTTCACTTTCCCAGACATAGTAGGATGCAATGTTTCATTTTAAAAGCACATATCCAAATTGCCAAATTAATTAATCCAGTGTCTCCAACAAGATAAATGAGTAAAATCTGAGAGGGAATGACAAATTACAATCTAAAATGAAACAGGGCTTGTTAATGGTTTTTTTGGCACAAAGCAAAGGACACACAGGGATCTCGTATTAAATGGTGTTTCAAAAGAGCAAGTTAGCACTTTGTTGGCCAAATGGACTTTCAAAAGCTCGCCAGGTTACAAAATCCGACTTTCTTCACATAAATCTGGAATGATGGGCAGAGCAATGAAATAGCTTTGTCTAAAAAGATAATCTGTGGCATGTTTTGCAAAAGAGCTGAAACTTAGGAGGAGTTAAAACTCTGGAAAGGATGAAAAGACACCCCAACCCTTTCGACGGATTTGTTGGCCAGCATCACTGTGAAATTTGTCTAGGAGTTGCGATATTTTGCAAAAGAGTTTCTTACCCCGAACAAATCAAAAGATGCCTGTTCCTGACTATTTAAAAGAATTAGCTGTTTTTAAAAACAAATCAAGTGAACATATGACTGGAATGTGACAGGTGGGAGGCAAGAGTGGTTTCATTCACCCATATTTTATAGCCACTTGGGATAGTGGCTTTTCTAATGTCTAAATTTATGACTCCATATTTTTATGGCAAAGTCTCATGATGCATTCACTGTCCTACCATCCATCATGCCCAACCCCTGCCCTATGCAGTGCTTGATTTAAAACTTTTACTAGTTTGAGGCAGTCTCCTAAACAGTCCCTTAATCCCTTGTTAAACCTAAATAGTGTTTAATGTATGGTAGTTTCATTTCTACCTCAACGACATGGTAGATGGAATATTTTCCTGAAATCACACTCCGGCATGGTTTTAAATGGATCTCTCAGGCTGTCTGTAAACTGTCTCTGCTTTGTAGCACTTTGCACTGTGAAAATGCACAGATGCAGGCCTGGTCTAAGTCATTTTGCTATCCAAGGCAAACGAAAATGTCTCCTTCTCATTTTATCTACTGAAGCTGACTAGCATGACAATTGTCTCTTACTTTAGTGCGAATGACAGGGTAGGGTCCTCCATGGCAGATGTGGAGGAGAGGGCTGGGTGGAACACACAGCTCAGGAAAAAAAAACTTCTGCTGTTGGTGGGATTTGGGAGGAACAACTGTGAACCTGTTTTCCCAGCATCTGCTCTGGGAAAATTGCCTCATCCTGCCAAATACTACAGCCAAGCCTGTTCAGAGGATGTTTCTTGGTCAGAGTAAAACGATAGCGGGAAGAACAGCAGGAGTGGGGAGAGGAGTATTCATTGAGAGCTGTAGCATTTACAAGTTTAAAAAAACAAGATTGTGGTGCCACTGTCTTTGAGAGCCCCATGGGGCGTGTTAATGGGGGAGGGGTGTTCTTTCAAAATGAACATGTTGTGACAAGTTGACTCTATGAGGCCTATTTTTGTTTGTAGTGTCTAGGCATGAGTTGATAGAATACTCTAATGCCCTCATTTGGTCTTTTACAGGGGTGAACTGAAGAAATAGTCTCCCAGCTGAACTACTATGAGGTCAGAAGCCTTGCTGCTATATTTCACACTGCTACACTTTGCTGGGGCTGATTTCCCAGAAGATCCAGAGCCAATCAGTATTTCGCATGGCAACTGTGAGTATGAGTGACAGAGAAATGGTACTAAGATTTCTCTTCCCTGCAAGTTTCTAGTGATGGTTTATTTTTGCTCTCTTAGGTTTCAGATTTCATGTTTGAGCAATCCAAAATCCATGCTCTTTTTCTGTTACATCTTCTCAGAATAAGCAACTTATTTATCTTCTTTCTCTGCATGAGCCAATTCTCTCTCTCTCTCTCTCTCTCTCTCTCTCTCTCTGTGTGTGTGTGTGTGTGTGTGTGTGTGTGTGTGTGTGTGTCATAACGGAACTGGAATACTTAACAATAGATAAAAATACTGATATTATTGGCATCACTGAAACCTGGTGGAGGGGTGATAACCAATGGGATACATTATCCCAGGCTATAAATTGTACAGGAAGGAGAGGAAGGGAGGTGGTGTAGCCTTGTATGTCAAAGAAGTGATCAAATTGAATGAATTGGAATATGTAGGTGATTTGGATTCACCATTAGAAACTCTGTGGGTAAGAGTATCAGGCCACAAGGATGGTCTAACAGTAGGCATATGCTATTGGCCTCGACCCAAGCGCCTAATGGAGACTGGAAGTTGGAGAATGTTGTAAAGGAGGCATCCAAGAAGGGAAGCCTGGTTATAACGGGGGACGTCGATTACCCTCACATAGACTGGCTGAAGTGTTGTTCAGCACATGATAAAGAGATCAAGTTCCTAGATATGCTAAATGATTGTTCCCTGGAACAGATAGTTGAAGACCCAACTAGAGGTACAAGAAACCTTGACTTGATCCTGAGTAATATACAGGATCTGGTGCAAAATGTTAATGTGATTGATCCAATAAGGAATAGTGACCACAAAACAATTACTTTTAACTTAATCATAGACTGTTAATCACTGATAAAATTTAACACAGAGACCTTAAATTTTCAAAAAGGAAATTTCCCAAAGATGAGGAAACTAGTAAAAAAGAAGCTGAAAGGGAAAATTGAGAGAGTCCAAACACTCCAAGAGGCATGGAAGCGATTCAGAAAAACAATAACAGAGGCCCAATTGGAATGCATACCCAAAAGGAAAAAGGACACTGCCAGGTCTAAGAGAACTCCAGGGTGGCTTACAGGAGCTGTTTGGGAAGTGGTCAAAAGCAAGAAAAGCTCATTTAGAAGATGGAAGGCTTGTCCAAATTCTGGCAGAACAAATGCAAAACAACAATCAGGAAAGCAAAGCAAGACTTGGAGGAGCTTATAGCTAAAACACTCAAAGAAATAACAAAGAGTTCTTTAAGTATATTAGAAGTAAGAACCCAACAAGGAAGGCCATTGGACCATTAGACGACAATGGAAGGCAGGGGATAATTAAAGAGGAAACAGAGATTGCAGAGAGACTCAGTGAATTCTTTGCTTCAGTATTCACTGAAGACAGAGACCACATGTCCAAAACAGAGCCTATCTTCATAGGGAGGGAAACCAAAGAATTAAGCCAGATAGAAATGACCAGGGAGGATGTCCTTGCATGTCTTCTTAAACTAAGTGCTAACAAATCACCAGGACCAGATGGCATCCATCCACGAGTTCTCAAGGAACTTAAAGATGAAATTGCTGATGTCCTAGCCAAAATATATAATCTTTCCCTCAGATAAGGTGTTGTGGCTGATGACTAGAAGGTAGAGAATGTAACACTAATCTTCTAAAAAGGATCCAGAGATGATCCAGGAAATTACTGACTAGTCAGATTGTCATGTGTCCCAGTTAAAGTGATGGAAACCATCCTAAAAGATAAAATTAATAGGCACATAGAAGAGAAGGCACTGTTGAAGGAGACCCAACATGGCTTCTGAAAGGGCAAATCATGCCTCACTAATCTGTTGTAATTCTTTGAGAGTGTCAACAAGCATGTGGATAAGAGAGACCCAGTGGGCACTGTTTATCCCACTGTTTAGCCCTCCCTCGCCATCCCCTGTCGCTTGACCCCCTCGCTCTCCTCAATTAGTTGAGTTTGGGCCTGTCTCCTCTACGGAGGCCTCCAGGGCAATCGCCCACTGCCGACCCACGTCCACCCGGAGTATGCCCGAATGGGCTTCTGCCATCACCACCGCCTCCTTCAGCGAGGGGGTTTTTCTTTCCCGCTTGAAGGAGACGGTGGTAAAGCCCATTCTTAAAAAAACGGGCATGGCATCGGACCAATTGGTGAACTATCGTCTGACTGCCAATGTCCCCTTCATGGGCAAGGTCATCGAGAGGGTGGCCGCGGTTCGGATTCAGTCTTTTTTGGAGGAACAGCGGTGCCTTAATCCTTGCCAGTCCGGGTTCAGGCCTGGCCGGGGGACTGGGACAGCTCTGGTCGCGCTGCAAGATGACCTAATCCGGGCGGCTGACAGGGGTTGTTCTACCCTATTGGTTCTCCTGGATTTGTCAGCAGCCTTCGATACTATCGACCACGGTATCCTACTGGACCGGCACTCTGAGGTAGGTATCGGAGGCACTGTTCACAGTTGGCTCCGGTCCTTCTTGGAGGGTCGGCTCCAGTATGTGCAGCATGGTGGAGAGTTGTTGGCCCCATGTGGGGTTCCGCAGGGCTCGTCTCTCTCCCACAAGCTGTTTACCATCTATGTAAGGCCGCTGGCTGGGGTCATTCGGAGATTTGGAGTCTGCTGTCATCAGTACGCTGATGACACACAGCTCTATCTCTCCTTTTCCACCTCTGCAGTGGAAGCTGTCTGGACTCTCGACCAGTGCCTGGAGGCGGTCATGGTTTGGACCAGGGCCAACAGGCTCAAAGTTAATTCTGAGAAGACTGAGGTGATGTTCTTCAGGAGTTCTCTGTCCGGATATGGAGGCCCTCTCCCCAGTTTGGAGGGTGTTTCCCTCCAGCTGGTGGACAGGGTTCGGAATCTGGGCATGGTTCTGGATCCGGCGCTATCCTTGGATGCCCAGGTGGCTGCAGTGACCCGGACCGCCTTTTACCATCTGCGCCAAATTGCCCGGATTCGCCCGTATCTAGACGGCAACTCTCTGAGAACAGTGGTGCAAGCGAGGTTGGACTACTGCAACGCCCTCTACATGGGGTTGCCCTTGATTCTCCTCTGACATCTGCAGCGGGTACAAAATGCGGCGGCCAGACTGGTTGCCCATTGCGTCCCAGATCAGATTCAAGGTCTTGGTTTTAGTTTATAAAACCCTCCATGGCTTGGGCCCGGACTACCTGGCAGAGCGGATCGACCAGCAATCAACTTCGGCCCGACCAGTTCGGCAGTCGCAAGCACACTTGCTCCAGGTTGTCACTCCCCGGGAGACCCAAAGAACTTCTACCCACAATCGGACCTTCTCGGTGGCTGGCCCCTTCATTGTGGAACATCCTTCCCAGCGAAGTGCGCTCTGCAGAGTCCCTGCTGGCCTTTGGCAGAGCGTTGAAAACCATCTTGTTCTGCGAGGCCTTCGGTGACCAAGTTTAATTTTTTCCCCCGCCATCTGCTGCTGCTCGTTAGTTCTTTTAATGTGATGCTCTTTATTCGAGCCACATACGTTTTTTGATAAGGGTGCTAATGTTTTTATCTTAATGTTGTTTCATTTGTTTTTTGTTATATTGTTGTTTGACATGTCGCTGATTCGATCAGCCTTCTGTAAGCCGCCCAGAGTTCCCTTGGGAAGATGGGTGGGGTATAAATTCAATAATAAATAAATAAATAAATAAATAAATAAATAAATAGAAGTTGAAGACATCTGCTTGGGAATACCCTGAAGCAAATGGTGAGCCATTGTGTGAGACAGAATGCTGGACTGGGTGGGCTGTGGCCTGTTCCAGCAAGGCTGTTCTTATGTTCTTATGTTCTTAAGATTAATTTGTTTCTGCTTTTCGTTTTTACCTCTAACCTGTACTTGCCTTCAATCAAAATTGTCAGTTTTTTTCACTAAGGGCTGAGCCTGCCATCAGTGAAATAGAATTATCTTTCTATAATTAAGAAGATTCTTTATTTAATAGTACCAAAAACAAGATGTAGCTATTCCACAGAAAGAGAACTTTGCTGTACTGTTAACAAAATTAGAAATGTAGAGAAATATGTGATGGCAGTTCTTTGGGAATGAATCCTTCAGCAGTGAATATATTACTTATTTTACTAAATTACTGTTTACTTTGTGTGTGAAAATAAATATAAATATACATGTACTTGGATTTTGCAACTATAATGTAAAAGGGAAGACAATTTGTTTCCATTTTACAGGCTTGTTTTAAGTGGTAGTTTACCTGGAAGAAGATTAGGACAACCTTCTATTATCCATCAGGCCTCAAACACATAAATGAGGAATGCTTTCATAATATCCAGCTCTACAATAAGAGTCACAGAATGCTTCAAGAGAAACTTCCATCTCAAAATTGCTACAGTGAACTGAAGCGCTTAGAGGACTGCCTCAAGTACTCAGCAATTTGTAGCAGTTAACTAGATTTCCTACTTTCAAATGTGTTAACAAATGATGGGTCAAAAGTCTTCATTGCTCTGTTAAGCATGAACTGAGGAAAAGGTGAAAGGAGAATACTTGGGAACATCTGAAACTTCCATCTGTTTCTTTAGGGCTGCCTGTATAAAAGCAAATATTAAATCAGTTCTGAATGGCTGTGATCTAAAGCTGAGGAAGTCCAGAATTATAAATGCAAACACACAAAAACTATGGAATAATATTTGCCAAGATGTACATTAGCTCTATGTAATTTGCACATGATGTTATTCTGCCCTCTAGAGTTATACTTGGTTACCAACTTTTTAAAATATGTTTTATGTAGCAGTTTTAAACTTTACTTTTAAAAGTGCTGGAGATACCAGATCCAACAAATGTGACATCACTTTAACAAAAGCTCTAAGGGTATCCCAGGCTTTAAAATTGTGGGTCTATAAACAACATTTATTGGTAACCTTATGCAATAACATTTATTTTGTTAGGGATATAACAAGTATATCCATTTTCCATATTGCCAGAATTAAAACTAGCTGGACAAGCTCCATACTCTAGCTTGAGTCGTAAATGGAAAATGCCAAAATGTGGACACTTTCATCCTAGATAACAATGGGAAATGAGTTCTGCTAAAATTAACTTAGTGTATTTACTAGCAGATACATGTTGACTTACAAAACAGGAGAATTTCCATACTGATTGTGCAATCAGAATGTCAGATCAGGGTTACTGATACAATATTCTATAGCACACCTTTTCATGTCATCCATGCTGTGTAACAAAACCCAGTTGTTTGGTTCACATGTGTAAAGGCACACTACTAGTATGGTGTGCCTTAAACCCAGTTCATTATTTGTACCAGATCATTGATCTTCTCTGCAAAAGAAATAAAGAAAACATTTTATATAAATGCAGAAATCAGTTACTTCTCATGAGTGTAAGACCAAGTGGTACCTGAAATGGACAGGTAACCATGGACCTACAAGCTCAGTACTTTTCATTTTTTCATTGATATCAATAGAAAATATGGTTGCTATAGTCACTTCCAGCTTTCTGTAAAAGCATCTTTGTTAGAGATGTGAAGGCCTGGAAAAAAACCTGGAAAAAATCAGGGGAGAACAGTTTTTTTCTGGGGGGGTTTCCAGAAGACTTTTGGGTTTTTTTCAGAAAAAATTAAGAGAGAAAAAAAGTTTATGGAATGTTTTATTTTAACATGATGAATAAAATATTTTAAGACAGGGCATTCTAATATTTTCCAAATCATTTATAAAAAATATGCATAGTATCAGATTATGCTAATTTCTGTGCACTAAGGACAAGCAAGTCCTAGTTTACAAACTGAATTCTCCAGTGCAAGAACAAGATGCATTTCTTCCTCTGGGAGGTGCTGCTATTGTCATAAGAAAAAAATTCTGGATTTCAAAATATTGTTTTGTAGAATGTTTTTTGTTCCACATAAACAAGTAAACAGTTCAGGAAATTGTTACAGTAGGACCCCCGTATCCACTGATTCATTATCCACTGATGCAGTTATCCATGGTTGGCAGCCGCAAAGCAAGCTATTGTCACAAAGAGCAGCTGTAAAGCAAGCTACTGTCATAAAGCAGCAGCCGTAAAGCAAGCAACTGTCGCAAGCAGAGGAGAACCGCTGCTGTTTTGCAAGCTAATGTTGCAAAACAGCAGCTGTAAAGCAAGTTACTATCACAAAACAGCAGTTTTGGGGACATTTTGTCATTCTCTCTTATTCATGGTATCCATGCAAAGGCTTGGAACCAGACCCCAGTGGATATTGGGGTCCTACTGTACTTACAATTACAATTAAATATTATTTAAAAAGTGAATTCTGTTTGTAATAATTGTTTGGATACACTATATTTTAATATGCTAGTTGTGATCATTTTATGCGAAGTCAAAGTGTCCTTAGTCATATTTTATGTTCCTAAAGTAGCAGAATGACTTTCAAGCTGTAAAAGGGGGTGGGGAGTGCTAATGTAGCATGTATTTCAATTTTTCTAAAAAGTTACGTTTCACACACACACACACACACACACACACACACACACACACACACACAAATGGGGGGGGGACCCAGGTTTTTTTCCAAGCATCAAAATTTCTGGAAATTTTACATCTCTAATCTTTGTGCTGACAGATAATCTCTGGCAGAAAGAGTCCACCTGTTCAGAACTATGCCAGGTAGATCTTCACTGCCTAGAATGCCTGGTAGAGCATGAACTGTTCCGGATTTTTGAGATCACAGCTTATATTATCCCTAATTAGTATAGCCAGTGGTTTTAAATGCCAGGAGTTGTCCTCTAAAACAGGAGTGGAATATCCTAGTGAGGCTGAGGGAGATTTTTCAAGTTGTATTGGGGTGGGGGGGGGGAATTCACATATTTTTAAAGTGAAAAATCCCTTGTAACCTCCAATGGTCAAACATATTTTTCTGAAAGTTTTCTTTTTAAATTGAGAGGTTTTTAAAATATTTAAAATATTTTGGGAAGATGTGATGTGCTGGAACTCTGGGAGAGATGTAGGACTCATGATGCCCCTGGGGAAACAACATGCACATGACAGACCACATCTTGCCAACCTCCACTACAGAGCATATAGAAGGCATCAGATTGGATAGGATTGGTGTAGGCCTAGCAAACTGTATATTCTTGGTCAAAAAGGGGCATGTTTTTAAATAGCACGGTGTATAAAAGCATTGAGTTTGGTTTTTTCAGTACTGCAACACACTGGGTTGACACCTTTATTGAGCTTCATTGAGCTGTCCACCAGGACACCAAGGTCCCTTTCCTGGTTTGTTGCAGAGAGTTATGTCCCCTCCAGTGTATAAATGTAATTTATTTTTGCCCCAATGTGCTTCACTCTGCACTTGCTAATGTTGAAACTCATTTGCCTCTGGTTTGCCCATTTCCCCAGTGTGAAGGGATCCCTCTAGAGCCCCTCACAATCTCTCTGTTTTTACTACCCTGTATAATTTAATGTCGTCAGCAAATTTGGTACCTTGCTATTTACTCCTACTTTTTATGAAGAGGTTGAAAAGCAGGGGTTCCAGTACTGAACCTTGGAGGACCCCACTCTTTACCTGCCTCCACTTGAAGAAGTGTCCATTTAGTGCTACTCTCTGTTTCCTGTCCCTTAGCCAGTTGCTGATCCAGGACAAAACATGTCCCTTAATTCCATGACTAGCAAGTTTTTTCAAGAGCCTTTGGTGCGGGACCTTGTCAAAAGCCTTCTGAAAGTCCAGATAAACAATGTCCGCTGGATCTCCCTTATCCACATGCTTGTTGACACTTTCAAAGAATTCCAACAGATTAGTGAGGCATGATTTGCCCTTGCAGAATCCATGTTGGCCTTCCTTCAACAGCACCTTCTCTTCTATGTGCCTATTAATTTTATCTTTTAAGATGGTTTCCATCACTTTACCTGAGACACATGGCAAACTGACTGGTCGGTAATTTCCTGGAACACCTCTGGGTCCTTTTTAGAAGATCTTATTTCTTGCTGGTATTTACTTTTTAATCTCTTCTATTTTTCACAGATACAAAACTGTATCCGGTGTTTGTGGGTCACAAGCCAGGACACAACGCCCCACAAAGGCACAGACTGGACATCCAATTGCTCATGATCATGGACAGAACCCTCTACATTGCTGCTAGGTCAGTCTACTCCCCCTGCAACGTTTTGATGCTTCTCAACACCTTAGATAGAAACAAAGATTGGAAGGTGGGGCTTTGGAATCCTTAAAGCAATGGTGTGCACACATGTGACCCCCCCCAGCTCTCCTGCGGGCCAAATATGGCCCTCAGTACCCCCATAAGCATGATGTTTCTGTTATGCTTGAGTGTGAGGCCTCAAGGGGGTACCCAAATACATTTTTAAAATGTGTGTTCCTATAGAATGCAAGCAGTCTTTTCCATAACCCATGCCACCACTTATATGTAAAACCATTGGAGTGAAGGTTGTGAGAGTAAATGTGGCCATCCAAGAGCGGGTGGGTGGGTTTCTTAAGATCACTCCCCCCCCCTTGAGATTGTAACCCATATCTGTCAAGTTTTACATTATCTCTATATTACTTTGAACTTGATGGTCTTATAGGCTTCTTCCAAATTCATGATTCGATGAGTCTTCAACTTTGAAGTGGTGTGCCTCTGGGCAGTTTTGCAGATTTGGTCAAGAGAGAGTGGTCTGGCGAGTGGCCATCTGTGATACTGGCAACAAGGAGGACAGTCCTCTTATGGAAAGGAGTCCTGCATAGGCTTTTCAAACCAGTTCCATTTGTCTTCTGTCTAACATGTTCTGCAAACACTACGCAGAAACTGTTTTGAAATGTCACTTGAAATTTCATGGTGAGTTAAGGACCTGCATGAAAAGGGACAATTCAGAGCAGAGGTCACTTTTGTCTTCAAGTGAAAAGCAGAACGTGAGTCATCTCATAATTAGTGTGAAACAAAGTTTATACCTACATATCTGCTTGCCCCTTGGCAGCTGTAAAAGAAACCCAGGAACAGTGGCAAATATGAATCCAATCAGAGGTGTTTATCAAACAGCTTTCTACAGGCATTAATTGAAACAGTTCCTGGCATAAATCCCTGCACTCCAATATCAAATGTTCCCCTTTTCAGCATCACAGTGGGGGTTTTTTTAGTTGTCTAAATATAGTGATGTTAACTATACATTTGTACCCAATTACATTAAACAATAAAAAACAAATGACTAGCATTTGTGAGGCAACTCTGCAAACCTAGCACTCAGTGCTTACCTGCAAGTAAGTTCTCTGGAATTTTTTTTTGCTTTCGGAGAAAGGCAAGAGGGATTAAAACATCACAATTATGTCATGTTCTCTGTTGCCAGAGGAAGGAGGGGATTAGAAATTATATTTGGTTATAAAAAGAACCTAGTATTCAATTTGGCAGCCCATAATTATTATGCTTCAAAATTAGGGACTGGAATGTAGTATTCATTGACTGTATTTGGTAGGAATTGACTGCAGTGGGAAAGTTGATTATACTTCAAGTCTTTATTTATAGAGCAACTAACAAAGCCCTGTCCAGGTGTTTAGAGAAGCCTTAATGCGGGGGAGGAGGGAGGTGGCCACGCTTCTACTCCAGTGTCACTGTCCACCTGTTGAGAACTGAAATCTGAAGAAAAGAACCTCTCTACAATCCCGAGAGCCCTGACCTTCAAGTGGGGTGCCTTCCCATGTACCATGTCTCGTCTTCCTACTTTTGCTCTCCTCAGGGAAAGACAACAGAGTAAGGAAAAGCTTGCCTTCTTCCCTTCTTCCAACATTCAGATTGAGCTCATTTCGGAACATGTAAACAGGGTTTATATGTTCATGCATTTTAATTAGCAACATTCTGAACTGGCTCCAGGTTTACTGTATGTGGGCCTTTGTTTTGCCCTCCTCATTAGACTGGGCAATGGGCTCTCCAGATTTTTCTCTGCATGTCATCCTCTTGCCACCCTTTCCTGTAAACACCTTGTTTTCAATTCCTGTTTGATGCTCAGGTATATATTGTTTTATTACTTATTATGTTTTTATTATTGGATTGTTTATTTATTGTGTGTCTTGATTGATATTTGTTCAACCTTGTAAACCACCCAGAGTAGCCGTGCAGCTAAATAGAACAGTATATAAATTTAATAAATAAATAATAATAAATTTATGGGATCGATGAGCCAATGGGAAGGAAAAGGAGATGCAGTTGAGGAGGAAGAAAAGGGGGGGGGAAATATAATCAATTACAGAATGTCTGGGGATTTTCCAGCATCTGGATAAGGTTATCCGGGAGTTGAGTCATGGCAACAACTTATTTTCTTGTGGGATCGAAACGTTTCACTACTCAACCAATTAACTTCCTCAGAGTGAAGAATGAGTAGCAAAGTGTTTTGATCCCACAAGAAAAGAAATTCAGTTGCCATGATTCAACTCCTGGATAATCAGTTATAGAGTTCTCTGCAGTATACTAGAATCAGAGAGTAAAGAAAACCAAGACTAGCTGACATTCAGAGTGTTTGTTGAAAAGAGAGGAACTTTGTGGACAGATAATCCTGCATTGCATTGTAGGAAGCTACTTTATATATGGTTGGATCATTTTTTTCACCTTGCTGACTAATTGTCCAGGGTAGGATTTGTCCATCCTGATTGGTTGCATCTCTCCATGGTCTCAGGCAGGTGTTTTTCTCAGTTCTATCACCTCTAGACCTTTAATTAGAGGTGCAAAATATTGAACTTGGGCATTCTGTGTGCAAATGTAAAACTGAACTTCCTTCCTTCTTTTAAAACAGAAATGCCAATCATCTGCAATGTTCTTTTTTGCCTTGGATCTACACATTTGCATTTCAGACACATCTTCTTTTAAAAATAAATAAATAAGAATAAAATAACAAAATGAACAGTTCTGTGCAGCTTAGGCGCACATGCTCTCCCTAGAACCACAACTCCCAGAATTCCAAGAAGGTATTGCCAATACAAAGGACTGTGGGAGTTCTGGTCCCAAAGAAATGGAGTGCTGAATGTCACCACCACTCCCGCCCCCCTTCCCTTTCTTTTCATCTACCAGCTGCCTTTCTCCCAGAGAGGGGAGCCCAAGGCAGCTCACACTGTGAAAACAAACAATACTAAAACACAAATTAAGTACAAATTTAAAACCAATTAAACTTACAGTAATAATTTTAAAAACATTACGTACTTAAATGTTTTAAATCCAGAAGGCTAGCAACATGCATCTCAGTCATAATTATTAAAAGCCTGCTTGAAGAGCTGGTTCTTCAGCTGTGAGCAGAATGAGGAAAAGGGAGGTGGCCAACCTAACTTGCTGAGGGAGAACTCAAGCTGGGAACAGCCACAGAAAAGGCCCTCTCTCATGTTATCATCAAATGTGCCTGCACTAGCAATGAGATCAAGAGAAGGGCTTCCTTCTCTAGGAGTTAAAGTCCAGGAAGACTCACATGTTGGGCTGATCCTGCCACACAGAGCGCTCCAAGAATAAAATCTGGAAAGACACTTAGACCCAAACTAGCCCGAAAGAGGGAAGGAGGAACCCCTCAATGAATGTGTCTTTATCTGAACTGGGTGGGTAACGTGTACTAATATTTCCTCTGTGGAAGCTTCTCAAATGGCGGCAATTCCTTGGAGCACTACATGTCATTAAATTGCAAGGAACAAAGAACCCTGGACAGTTAGCATTACTCTGCTCTAAAAACCTGAATTCTCAAGGGCTGAATAGCAATCCCAATATATTTTGTATACTCACTTTCTTTAGAACTCAACAGAATGGATGTTTGGCGACGGGCAAACAAAGCCTAAATACTTAAGTATTATTCCCTTATTGAAACAGTTGTTTTCTTTCTTCTACACTGGCCCTACCAGCTTCATACAGGCTTAAGTTTTTAGATGGGCATTGCTCTTTTTATTCCTTTTGTCATTGCCCTTTTGTATAGTACTATGATTCCTCTCAGGTTGTCCAGGAGTTTTTTACAGTAACCCCTCACTTATCGTGGGGTTTAGGACCCCAACCCAACACGTGATAATTGAAAATCCGTGATATGCAAATGCAGGGTCAGGTCGGGACTGGGAGGCTTATCTGGAGCCTCTTGTACTTACCTCAGACCTGGCGCTGTCCCAAACGGGCCTCTGACAGCCTTCCCGGGCCCGTCGGAGGCCCTAAAAGTGCTTCTCACCTAACCAGCCAACATCCTCCTCTTACCCATCTCCTCCACAGAATCCAGAGGGCAGCCCAAGACAGAGCTAGCCCTCCTGACCAGCTTGTTCAGTCTATTCCTTTCCTGTCAATACTACCTGAACCCCAATCAGACTACAGCATAGTAGAGAGCTGAAGCTGCCATAGAGTCATTAAAAATACTTAACACAGGCCTGCACACTTCGAAGAACTTCAGTCTCCTCAGGAGATGGAGGCAGCTTTGACTTTTCTTGTATAGGGCATTGGCATTATGAGTCCAGTACAGTTTATAGTTTAGGTGAACACTCAGGTACTTAATGCTGTCCACTATCTCAATGTATAAGCCCTGGATGTTCACTGGTGTAGGAGGTAGTATCTTTCTCCAGAAGTCAATCACCAGATATTTTAATATCCTCTGCCTAAACAATTTGCACCATGGCAACATTATGCAGAACCCCTGCCTGAATGAATGTGGAGAAGTTCAAATTGCTAGGATTATCTGTTTGTGTAAAGAGTAACTTAATTAGTAGGAGCTGTACAGATGCTTCAATGGTGAGAGGTGGGTGTGGATGTGGGTAAACACTGCACCAAGGGAGACAGAGAAGAGCACAGTCCGTTATTGGTAGCAATTTAGTAAAACCCAACTAGTACTTGACAGCTCTTTCAATATTTGGCAATTAAATGAACAGCTGTGGTTTATGTACACATGTGAACGTGATTTCTAGTTGATCAGGAAATCAGATTTCATTCAGATAGCTCCAAAAATTGGCTTCCCCTTTTTCCAAGAGTTCATTGGCAAACTAATCACTAAGTCATTTGATGCATTGAGTTCAGAGGTTAGCAACCCAACCCTGTTTTGAAATTGTAGCAAATTTGTTTTTACTGACAGTTAACTTACACAGAACTGTGTGTTTAAATAGGAGCATCAGAACTTCTTTTAAAATATGACTTATGCATGATAATCACTTACTCATTTACAATTAAGATTATTCATTTATTGGTCTATTTTTCCGTAGCATCACAATATTATAAAATGAAGATGGGTATGATTCGCTGGTTTGGTATCATTTGTTTTCCAACCGACCACTGATCCACAGTTTGGTGCCTCACCCGCTCTGGCAGGTTCCCACTCATTGACAGCATCCCACCAAGTGGGTGCCCACTGAAAGGGCAGGGATGCTGAACTGAAGAGCAGCTGTTTAGACAGGAAAAGAACAGTACTGAACCTGGCAGTTCATGCCTAACTCTAGTAAAATAAAATCAAACAAATGGAAAATTTTGTTCTAATATCGACCTCGGGTGACAGTTCCATCGGTGAAGTCAAGCAAACCATAACCTAGTGCATTAAACCCATCTTGGAAATGAGGAGCTGGTACTACAGAAGATCAAGGAACATTTTAAAAGAAAAACACAATACACCTCTCTTTCTTAGTTTGGAATTTTAGAAAGCAACTTGCCTTCAGTGCAGTAAGGTAAAGGTTCCCCCCGCACATGCGTGCTAGTCGTGCCCAACTCTAGGGTCGGTGCTCATCTCTGTATTCAAGCCGAAGAGCCAGTGTTATGCGAGTCTGTGGCCATGTGGCTGGCATGGCTGCAAGCAAGCAGTAAAATGCCTAACTCTTAACCATGCGGCTCCTTTTCACCATTTTGGGAGAGTGCCCTTGGTATAGCAGAAAATGTTTTGTGGCTGCTTTAGTTAGCAGCTAACCTTGCTTTCCCCAAGCCTGATAAAAAGAAGCTACCCTTGAGTTTTCAAAAAGGGAAACAGTGTGTATGTGCCTACTACTTTCAACAGATTTCTTTTAAAAAAAAACTTTAAAGCAACATATCACTCAGTTTCAGCATCAAGGCTTCTGGAGCAGACAGAAGGGGAAAGTTACTGTTATTTTCAGAAGGCTGGATGAGATGATGAATACTTTAAAAACAACTCGTCCCACACTCTTGTTCTTGGCTCTCAATTCAGAGCTGGTCTTTCAAGATTTGATTAGAGTGACATTTTGTTTTCCCATCTCCAAGAAGAAAATGCCCTTGTATTCTGCTCAGCACAAAAGGAGGATGTGTTAAAATATAACACCTGTACAGTTTGCGGCTGCTCCCTGTTTCCAAGGAGAAGCTGACAGATAATTTTTTAAAAGAATCCTGTTCTCAACAAACAAGGTGAACATAAGCAACTTATGTAAAACAACGTTGTTTCCCCCGGGTAAATTTTTGAGCTTAATTTCATCATTAATGTACCAAAACGGGCTATGGGGGGGGGGGGACACATTTGAAGGGCTGTTGTGGAAAAGAGACAGCTTTTCCTCTGCTGCTCCAGGGAATAGAACCTGAACCAATGGATTCATTTCATAGTACTATAAGAATGGGGAATGCAGCTAAATACTGAGAACATAAGAGGGGTGTCCTGATGGAAAAAAGCTGTTTAGCAGTGGAGTGTGCTGGAGGGAGTGGACTCTTCTTCATCAAAACTGGACAGCCATATGTCAGGGATGCGCTAAGTGGGGATTTGCTGTACCAACAGGGAATTTGACTCATTGATCTTTGGGGTCCCTTCCAACTCTACAGTTCTGTGATACCATAACATCTGGGAGCAATTTGGCTACCGTCAACATTTCTCTTTGTTCATGTTGTCAATCAAAACACAACTCCTATGGGTCAGGAAGTAGCCTTGTGGAGGATGAGAGAATAAAACCAACTTGAAGCAGCTGAATAACAACTAAATGGAACAACACACATTTTAGAAGATGGACACAATGTAACGCTCAAAGTAGTATTTCAGCCAAGTGGTGGGCTAAATAAAGGCCAGTAATCTGCAGCTAAATCCTTAGAAGATAGAAGAAGCATAGGTGAGTGGTTCCAAGTTGTGGGATCTAAGGATACTCACAATTCTTGGTAGGCTTGCACTCATGCCAGGAAAAAGTTTGCAGTTGGAGATAGTTGAGAGAGACTGGGGTCCTTCTGCCATTATAGGTCCAAGTAACCACTACAGCTAAGAAGGTCTATTGCCACCTTGGGCTGGTACTCCAGCTGCATCCATTCTGATCAAGGATTGTCTGCCCTCTGTGGCCTACACATTGACAACCTTAAAATCTGGTTACTGTAATGAGCTCATTGTGCTACTCTGAGGGCTGATACACAACTCCTGAAGAATGTGACCAGGTTACTGCTTGGATTGTCCCGCTTTACAAATATTATAATTGTGTGAAAGAATCTGTGTGGGTTCAGTATTGATCCAGATTTAACATGAACAAATATACAAAGCCATGAAAACACAGGCCCAGGATACCTTAAAATCCATCTCCCTTTTATATCAGTTCTCCCTTACATCACTACAATCTTTAGGCAAGGCTCTGTGAGTATGTTGTTATAAGCCCCACATTTTAAGTCGATAGCAACATAGGATGGCCACATTTCTTTGTGATGATGAGTGGCCAGCCAGATGAGTCTCCACCCCATCCCACCTCTCTGGAGGGTGCCTGGCTGGCCTGTGGTGGCGGTGGCAGCGGTGGAGAAAAGGAGGGTGGTGGGCATTGGCAGCGGTTTTATTTTTAATTTTCCCCCTTGCCCCCCCCTGCTGATCAACTATGGATAACTGAATTTGCAGTTGTACTATAGCATGTTCCCTCTGATACACATTTCACTACTTTCTAAACAGTGATAAATTTCTAACCATTAAACCTTCTTAGGATACAGCTAAATAGAAGTATATGGTTTGTTGCAACCAGGCTTTATGTGTCCTTGTATTGTAGACCTTTTGCATATTTTCCACATTGACATGTTTAAAATATTCCCATAGGGTCTTATAACCATTTCCGTTTTTTAAGTGAAGTATAAGAATATAGGAAGCTTTGCAGTGGGCAACTCTATCTTCCTCTTGTATTATGTACTTTTTCCTCCCTTACTTATATCCAATTTAAACAATTTAATTGTTCTGTTTCAAATATATTAATTGTCCCTTAATTTTAATTTTTTACTTCCAGTTTTCCAGTTTATATCTTTGTTTACTTTTAAACATATTTTTCAATTATATCTTCCTCTTTTCACTGTTTCTCCTTTCTGCTTTAATCTGTGTTGGCCCATCCTTACCCTAATAAAACAAAATTGAAAATAAAAAATGAATTATAGCTTGAAGCAAATCTACCTTTTACTATACAAAATAGAGCAGTTATTTTAATGAGGTAAAAATTATTTGCCTTATGTTTGTTTCAGAGAGTGTAAATATTCCTATTTTGTTAATGACTGAATTGCTTCTCCCTTTACATAGGGAAATTTCTTTTAATGCACTCAACCTGGTAGAAGGCATTGTTTGAGTTTAAACTCCTCCTTGCTGAAAAAGTAACTTTTCCCACCTCTGTTCCTACTTTTCTAGGATATTGTTTCATCACCACCCACGTAGTCTGAGGACAATTATTACTTTGAAGAAAAATTATTTTGGTAAAAAAAAAACACTCTTGTAACACTGACAAATGTTTTCCCCCTTCTTTGTTTACAGAGACCATATTTATACTGTTGATATGGATGCATCACATACAGAAGAAATTTATTTTAGCAAAGTAAGTATTCTCTCGTTCTTCAGTTAATATGCCAAGAAAAGAAAAAGGAGAAAGGCTGGGGATATATAGAATAAACACTCTGCTATTCTCAGCTGATCAGCATTACTCAGTTACATCAATAATCAAAGATGATGATACATATTAGGTATGTGGGGAAAGCTGGCTGAGTAGTCATGCCCACTGTGAATGTGTGATAAGAGGCTTAGCTGAGATGAGAAACAAGTAATTGTACTGAAATGTAGGCAAATGATGCAATATATATCAAACTGTTTGTATCCTACCGCCTTTTGTGACTGCTGTATTGGAGTAATTGACTATAATGAAGAATATTGAAATGGGAGACTTTAGTTAAATATTTGAATTACCCACATTTAATGTCCAATCAAATAAACATAGATACACTAAGCATAACATTACTTTCTCAGATTGTCCCATCAATCCATGACATGTTCAAAACAAACAAATATGAAAATGAGAATACTAATTCTTTTGTTAATTGCTTTGGGTTGAATAGCTCTTAAGTGATAAGATGTTTCAAGGAGAGATTTACAGCTACAAGAGAAGAAAGGTTAATTTCATTGAATTGTTACGGCACTCCAGGAATAGTCAAATACATTGTGCTCAAGCTAAATCTGTGTCTCAAGCAACAGACCTGAAAAGTAGTTGTGTTTTTTAAATATCTCAGTAAAAAATATTACAACTGATAACAGTGGGAAACAAGCAAAAAAAAATTAGATCTGTTTGCTTGCTGGAAATATTACATCTGACTTGGTATATTGATAGTATTATTTAACAATGCCTTGCTTTAGTTGTTGAAAGTTGTCAAGCTATTTCAACATTATGGCAGAAATCCAGTAGCAAGTCATAACTAGAGTAGGCTCATTGAATTATTGGGAGTTGACTTCTCTGTAAGCTTCATTAATTCAATGAGCCTGCTATAGTTGTGATTTACTACCAGATCTCAAACTCCATGTGTAACAATAAGTGAATACCATGAAGTCATTTCTGATGTAAGTGGCCCCCTATTATGGTTTTTGAGGTACAGAGTACTCAAAAGTGATTTCCATTCCATTTCTCTGAAGGTGCAGTAGGACTACACAGCTTGCCTATAAGCTGACTCTTCTCATGGGATGCACAGTGGGGAATCAAACTCTCAACCTGTGACTTCATAGGCATATACCTAGGCCAATGAACTACATACATTGTCCATATATTTATATTTCCTATTTTTTTTATTTCTGTTTGTGATCCAAAAATCCAAGCTACAGTCCTATGTGGCACTTTTTTCAGCTTTAAGAGTTCTTTCTTTGTAGGTAAAACTTTTTTCTTAAAGGGAATTGAGGAAGCTGCCATACAATCTTCCCATTGGTCCACCTAGCTTAACACTGCTTATATAAGCTAACAGTATGCCTTGATCTTTTCTGAAAGGGGTACTTCCCAGTATTATCAAATGGTAGTAGAGGTTTAAAAAGCTATATCTTGGGTGCAAAACTCATACCCTGATACTGAGATAAAGGGCTCTTCAGTCTTTGAGCAAATTTTGAGTAAAGCAGGAGACTTACTTATTCCCCAATAAAAGGTCCAGATTATTATCATTATCATTATTAAATAGTGGCCAAGTACAAGCTAATAAGAAAATGCTTTACAAATGAGTAACTATTTCTATGATTTTAATTTTTTTGTTAAAAAGGAACAAACTAAAAGCAAATATAATCAGAATCCAATGCAGCAGGAGCAGCAGTGGCGTAGCTGGGGGGACAAGGGGGGCATCTGTCCTTGGGTGCAGCATCAGGGCATCAAATGGGGCACCAAATGACTCCCCAACCAGGAGCCACAGGAAGGCGTGTCATGGGCAACCTTCCAGGGCCAGCACAGAGGGTTCCCCAACCTCTGCCGCTGCCTCTTCCGCAGCACCTTGGCCCCTCCTTGTCCCTTGGGGATGCACGAAAACTTATTCTGTCCCTGGGCGCTGAAAGCCCTAGCTACATCTCTGAGGAGCGGAAGCCCATTTCTGCAACAATATCTTCTTCTTTTCTCTAAAGTATTCGGCAGTTCTTTGCATCTTCAAATATCTGCTCTGGAGCGCTTCTCCACCCTGTGCATCCAGTTTTAGAGGTTACAGGATGAGACAGAAATTGTCCTTGTCCTAGTTTAATTTACAGGAGCAGATGCATCACTAGAACTTAAATAATTTGGTACATCCTGATACAGCTATAGAAATACCTGAATCAACACACAGCCCATTCTGATAGAGGAAACTATTAATTATTTCAAGAAGATTTCCTTGCCTTCATTTAATAAAGTGCTCTGTGTCTGGCGTTTACCAGGTGCTGTACTAGGCAAGACTATGCAAACGTTCTGCATTCTTGGTCTTCAGCTGTTACGGTAGATTAACCATAGCAAAAGTGCAGAAAGCTTTCAATAATTTTTTTTTTTATTCAGCAGCTACCTCTCCCTAGGGGACTCTTACTTTTGAAATCAAACACAGCAACCTCTGGGCTCTAATTGATTTCTTTCTTGATCCTTGCAGAAATTGACGTGGAAATCAAGACAGCTCGATGTAGACACATGCAGAATGAAGGGAAAACATAAGGTAGGCAATTTTCATTTCTCCGACAGCTGCCACTTTTGTTTAGTTTCCTCACTGTTAACTCGGACCACTCTCTGTGATGTGGAATGGATCATGCCGTTTAGTTCTTGGCTAGTAATTGCTTTTCTCCATCAGCTTATTGAAGGCTTTAATTTGCAAAAAAAAAAAAAGTTTACTTCTAATGTGACAAAACATTATGACAGCAGACACAGCAACACCATGAAATACTTAGTGGGAGGGATTAAAAACTTTGCAAGGTATACTGACGCTGTTCAATGCTGCTTTGAATAGATGAATACAACTCTCTATTTCTTGTTGGGAGCCAACATCATATTTTGTCTATATAGGTAGGATTCTCTTTCTAGGGAAAGACAGGGCAGACTTCATCTTGGACAAATGTAGGAAGTGATGTAAAACTGCAAAAATTATGCACATGACTAGGAGATGTCCCACAAAGAAATGGGCCTTTCACCCTCTCCTGATCCCACTGTAGTGTTTTTTGTCACCTGGAAACCTACTCTGTGGGATTTTCCAACCCTCTGGAGGAGATCTTGATGCTGCCCAGGGGGCTGTGAGAGGAATTGTCCCCCAGCCCTGTACTTCTATGGACAAAATCCGTTTCACCCAGCAAAACAACAATGTTGGAGCTTACATTTTGATTGACTGAGGTATATACTGAATATATATTTTGATGTTTTCTATTTTCAGGCATAGCCTATGCAAATTTCTTGATAAAATATTAGTCTCTAGGCTCCATTTTTCATCCAGAACTCTTTATTTTTCAGAGCTGATGATTTATTTAGTGTTTTTAACCCCCTGTATAGGAAATAAAAGTACTGAGATCCTATGCTTGATTCGAGGACTAACATTAAAATGCATTTCATTAAAAACAAAGACAATACATATAAAATTCTCGGTTACTAAGACCTAGTTTATTTTTAGTGTTGGCTGCAAGAAATCCATTTTTACACTGCTTTTGAAGAAAAATCAAAAATCATTGAATTAAGGATTGCTATAGTGGTTTATTTATAGCCATGTCAAGGAAACCTACCAATGTAAACAGGAATGTTTATCATGTATGTATTGAATTTTTTTTCTCTTTTTTGAAGGACGAATGCCATAACTTTATTAAGGTTCTTCTAAAAAGAAATGATGATACATTATTTATTTGTGGAACAAATGCCTTCAGTCCCTCCTGCAGGAATTATAAGGTATGTGGTGCAATATAAGGAAGCATATATGATCGGAGAAATGGTGGTGTGAGAAAACTGGCAATGCTTCTAAAATGCAAAAAATGCTAATATTAATAGAACTGTAAGAAAGACACCAAATACTCTTCCGTATACTATGAAAGGATAATTAAAGCATAAGAAACCCTGTGCTAGATCAGACCAAAGATCTGTTCATACTGGCATTCTGTTGCTGCAATCGCCAACCATATATCGTTTAATACAGTGATGCTTTCCTACTTCTGCATGGCTGGATCAACAAAGAGGCCTCTCACACATGGCAAGACCTTATAAACTAAGGGCCCTGCAAGCAGCCTATAGGCTGCACCCATGCGACGCCTACTGGGTGCACGGGCAAATGGGCCCCACCCTGCACTATGGCAGTTCGGAGCTGCCCTTAATAGAGTAATGCTTTCCTACTTCTGCTCTGTTGGTATGGAGAGCCATATGCCTCTGATCATAGGATGACATACTGCCATCAAATCTAGTATCTATCAGTATTCTTCACCTTCAAAAATGTGTCTTTTAAAATTGTCCTAGCAGCTGGACATTCCTATGGCCTAGAAGAAACAAATTCCATTAAATAACATCTGCAAAGAACCATCTTGTAAATGTGATCCATTTTTGTGCTCCGGTGTAAACCCGCCACCACCACCACCATTCTGAAACAGATCTTTCAAACACAAATGTTGGGAAGGAATTTTTAGATGCACACACAGTCCCATGGGTCACACAAACACTCCCCCAGCTTTGAAATGAATAAGAAAGTATTTGCTCATGCAGAGCTCCCTGTGTACATCAGAGGCATGCAGAGTTTTGGATTGCGGCACACGAGCTTAAGCCTGATCTGTGACTAGAGTATGCCTGAAGCAATATAGCTATCTTTCACAATCCTTTTGAATAAAAACTTGCTGCTGATAAGATTCTGAAGTCACCTGGACCAATATCTTACAGCATGATGCAAGCAAGTTCTTCCCCTGTTCATGACCAGTTGAAAACGTTCAGATCTGAAAGTAAATGCCTGATGCTAAAAATCCGCAGCTAGAGAAAAACATATGGATGTAGGAGGCTAACGGTGTGGTGTTGATGCCCAGTTCAACAGTCATAGATGTGGGCAGGAAAGAGGTTTGGATGGCAAGAAACTGACGTATGGAACATTGAAATAGTTGGTGCTGATCAGCCACCCTTCAGGCAAACATTCAAATTTTATTTATTGTATTGTTTCATATTTTTTATCCTGGCCATCTGACCAAATAGCCACCCTGGGCAGCTCACAACATTATAAGTGCATAACCATAAAAATGTAATGTAAAATGCATAACATCAACATCAAATCAACATTAAAGTTAAGACAGTTCTGCACACAAAATGTTAAAGACTTAGCCATTGAACAAAAATAATATATCACAACATTTAAACCATTTAAATATCACAACAAATAAAAATAAAATAGCAGGGTTAATGATTTAGGTCAGGCATCTGCTTTTAAGTTGGAACTGGCTCAGAAAAAGCCTGCCTGTAGAACCAGGTTGTTAATATTCTCTTAAAATAATCGGGGGAGGGGGTAGTCGAATCTCAAATGGGAGATCATTCTAAAGAGATGGAGCTATCGCCAAGAAGGCATCCTTTTTAGTTCTGTTATTTTGAACCTCATTTAGGGTTAGTGATCTTAATTGTCCCATCTTGGAGGAATGGGTATTGCAGGCTGATCTTTGCAGAAGAAGGCATTCTGTCAGGTAGTGAAATCCCAAACTATTTAGGACTGTATATGCTAGAATCATTACCTTGAAGCTGGCACAGTAGTTAATTATTCCAGGACAGTGAGGTAGGTTCGTATTTTCCCACCTCAGTTAGTAGTCTGACTGCTGCATTCTGGATTTGTTGAAGCTTCAGCAAGTAGTCTAGTCTCAAGACTACCAGTGCATGAACTAAAGTAGTGAGTGATCTGATGTCCAAGTAGCGGTGCACCTGGGTCATCCATCTAAGATGGAAATATGCAGATCAGACCATAGATGCCACCTGGGGATCCATGGATAGTGTTGGGCCCAGTAGTATGCCCAGACTGCAGACCCCCATCCTTCACAGAAAGAGTCGCACACTTGAAGGAAAGGGATGTTCCTATATGGGACTCCACAGTTGAGAGTCCAAGGGGTGGGTGGCATCTCACTAAGATGAACTCTCTTAGTTCGGTTCTCTAGGAAGAATTGGAACCAGGCCACTGATCCCCAACCTGGAGAAACTCCCCAGGAGGATACCACAGTTGATGAGAGATTGAAGAAGACCAGCAGGAACATTTTGCCTTTGTCGGATTCCCTCAAAAGGTCAACTTGCAGAGTGACCAGTGCTGTCGGTGTGCCATGGTGCAACCTGAAGCTGGACTGAAACTGATCAAGGGCATTGGTCTCCTCCAGAAGTGCCTGAAGCTGATCTGCTGCCACCCTTTCCACTAGCTTCCTTAGGAATGGGACATTAGCAACAGGCCTATAGTTGTTAACATAGTTGTGGCTATGTTGATTTTTAAAGGAAATGGTATGATTATCATTTCCTTGAGGAGCCAAGGAACTTTGCCCTCAGGGAAGGACCCATTAATAACTGCTGTGGACCATTGTGTTGTTGTCAGCCTAGCAGCTTGTATCAGCCAGCCCGGGCAAGGATCTAGGGAGGTTTTGCTGATGTGGCAGTGGTCAAGTGTTCTGTCCACCTCTGTTGATGTCACAGGCTGAAAGTATGTTAGAATAACTGGACAAGACTGTGCACTGGATGTCTTGGCTCAATCCACCAATGAAGGTTGATGGTCTAGGTCCCAGTGCATGCCCTCCACTTCAGATTTAAAGAATGTACTAATAATGAACTGAACTAATGAGTAGTAATGAGATCATAGCAAAGGCAGAGTTACTAAAGGGAGCAATCAACATTCCCATTGGAATTGTAAGATTTGCCAATAGAGATGGGCACGACTTAGCGGTATTCCCGTTTCCGTTTCCGTTACTCGTTTCCGTTACTCTACGGAAACGGAAACGGGAATTACTCCGCCAGACTTCGAGCTCGAACCGACGAACGAACAATTTGGTCTGATTTTTCGTGCTCGTTACTTGCATCGCGCGATTGCGCGCGATGCCAAGCGGCACAGAAAAAAAGTTTTTAAAAGTTAAAAAGCCCGGTTCCCGGCCAAAAAGCAGGCGGAAATATGCCTGCCGTGCCTCAGGGCACCTACCAGAGGGGTGGTTTCTGGAGGTCCCCACCCGGCCTCCCCCCCTCCTCCGTCCTGCTGGGATGCTCTGGTGTGGTGGGACTCACCCGCCACAAAAAGCCCAGTCTCGCCGCCGGCCGCCAAAGCGCAAGCAAGCGGCACGGGCGGCACAGGAAAAAACTTTTTAAAACTCTCCCCCGGGTCTCCCCCCCAACCATTCCCGGGCCAAAAAGCAGGTGGAAAATGCCTGTTTGACTAAGGGCACCTACCGGAGGGGGGGTTTCTGGTCTGGAGGGGGGGTGTCCCGGCTTCCCCCCCCCTCCGTCCTGGGCTGCTCTGGTCTGGTGGTGGGACTCGCCGCAGGCTCGCAAAAAGCCCACTCTGCTGAGACGCCGACGGCCGCCGCAAACGCAAGCGGTACGGACGGCACAGGAAAAAACTTTTAAACTCTCCCCGGCCCCCACCCATTCCCGGGCCAAAAAGCAGGCGGAAAATGCCTGTTTGACTAAGGGCACCTACCGGAGGGGGGGTTTCTGGTCTGGAGGGGGGGTGTCCCGGCTTCCCCCCCCCTCCGTCCTGGGCTGCTCTGGTCTAGTGGTGGGACTCGCCGCAGGCTCGCAAAAAGCCCACTCTGCCGAGACGCCGACGGCCGCCGTAACGCAAGCGGCACGGACGGCGCAGGAAAAAACTTTTAAACTCTCCCCGGCCCCCACCCATTCCCGGGCCAAAAAGCAGGCGGAAAATGCCTGTTTGACTAAGGGCACCTACCGGAGGGGGGGTTTCTGGTCTGGAGGGGGGTCCCGCCTCCCCCCGTCCTGGGCAGCCGGACTCGAGTCGCCTCGTCGCCATGCCATGCGGTGCGGGCGGGGGATCGAAAATGGGGCGGCGAATGCAATATTGTTTTTGAAATCGTGGTCCAAAAACACACAAGCACAACAGAAACACGCGGAAATGTATGAACTGCCAGATTTTTCACAGTAGCAGTGGGTTTTTTCTTGCAACAAAATGTCTCTCCTCTCCTCCTGTGTCCTCCATTGATTTTATTTTATTTTATTTTATTTACACCTGCGCAGTGTGCAATGATGGGCTGGCCCAGTGGCCTGGCCAGCCATGTGGGAGGGGACGACCATGCAAATTTTTGGAGCCATCTCACCAATCGCATGGCCACTTGGCCACTGAGACTTCTGGGATGTGCCAAAAAGCCCCCTAAAACTTGCCCTAGCCCCCTAACCCGCTAACCCTAATCCTTCACTCCTTACCCATAGGTCACAGACTGTCTTCTTAGTGGGTCAGAGAGGCACCCAGAGGTGCAACCCAATAGCCCACCATAACCTTACCCGTCATTAGCCTAACCCTAGCCCTAACCCTAATCCACCTTAGCCCATAGCCAGATCGACTTGCATTGCACTACACGCAAGTACGATTCCCTTCTTTGTGGGACATGGCAGGTGCGAGACAAGAGCCTTGTGTAGGGCAGGTATGACCCTATGACTCTCACTGGTCTCATTGCCTGCAAATGGTATGCATAACCATATGGTTGTGCATGCCATTTTGCAGCAGCAGCAGGTGAGGATGGGAGACCCCCATGCTGAGGGGTCTCTTGGAGCCTGCTGCTGCTGTCCCCTTTATAGCGGGCCGGCGGAGGCACCCACCCCACAGAGGTGCCTCCAGGAGCCCGCTACCCCCCAAAAAAAAACCAGTATAACGATAACGAAAAAAACGAAAAACGAAACGACTAATTTTTTCCGATTTTTCGCGAAAACGGAAACGAAACGACTCGGACCCTAGCCGAAAAAGAAAAAGAAAACGAAGTTTTTTTCCTGAGTCGTGCCCATCTCTATTTGCCAAGGTAGAAAAATTGTTTAGGAGAAAAGAAACCTAAGAGGCTACAATCTTTCAACCCAAACATGCTCACTGAAATCAGACTGTGCTTAGTGGTAACAGAAAACTGAATGTTGCAGGGCAGGAAGATAGAAAATCGGGTGCCAGGTGAAAACAAATGGAATGCATTTTCTTGAAAAAAGGGAGGTCAGTGTTGTCTCTAGCTGCTGGGGGGAAAAGGTAATGGTAGTGCAGTGCCATATTTGTCTTACAATTTTTTAGATGTTTTATTTCCTTTGAAACAGGTTGGTTGGGTGTTGTTGTTTTTTGTTTGTTTGTTTGTTTTTCAATCTCATTTTCAGGACCCTTCAGGACTCTAAGACAATTTCTCGTAAAGATATTTGGGAGCTCATCTTTGTCAGGACAGTTAAAAATCAATGTGCAGTATTTTTTTTTTTTGTTAGAAATAGAGAATTAAAATGGGCAATAAAAAAATCCCAGATGTGTGTAATTAAAAAGTGCAGACTCATAATGCAGCATCTGGGTAGTGAGTTATCTAGATAAGGTTATCCATATGAGGGTATATGATGAAATGCTGAATATGATTGTTCAGCAATATGAGAGCAGTGTATAGAGATTAGACATCAAATTATTTCCCTTTGCCATTTGATTGCTGATGGCTGCTGTTACACTTGCTGTCTGAATTGCTGATTTGACTACTGAAGAAGATTCCTAGATTTTGAATTTCTGCTGTATGTGGACAATGTGAGCTGAGGTTTTTTTTTTCTACTTAGCATATTGTTAGTTATCCAACTATGATCTGCTGATGTACTTGAAGAGTCAAGATTCTGATATATATATGTAAATAGACTGCAACAGAACAACTACTTTGACTCTGTCTACAATTACTGAGGGCTAGCACCACAATCAGTTTGACTCCAAAACACTAAAAATCTGGCCAGTGCAAGAAGTCTCAGCATCCTTTGGTTTGTTTCCCATTCTATGTTTCTTCATCACTCTGGCATGTCCCATGCTCCTGATTTGAAAAAATGTCTTATGAAGCTGTTTACCTTCGGAGGTCTTCCTCTGGGTTTTCGTTAGACTACTAGAGGAAGCATGAGGGGGATAGGACTCCTTGCTACCACAGAGTTGGCTATGTCGCAAAGGAGAAGATATGCACACTCATTCCTTAACTACTTCATAAGTAAGGAAAATGTAAGAATCTGAACTACACTCATCAGAATTTATACAAATATTCATCTTTCTATCTGTAAAACAAATTTATTTCCTATCCGTTTGAATAAACAATCAAAATTAGCATAGCATTATGATTTATTTTATATTCTTCAGGCTGAGCTTATGTGCCTCACCTCTTGTTTGAAAATTTCCCACTTGAAAATGTGATAAGCTCTGAAAACATGCAGCTAATGTTTTTCTTTATCAAGAGCCATATAAACAGAGTTTGTATAACTTGACATAAATCAAACGCTGCTCAAACGGTGGAACAAATTTCTCAAGGCAGGTGTACAAAATTATGTAGGGAAGCTCAATCTTCTGCTTTGCAGCCTCTCAAAAATACATCTGGATTGGGCCAAGAGCTAGAATGTCAGGTGTTGCCAGAACTGCTCAATGTTTTGATAGCCAGTTGAATGTTATCACCACTATGTATTTTGTGTCCTCCTCTATGATATTTGTTCTAGTACCCTCAGCCTACCCTGTTTCCCATATAAGCTTATGCTTTATATTTTCTTCCAGAGAAATGAACAACATACATTTCCTGCTAAAGTGTATATCTTACATGTAGGGTGACCAACAGTTAACTTTTCTTTACCGGGGAAACTCGACAGGTAGATAGCTTGGAAAGTTGCTTTAGTGCACATTCTCTGCAATAAATGTGACAGAAGAAGTTTGAGAAGACTTCCAGCTGGGAAACTGTGTTCTCTTTGCCAATCTTTTATTCTTAATTCTTTTATTTCCTTCTCTTTTCTCTGTGTGGAACCATAATGTGAAGAATATAAATGGCCGTCTTTATTACTTCTGCAGATGTTTCATTCCATGTGATAAATGGGACCATGTTGGGTTTCCTCACCTGCTGCCATGCTGCCAGGGAGGCGGCACAATGACATCTCAGGGGCTTTTAGAAGGTCAACAGAACACCTGGGCTAACTGGTGTTAAAGCATTTGATGTGCTGGCACAATGCTGCTGCCATCTCTGGAGGCTCTGAAGTGAACGTACAGATGAGCCCCAAATATTGCGCTGCGTGCAAATCTCCGTTCCTTCTGTTGTCATTTTAAATGTGTTCCCATCCTGGGATAAGCAGAAATTTCCCTTTGGAAAGTCTGGAGAGTAAAGATACATGACAGGAAACAAATGATGACAGATCGTCCATTGCTTGGAAAAGGTCTCTTAGCATGTGGTGCTGAAAGTTGATTGGTTGAGACTGATGGTGCTTAGATGGCTTATTATCCATACTAGTTTTTCAAACTCTGTTTCTTATGCTTTCCCCTGTCAAAGTAAATTGAATATCCTTGGTGGATCTGAATCCTCCCCGCAAACATGATTGCTAAGTAATCTTATAATACACAAATCTACAGCCTACATGGCCAGCACTTTTTCCTGTGCCTTCCACTATAAACCTTCTGAGCATCCGCTGTATGTTAAACCAGGTATTTGTGTAATTAGATGGGAGAATTAGTTTCCCAGGGGTTACACTTATGGATGAGAGTTTCTGGTACTCCACAGCTTAATTCTTGACATACAGAAGGAAGATTTATGCAGTATAAGACACTGCCTCAAATCAACAAAGCAAATGCCCTCCTGAAAGGGAAATTGGAAAAAAAGAAAGCATGTTTCTATTAAGAATGTCAGGGGAAATAATCTCTTATTAGGGGAAAATATTCAGGTAGCACTCAACCTGATTTGGATGCTTGATATATCAGGATTCCTTATTGCATGGAATGGGGTCTACATACATAAACGTAAATGCAACTGTGTACAGGAGATATGACACTGTTTGTTTGTACCCCATGGAGTACAGTCAGAACTCAGTGACACCATGCACATTTGTTCTCCTGCAGGGCAAAAACAGCTATGCTTGTTGATTTGGGTATGGACAAAACCTGTCAGATAACAGAACCCCTAACTATTTATCTTGAGTTATTGCTTAAGAACAGCAATAAACATAAGTACAAATACTGCACTTAGACTAAAATGGCTATCTATATCTATATCTATATCTATATCCATATATATATATATATAAACAAAAAGTTTTTTTGTAAATGTGAAGAAGAAAAAGGAACTTAATGAGCAGTCATTAAAGAGCAGCCAGTTATCTTTGTTTCTAACGACATCCTACCATTTTGTTTTTCAGAAGGATACACTAGAGTTCTCGGGAGAAGAGTTCAGTGGCATGGCCAGGTGTCCTTATGACGCAAAACATGCCAATGTTGCGTTGTTTGCAGGTAATTCTTTCTAAAGAAGGGAAATATAAGGCAGAAGTGGGCTTATTGTGGTATAGTTATTGCTCCAATTACACAGCACAGTTGTGGCCAAGCCTACAAGTATGTGAACATGCAAGCTGCCTTCTACCAAATCAGCCCATCATTCATCAAACTTGCTCTGTTGAGTTTGCTGATCAGGGGTTGATTCTTTAGGGTTTCAGGCAAAGTGTTTTTCCTGGCCTTTTCTGGAAGTATTTGGAATTGAACCAACCTGGGACCTTTTGCTTGCAACAGCATCTGCTCTGCCAACAAGTTACGGCCCTTCCCCATGGAATGACTTGGGAGGAAATGATTAGTTTATGATGCATCGCCGAGCTTGAAAATAATTACTAGTGGTGAAAAATATATAGGCCTATCCCTTTTGTGAACCATTATTTTTAGTTGTAAATTTACAGTGTACCGATAAAATACCAAGCCAGGGTGCCGCAGAAAATTATTTTATATCCCACTTCAGAAAACATGCCATCTCATCTACCATAGTAGCAGGTGACTATGTGTAGTTCTTCACTTTCTGGGCTAAAATGAAAGGGGAGAAGGGGACAAACGTGGTGTGATTAAGCTACTTGATGTTGTGTTACCAGCTGTGGCAAGGGAGGGAGCTAAAGTGGAGTCTGGGTTTAATCATGATTTATTATGCATGCAGTGAAATGCAATTAACTCTTAATTCTTTTTGCGGTAGTTTTTAAAATTGAGTGCATATTAGTGGGGTTAATTTGGGCCATTGATTATAGAATGGCATTTTGGAATTTTGCTCTTTATAGATTTTAGATTAAATTGTCTCATTACTGAAATTGTGTTAGCATGAACCCCAATGATCCCATTCTGAATGTAGCTGTAAAATATTCAGTTGCATTTTGGAAACCATCTGGGATTATCTTTTGGACTGTTCTTCAGCAGGTGGATAGATGTGGAATAGCTAACGCCACCTCCACTCTCTTCCCCAATTAGGTAAAATGTGCTTGCTTGTGGATTATATACTAATCCACAAAACAGCAAAGCCAGTAATGTGAACTCATCCAGTGTATAGCTCAGCCCCAGTTCTAGATATTTGACTTACTTATTGGCTTATAGCAGGGGTGTCCAGACTTTTTGCAAAGAGGGCCAGATTTGGTGAGGTGAAAGTGTGTGGCGGCCAAACAATCAGCAGCATTTGGCCCCCAGGCTGGACTTTGGACAAGTCTCTATAACATGCAAGGAGGTGGGGAGGACGGTGCAGCAATGGAGCCAGGTGCGGGTAGGCTGGGCAGGTGACTGGGGGTATGGATAGAGGCAGGGAGGGCAGGCAAACCGTAAAACTACAAGCAGGTGTCTCCACCTGGTATGGGGAGGGGCTAGCTGCCGGGGATGCATGACAGGCTGAGCTGGTGGGGAGAAGAGGTTGTGGGCCACTCAAAATTTGAAAACGGGCCACATTTGGCCCCCGGGCCTGACTTTGAACATGCCTGGCTTATAGTATTGGTGCTGCTTGTATAATAATAACCTTGGAACTGCAGAGCTGGAGGGGACTCTATGGTTCATCCAGTCAAGACCCTGCCAAGTAGGCACAAATGGGGAATCAAACTCCCACCTTGAGGTGGGCACAAATTAAACCAACTAGTTCGCGACCCAGTTTGGGGATTTGTTTTGCTTCTGCAAAACAGATCCCTGCCCACCTGCTTCCCACTGCTACTGTTGCCTCCCTAACTGGCCCTAGCCCTGCCATGATCAGGGGAAGCAGGCCAACTCCCTTTCCATGAGCCAGGTCCTATGTGCAGAGTGCACCTAGAAGAAAGGAATGGTAAATCTCTCCTGGGTACTCTCTACCTAGAAAACCCTGAAGAGGATTGCCATGTTAGAATTGACTCAGATGACACACAGTAGCCTCTCTTGCCATGGTTGGCTGTTGTGAACCTGAACAAATGGTTGAACAAGATCACTAAGAGAGAAAGAAAACGTCTGTTCCTGTGCCATGGCAAGAAGTGATGGTGGGCTCTTCTCCCTGTTATCTTTAGGGACAAAGAGGCAGCAGTGGAGAAGTAGAATGCTACAATTAGAGAACTTTATAACTTTGCTGATGTTAATAGCCTACACCTACACCGAGGGAACCATCTGCTCATTAAGTGTACATTGTACTGTGAAAGTGAAATATAATGGTAGAAAAGCTTTTGCCTCTAATACCACATCAAAACTTAGGAAACTTCATTATACGAAGGTCAAACTTAGTTCCATCTGGCTCAGTATTGTCAAACTGCATATTATCAGCTCTCTGGGCCTTCAGACAGCATTTTTTCTTAGCCCTATTTAGAAAGATCGGGAGCGAACTGAGGATCTTCTACATATCAAACATATACCATGCCACTGAATTATAGAACCTTACCAACGCACCATACAGTATTCCCAGATTTTCACCCAACTCAAGTACTAACCAAGGCACAGCCTTGCTTAGCTTCCAGAACAAGTTATGATCAGGCATGTCTGATATGATAGCTATGTTTAAATATGATAGGGATGTCACAATGAAGGAAAGGATTTATTTTCCATGGCTTCAGAGACTAGACTCAGAGCAATGGTTTCAAACTACAGGAAAAAAACTCCGTTTGAATGTTAGTGATGGTTAGAGCTGTCTGGAAGTGGAATATGCTGCCACGGAGGGTGGTGGAGTCTCCTTCTTTGGAGGTTTTTAAGCAGAGGCTGGATGGCCATCTGTCGGAAATACTGTGATGGGGTTCCTGCGTGGCAGGGGGTTGCACTGGATGGCCCTTGAGGTCTCTTCAAACTCTATGATTCTACGTATTCAGAAAGGAATCATTGCCTCACCATGGTGTGTAGTGATGAGAGCCTTGATTTAGCAAACTTCCTTATCAATAGGGTGTCTGCTGCTCCATCATCAAAAGGAAGGATACAAAACACATCAAGGAGGAGGTTTTTGCATTGCATTCCTATTTCCTGATTGATACTGATGTATGCAAATATATCATAATTAGATATTATTCCTGTAATTTACAGTATGTAGGAATACAGCACAATCCAGCATAATAAATTTAAAATGTGAATAGATGACCACCTTAGGGCCCAATGTTAAGAGAAATGGAGGATAGAAATTAGATAAAGCATTGTGTTTAATTACGTACTTAGTGAAATGCTTCTATCGCTTGCATTTATTTTGCAGCACACTGGAATATGGATATATATGGAAAATAAATTACTAAGCCATTAAGAGACAATGTTACAAAAGTGAATTCAGTGTCAGTCTGGGCCTCAGAAGATCTGCTTAGCCATGGAGACTCACCAGGGATGGCAATTATGAACCACTCCTTGAAAAGCTCATGTGCCTTGAAAACTGGGTTAGGGTTACCATAAGTCTAAAGGGACTTGACAGCACATAAATTTCTCCTCCATTTATAAAAACACTTTGTTAGCAGTAGCAACATGTGTTAATGGTTTCTCTTAAACAACATACATTTCTCTTCTTTCACATCTCCCTCCTCCTCAGGGCAGGAGCCTGCTCTCTCACTCTTGAGCTAGCACATAAGTGCTGAGAGGAGGAAGGGGGACGTGTTTTGAGGGTGAGGAAAGCTTTTTTGGCGTCTCAGTGCTGCTGTGCTGGTGGGGCAAAAAGGAGAAAGTTGGTCTCCAGAGGTGAAGAAACAGTTCAAATGCAGGAAAGGACACCATGCTCTCTCTCTCTCTCTCTCTCTCTCTCTCTCTCTCTCTCTCTCTCTC
>JAHTLZ010000237.1:51966027-51992197 GCA_023846285.1 Phrynocephalus versicolor
CTCTCTCTCTCTCTCTCTCTCTCTCTCTCTCTCTCTCTCTCTCTCTCGTGCGCTCTCGCTCTCGCTCTCTCTGTGTGTGTGTGTGTCGGTGTGTGTGTGTGTGTGTGAGTGAGTGAGTGAGTGTGGTTTGTCTTCAGAAGAAATACTGCACCACTATGCTGCCATGCAACCTGAGGCTAGACCCCAAATCAGACCAAGGAACAAATGGAGGAGTATTTGGCCCACATCCAGACCTCTAGTCACCAGCTCTTGTTACTAGAAACATTAGTAGAGACTAGCCTTTCCACTCTTCAAAATTCTGAAAAGATGAAAGGAAATTCCCGTTCACAGTTTCCTTGAGCCAAAGTGGTGCTTTTTCATTTAAATGAGCATATGGATAAACCTTTCCCTTCCTTTAGTTATATCTTTTAATGTTTATCAAAGTGTAGTAACTAGATGGCTCATTTCTGGATGTTGCACTACTACTTGTAGTTGAGTCACACCATCTCGTATAAAAGAAAAACTGCACATGTTCAAAATGGAACATTATTAAGCTATGTCATTCTCAGTGAATCTAGGGAACAGGCCATTTTCTTAAGGATTAACCTGTTATGCATCTCTGCATTACTTGAAAGGGAGAATTATCCTTTTGTGTGACATCTGTGATAATGACAGGATGTTCCCTCTGAGAATCATTTTGTATCTGATGGCCTGTCTGGATAATAGTGAGGAAATATAATTGTTATTTCTCTCCCTCCTGTCATGTCTGTTCTCAAACCCAAAGAGGGAAAGCTGTATTCTGCCACGGTGACCGACTTTCTTGCGATAGATGCAGTGATTTACAGGAGCCTTGGAGACAGTCCAACTCTGCGGACGGTCAAACATGATTCAAAATGGTTGAAAGGTGAGTGAACAAAAGAAGAGAAAAGAAGAGCAGCTCCTTTGGCTCCTGTTGGATTTCAGTCAGATGTTGCTGTGGTGTTCGACTTAGCTTTACAGTGCCCCTCTAGAATCCAGTCCTTTAGTGATAGTTACAACGCAAATCCATCTAGAGCTGTACTTCATTTGAACTTTTGTTAAGAGAAGGGCACTTAGTTGCCCTTTTTAATGGTGCAGTTTGGCTGACTTCTCGCCCCTCCCAAAATGGAGTTATTTTTATAGGACTTATGGGAGCCACCAGAACAGCATGTATTTTGTTTGTTCATTCTTCAAGCTTGAAAACAATGATGTCTTCAAGCAGGTGAAGGATTGTTTTGGACAAGTGTCATGGCTTTCCTCAGTTTTGGCTAGGTAGGTAACTTTAGGAAGTGTGGAAAATTTGTTCTGCAACATTAAAATCCATCAATAAAAATAAGATAACAGAACTTCCATTTTATTGTCACTGAAGTACTGAATGGATGCTGCTGAATTAGGCAATTTGTATGTTCTAAATAACCTCATTGTTAAGAATGTTTGCCATTCATTCTTTTCTAACTGCCTTATGAATGGGTGCCACATAGCATTCTGTAATTGTGAAAAGCAGGCTTTTGCTGTAGTAAAAATTTAGAAGAGAGAAAATAGTCTGAAGATAATGGTTAGTGCCTTTTTCCCCTTTAATTTTTTTTTTTACATTCAAACAAGCATTTACTACTTTTGCATGTAACTAGGTGCAATATTGCTAATTCCCTTTGGAATTTTATTTGCTTCTGCAAATAAAAGGGATCCAAATTTGGTATTTGGGGTAAATTATGCAAATGAAATACTCGTATTTCTAATTTATTGCTCTGCATAATTTAGCCTGCCTTTGGGGCTATTTTCCTCCAAAACAAAGGACAAAGCAGTGTAAAAGAATTTAAGAATGGTAATTTTGGGGAAATTGCCAGCTGAGACAATGGATAGGGAAAAGAAGCTATGGGAACATTGCAGAGCACTGAATGCGCAGATAGCACCCACAACTAACCGTGCCATGATTTTAGAGCCGTTAGTCAAGTCTAGATCTTTCGAGTATGTTCAGATACCTAACAACTCGATGTTGGAAAAGTATTTGAAAAGAAAAAGAACAATATAACTTCAACAATCAAGTTTCCTGTTCCTACTAGCTAGGGGGCCAGGAAGATGTGATATAAAAGGTGGTTATCCAAACTGTTGGGGGGTACCTATAAATAAGATCCACACTCCCACAGGCTAGCTCCATCTCTGCTGTCCTGTGAGCACCCAAAGAATTTTAACTTCAGGCAGGCTTCCCCTGAGGGCCTGGCTACCTGAGTGAGGTTTTTAAATGGATTGCTGCTTTGAATATATTTTGGTGTTACTTATGTATTTTTAATATGGCATTTTCTTGTTTGTTTGTTTGTTTGTTTGTTGTTATTGTTAGCTTTAAATATTAATACTGTATAGTCTATCTTTTAAAAGAGAAAAACAGGTCAAAAATGATTTTTAAAATAACATTTCTTTCAAGTATTCCTATTTGCCACACAGACAAATCAGCAAGCATTTTAACTGTTGTTCCTAACCTTTTAATAGTATGTTTCCACAAAACTAACTGAAAGCTAACTTCAGAGAACACATCTCTTTCTATATAAATAGAAAAGCTGCAAGCAGCCACAGTGTCTTTGTTCTAGATAAAGACTGTTGGACACCACTCTGCATAATTATCTAATTGAGGAAGGACTTCAGGCTGATGAAAATCACGAGGGCTTCCCTAACTTTTTCCAAAGAAACTTAATTTCAGCTCATATTGTAATGATCCCATGGAAGAATAATCAGATATGTTTGATTTGCCTCTAATGCACCCCAGTCTGAAGCAAACAAACTAAGCACAATGTTTTATATGGCTTACTTTTATTTTTTTACCACCATTACAACCAGCAGGATCTGATTCTGAGATATCTGAACATGTCAATTTATACTTCGAAGAGCCAATAGAGAGATGATGGTTGTAAGCAAGAGGGAGGTGCCCATACCATGCCGCTCTTTGTTTGAATTGGCCTGTAAAGTCGAGCCCCATCGGGCCATGCTGCTCTGTGCCTTCCAAGAAGCCTGGCCTCCATCTTGCCAAGTGAACTTTTAAGAACTCTCTCCTGGCAAATTACATCCCTTGCCATGTTTGGACTTCTATGCCTGCTTTGAAAAAGAGAGCTTGCACTTGAAAGCTCAGCAACCTTTTTTTTTTTTAAGTTTTCTTCTAGCAGCCTATGAAGGTATCACCCATAGTCTAGTTTTGCTTTTGTTTGAATGGCTGCATGGCTCCAAGCCTCTTTTTTACTACATGTTGATTTGACAAATCTTTCATTGTGGTTGAAGACTTTTGAGGTGCTTCACATCCTCCTGGGATCACAGATCAGTGCTATTTCAGTGCCATGATCAACTAGCATCCAGACAAAATATCTTGCTATGCAAATTCATATTATATGCAGCCCCACAAATCCATCATCTGTCTTGGCCACTGGGAGCTGTAATCCAAAAAGAGAGAGAGTAAGGAACTTTCCTAAACTCTATGGTATAACAAGTATTTATGCATAAATAGCAGTGAAATATCTATTCCATGTTGATGTGCCTTCTTCACATTTTTCATGTTTATATATGTATATTTACAGTATATTGTCCTTCTTGCAGAGCCCTATTTCATTCATGCAGTTGATTATGGCAACTATATCTACTTCTTCTTCCGAGAAATAGCAGTAGAATACCACAGCATGGGAAAGGTAAGGAGTGAAAACATTCTTGTAGACCCACACAGGTTAGGAATGACCTTGAAATGAGAGCCATAAATCACAATGACAAGGTCATTGTTTTGAGATGCTGGTGCTTATGCTGAAGGTTGGTTGGAATGTGGCATTGTGGTGCCTTGATATAAAACATTCTTTTCTTTTTTTCACTGACGGCGACAAGATGAAAAAAATAATAATAAGTCTGCCTTCTCGGTAATAAACTGGAAAGCATATGGCAAACTGATTCAATGCAGAGCTCAAAATAATCATTGCAAGAATGACTTTAAAGCAAGGGAGCAGCTGTATTTGGAAGGACTTCATTCTTAGGAAGATATGTAAATGGGAAGAAATTTCAAAGTGTTGCCATTTCATGAACAATAATGAAAGCCCCATTGAAAGGGTGTTTATTTTTTATTTTTTACTGTTTCCACAATAAACGTACTAAAATGCTTACAAGGTTAAATAGGAGAAAAGCATGGACAAAAGCTTGATGAAGCTTGCATACTTTTAAAGAAACCACTGAGAGTATGAGGCACAGAGGCTGGCAGTGTAGGCCACAAAGATTGCAAATATAGAATGTGCTTTTGTTTGCAGAAACAGAAAACTAAGTGGCCTGCATAAAAATGATTTTTATATGAGCTGGGAACCGATCTCCTGATGGATTTGTGTCCTGCATATGAAATGTCACAGGCTTATCTTTTGTAGCACAGAGTTCCGCCGTTGAATTTTCTTCTGTTGGTTACTTGTTACAGATTAAAGAAAACATGAGATCAAATGAAGCAGCCAGCATTGTAATTATGATCTATTTCAAAGGGAAGGAAAAGGCAGAGCTCTAGTAAATACATATTTCAGTTTCTTCTCTCCATCTCCTCTTCACTTACTGTAGGTCGTTTTCCCCAGAGTAGCTCGGGTTTGCAAAAATGACATGGGTGGATCTCAGCGAGTGCTAGAGAAACAGTGGACTTCCTTTCTCAAGGCGCGGCTGAACTGCTCAGTTCCTGGAGATTCGCACTTTTATTTTAATATACTGCAGGCAGTTACTGACGTTATCCATATCAATGGCCGGAATATTGTCCTAGCTACGTTCTCCACTCCTTATAACAGGTAACCCTCTTAATATCAGGTTGCCCTCTTTCTGCTTCTGTGATTATATGCAATAAATTGAATTAAATTAGCAGTAAAACATGAGCTCTCATACACAATATCTCATCATGCTATATGTTTTAGAACAAAATAACATGTTGAATAAATGAGACTCCAGGGTTCACTGTGCAAAGTTTCTCTTCCTCCCCCCCCCCCACTGGACATGTTTCATTCTCCCAACATCTAGCCAAAACCATAATTTTCATAGTTTCCGTGTTGAACCCCTGTCCCACAAATTGTATTCTCTCTGAAGCACAGGGAGAAAAAACATCTGTCAAATACAAATACTGAAAAAGGGGCCCTCGACTTATATGCGGGTCAATACTTTTAGCCACTGAGGCAAGTGCTTGGGTCTGTGGCTAAAAGTCATTTTAAACATTGTGTGCCGCTTCTCATGATCCCGCTCTGCATCACAGGGGAGTCTAGGGTGGGAAATGCAGCAGGGCCTGGCAAGTGCTTGGGTCAACGGCTAAAAGTCATTTTAAACATCACACACCACTCCCCCAGTTCACGAAGGAGGAGCTGCCAGGCCCTGCTGCATTTCCCACCCTAGGCTTATACTCGAGTCAATACGTTTCCTCAATTTTGGGGGGTTAAATTAGGGGCCTCGGCTTATACTCAGATCGACATACTTGAGTATATACGGTTAACTCGTCCTCATCATAGACTACAACTTCTCTTCTGTGGATGGTCATGGCTTCCTCTTTTTTAGTACACCACTGGTGCAGCAGATGGTCTGAGTATGGTGATGCCCTTTGCTTACAGCTGTAGTAGGAACAATAAGGAGCAGGGCCCATTATTCTAACACCCATAGTTTTTAGCTAATAAAAGATGGTTATAGCATCACCTCATTTGTGAAGAATTTGTAAATGCTGGTGTCTTGCCACCCACTTCCCAGTAATTTATGGAAACGTGCTATGGTCTTCAGTTTCTAAGGTCTCCAGGAAACTTTAGCAAATATGCTAATTAAAGTAAAAATGCTGCTGTGACAACCAAGGCCTGCTTCCTTTCCCATGCTTTTTGTTAGAAGGGACATTTGAGGGAAGAAGGAGTTTTTCAGTTCAGATACTCATGCTGTAGATTGGCAACCCGGAGTCAAAGCATAACTTCAGCTGGGCCAAGGACTGATTTTTCATTGCTTTGCCATAAGAAAAAACTGCAAAAAAGTGACACAATAGCTCTTATTGACAACCAAATTATAACAGCTGCTTTGGAAATGATTAAGCCATGAATTAAAATTACAGCCAAACACAGGGAAATGACACATTTTGTTTTCAGGAAGGACATTGTTGAAAATATGTATTTAATCCAAATGAGGGATTGGAAAAAGGGAAGCATTCATTAAATTTCATTGCATTCATTATCATTGTTAGATAATTAGACCATGCACCTAATTTCTCTTTTAGTTTAGTTCTGTAATAGGGCCTTGTTATATCATTCCCTCAGTATTACCCACACCACCAGAATCTAATTTTTGATGGTAGGGTATATGATAACATTTTGCCACTCTAAATCAAGAATATAAATCTCAGCTGGATGGTGTTTGCTGTCTGACCAGATTCATATTATAGCCTAAGTCAGACACAAGCATGCTATAGTAAGCCATATGCAAATAAACAATAAGGTATGAATAATTCATAACAAAAGATCCATTGACTGAAAGGGGAAAAAAGTGTTTGTGTAAGACTGTAATTATATTTAGTGACTGCTACTATTAGGTTGCATGCAAACAATCGGAACGTTCAGATTTGAATTTTTGTGGGAGTAAAGCAAACCTGCACTTGCCTCTGCAAACGCTTTACGGCTGACTGAATCAAGTGAATTCCTGTTCATAGGAACTCAGCCAGAACTGGCAGGAAAATCAAATGACGCTCAGAACTTCAACGGGTGGGTAGTGGCATTTTGCTGAACTTTCAAGTTGAGTGATGTGCATCGGTATGCAAAATGTATCTGCTCCAACATCTGAAAGGTTTCTAGAATGCAAATGGAGACAGCAGGGCCCAGCAAGTTTCAGATTCAAGAGTATGTTCAATTTGGTAGAAGAGTATCCATTCAGAACATGAGCTGTGTCTTTGATAACAGCAAATTGTGTTGATACTACTATCTCCCCTCCCATCTCCCCTCTTTCTCTGAAACTTTTGAGTCCCCAGAATTACTGTAATCGGCTGTTGCTTTTATCTTTTGGAAGAAAGCAGTAGTGACAGGAACTAGCTGGCTACTGGAGCATCTCAAATATCTGAAATGAGGGCAGCCCTTTGCTGTCAATGCCCAGAAGTCAGAAGGTTCAGAATTCAGTGGCCTATGACAGGAAGCCTTCTATGCAGCATGTTTCTCTGACAGGAAAAAAATGAATATAAAAATATGCATAACTTCAGAATGAGTAACAATTTCTGGAAATGTCACATTGCAGCATCCCTGGCTCAGCTGTCTGCGCTTATGATATTCTTGACATTGCCAATGTATTTACTGGGAGATTCAAAGAACAGAAGTCTCCAGATTCCATATGGACACCAGTCCCTGATGAACGAGTGCCCAAGCCCAGGTACATTTCTCTGCCGAGTGTGTTGCAGTACAGGGCCCTGGAGATCAAGGGTCTTCATAACAGTGGAAGGTGCAATGTACCATGTAAGTGCAGAAATTAAAATGAAAAGTCAAATACAGAAGGAAAAGTAGGTGTTGCCTAAACTCTGCCAAGGTCAAAACTAGGGGATGGGCAATTCATTTCAGAACCAGTGCAAGCCCATGTGGTGTTTGGAAGCCTCTGACACACAAGCAGCCAATCACTTACCTTGTTCTGCACCCACACAGAGCTGAGCTCCAACAAGGAAGCAGGCTCTGATGTCATCTTTGCTTCTCCGTGTTGCTGGCCAATCATACAGGGAGACGGGATTATGCCTGTCCCTGCACAGCTCCTAATTGGCCAGCACCACTGAGTAGCAAAGATGAGGTTGCAGCCTGATTCCTGGTTGGAGTTTAACCCCGCACGAGCCCAGAGAAAGGTAAGACATTGGCTGTGTGTGTGTGTGTGTCAGGCTTCGGAACACCACCTGCCAATTCCGAAATGAATTGCCCATCCCTAGTCATAACCATTGCCACCTCTGGCCCAATGTGAACATACGTGCAGGCTCTCACGCACACCCTGTAATGGCTATGGTTGACCATAATTGAAAAATTAAGCTAGTCTGAGCCATTATTTTCTAGAAGACAAAGGAGAACTAAATTATTTACTCGAGAGGATGGGGGAGTCTGATTCAGAAGATAGTCCTGTACGAAGTCAGAGGAAAAGATAACGATGCATACCCCAGTGGGACTCTGTGCTCTATCTTCTTCATCCACGTTTAGCAGGGAGGAGAGCAGGCACCAGTAAATTGATTCCTCTGTGGACAGAAATTAGAACTGGAAAGCCTTGCATTCCATCCAAAGCTACCACAAACCATTATTCATCAGTAACAAAGATTGAAGGACCATTCCTGGCCTCACTTCTGCCTGAGGCATGTCATGGAATCGGGCCATGCTTTTCATATCTCTATTTATGTGAGACATATCATAAAGAAAATCTACTTTCCAAAGTTCATACAAAGGTTAAAAAAGAGGTGTGAAAATAATGGTAGATGTTAGCTTAAAGGGAGTGCAGTTTTTTAAAAAAAATTAATATCTGAGCTTTAAAAAAAACTTCTAACTCCCTTCTTTTTGTTTCTTAGAGTATTTGCATTTCATTTCATTTTATCTACCATGGTTCCAACTACTCTTTGCATATTTCCTGTGTGTGTGCCCTTCCTGTGCTCAGAGGGAGAGGCTTTCTTTAAAAAAAATCCCTCAAATAATCCTACAATGACACAATTGCCACTATGCATCCCCAAAAGTTCATAATTTACCTCGTAGCAATCTTGCAGTTGTCAGTTTGTGTGTCTCAAACGCTGCACTGTGTAAACCTCAGATGCCAGAGAAACATAACTACTGTACAGAGGAGGGAATTTTAGAGAAAAGCTCCTATGAGGAGAGGAGAGTCAGCAGAAGAAAGTAGATTTTTATGCTGCCAGTATCTTACTGTTCTAGTCCAGCTTCCATTAAGGTACTGGGGAGATTCCAGGAATAAACTGAGCCCATTTGTATTCCAGTTAATCCAAGAAAAGATAACACTGTGTCTTATTAAAGGACTCTGTAGATTCAGGCTTAATAGGCTCAGGTTTTCATACTTGTCAAAAATAAAATGTTCTTGGGAATCATAGCAAAGAGGATGTTTACTCTGACGCTGGCTGGATTCACCCTTCAAGCTGTGTTTTTGAGCAGCTTTATTTCAGAATTGCAAAGGAATGTAAGATTTCTCTTCAACATTAAGTATAATTGTACTTAATTCTAGGAATGAAAAACATGGGAAGTGAGTCAGAAGCATGCATATAGAGGGTGTGTGTCCCTGCCAAACTCTGTATATGTTTATTGGGTTCCACGTCGATAGATGAACTGCAAACTTGCATTTTACAAACTTCAGAATCTGCTTAGGAAATTTATATTTACCAATGGTCATAAATCAGATATCCCCACGATAATGTATAACCAAGTGCTGAATGTTAACTGCTTACAGTGGAAAGACTAGTCCCTAGGGAAATTTAAGAGTTTTATAATTGGGGTATTTTTCCCCCTGGCATTTTCACCTAATAGCTGATCCTTACAAAAACAATGTTTGTAATAAGATAATAATATTAAAATTAAAATTTTTTAAAAAACAATGTTTGTAAAATATTTCCACAGAAGGAGTAGCTAAATGTGTTTCTTCTTGCCCTGTTTCTCAATGTAGACCTGGTTCCTGTGCTGGTGCTACATCACTTGAAAGGTACACCTCTTCCAATGAATTTCCAGATGATACTCTAAACTTTATCAAAACCCATTCTCTCATGGATGAAGCAGTACCCTCAATTGTCAACAAGCCATGGTTTCTGCGGACAATGGTCAGGTAAAGAAGCATTTCTTTAGATTGATTCTATGTGCATTTCCCACCAATTGAAAGTTTCACATGTTGCATAAATAGTGTCTGCCTTGATTCGTACAAATCTAGCTCGGAGCTGGCTTGGAATTTGGTCCAAGAAAAAAAAAAGAAGCAATAAGTAGAAGGTTGTGGGGCTTGTTCTATGTTTTTGTTCTACAGTGCTGCTCGCAGTCCGCCACTATGCTGTTTAAAATAATCATATACAGTGGTCCCTCTGATAACGACGGTAATTCGTTCTCTGAGGTTAGTTGTTATCCGAAACACATCATTATCCGAAACGCAGATTCCTATAGGAATGAATGGGAAACCATTTAATCCGTTCTGGAGCCTAGGAAAAAGGCACAGACACCTGTTTTTTTGCTCAAAACTCTTTTAAAAGTGCACTTTAATGGTACAGATGCAATTTCACCTGGGATAACTTTTTTACTGATGCATGCTGGAAATTCATTATCTGAGGCAGTCCATAGGGAAAATTCGTTATCCAAGGCAACCCATAGAGAAAATTCATTCTCCAAGGCAGACCTATACCTAGGAATTGCGATTCATTATCCGAGGCAGCCCATAGGGAAAATACTTGGCTTCCTACCATAGGCAACAGGGGAGTTTGGATCGCCCTTGCTGGGTGCAGTCGTCAACTGTGAAGCCCATATCTCGAGAAATAACAACATGGGATCAGATTAATTGTAGGCACATCTTTTACTGTCTTTCACTATCTGAACTATAAGCCTTCGTCCAGGGTTGTCCCTGGCAACCCCCTGCCAAAGAAAGTAGGGTATAGCCTTGATACCCTGTTTCTTGAATCCCCAGAGTGTCTCATGTATGTAATGCTGTTTTAGGTGCCAAAGCAATAGCCTTTATTTTCCTTGGCATTTTAGTGCTTTCACAGGTTTATCCTGGTTTAGCTTTATTTTTTATATTTGCTGTTTATGACTTGATCTTGGTTTTTAGGTGACGTCTTTATTGCTTTATTGCTATTTTATATTTTATGTTTTTGAATTATAAACCAAGCATATGCTACTGAGTAGTTTTTAAAATATAATAAATAAATACATTTTGTATTTTTTTCCTTTGGGGTCAAATTTTTAACAACTTAGTAAAATTTCTAGACAGCTTTAACAAGTAGCTGAGGGGCACATCAGCCAGATATAAAACATGCCTATCAGGATGTTTTCAGGAGATGCTGCTGAGTTCTGCCAGGATATGTTAAGGGCAGATCCAATGTTTACATTATGTATTTCAATAAAAGTAGTCACATTCAGGCAATCCCATTTCAGAAGAAGAAATAATTAAAATAGTTTCCCACCGAGTATACAAAAATCAGCAGCACTGACCTCCAAAACCTACAATATCTGGTTGAAAAGTTTGAGCTTTGTACTTGGAAATCGATACTTTTATATTGTATATATGAGAAAATAATGTTTATTTTTTACTTAATACATATTATTAGGAAGTTAACTTCCTGATCGCTATCTTATGAAACATGTATGAAAGTAACACTTTAAAATATCTTAATTTTCATTTGCACCTTACAACACAGAGAGAAGTGCGCGCACGCGCGCGCGCACACACACACACACACACACACACACAAACTGTCATATACAAGAGTATGTTGCATGTGTACAAAAAATATAGGCAGAAAACACTTAAGTCAGTAGGGAAATCAAAATTTAAAAGCTATAGTTTTTCAACCCCTATGGTTTGGCTGTCTTCATTTTTGTGCTTCAAAGTTACTCATGTAGATACAACCTACAATTGAACCTTGATATTGTCTTGTTTAGGACCAGCCAAGATTGGTGAATTTGTATTTTATTCAAATAATTTGAATTCTATCCATTTATAAACTTTATAATGTTACTCAAATCTTATTTATAATCTAGAAAGAATGATAAAATAAAATAATAGGCTAATGTGCTGATCATCACTTATCATTTAAATGTTATCATTTCAGGTACCGCCTGACCAAAATTGCTGTAGACAATGCTGCTGGACCAAATCAGAACCACACTGTGGTTTTCCTTGGATCGGAGAAGGGAATCATTTTGAAGTTCTTGATTAGGACAGGAACCAATGGTTTTCTCAATGACAGCCTTTTTCTGGAGGAGATCAGCATTTACAATTCTGAAAAGTGTGTATTATTGGTGTCTTTTCCTCTATTTTTAATAAAATTATTTTTGAATTCTCACACTTTGTGATGGTCCCATAACAAGGAAAAAAGTGAATATAGTTTTTTAGAAGTGAATATAGTTTTTTTTTAAAATAATCGGATTCTAAATGTTTATTCCTGTTTCTTGTGTTAATAGATTTGTACTTCATTGAGAAATTATCAGTAGGATCAACACATAGTAACAAATAAATTTCTGTGCATTGTACACCAAATACAAATAGTGCAGCACAATCCTTGTTCAAAGAGCCTCCTTAAATTTCCCAAAATAAGTTCTGTTAGATTTTGTTGGCGGAACTGTATCTCCAGTTGCAATGACATCTTGCTGGAGACCTCAGGAACCCAACTTCCCTCCACCTCCTCATGGATTAAATCTGAGATGGTGGGAAAGAAATGTGATCTGTGAAATATTTAAAGCCATGCCACTGATTGATGAGTCTTTGTTTATAAGGAAAGTGTGACCTATATTTGTAAATTTGCCTCTTGGTATGAGGACTGAATGATGCAACTTGGGGGGGGGATAAAAACCCTCACAAAGAACCCACTCCCATCTCTTACTGATACTAAAGGGAGAGACATCAGCATGGTCACTATTTATGGAAGATCCCCAACTAGAACCAGAGCCTTGCTCAGCTCATGATCGTAGTCAGTTGGGTTGGAAATGATGGATGGATTCCATTGGGAAAGATTCCTTGATTCACCCATATTCTACCCTCTATTCTGCCATGTTTTAACTGTGCCTTCCACTTGATCCACCTTTCTGCAATCTCTCGTACTGCTATACACCCCTGATCCAAAACAGGACTATAATGATTGCAATGAGAGACAGAAGAGTTGTGAATGTATTTTCTTCCTCACACATACTCTAATATTCTACTTTGATTAGATGTGCCAGACCCTTAGAGGAGTTATGTTAGAATTATTTGCTTACATCTGATTGATATCTCCTATCTCACCCTTTCTCCCCTCTTCCCCTGCCACCTGATCAGGTGCAGCTATGATGGAGTAGAAGACAAGAGGATTATGGGGATGCAACTGGACAAACCAAGCAGTGCCCTTTATGTAGCATTTTCAAACTGCTTAATTAGAGTTCCCCTGGGAAGATGTGAACGTCACGGCAGGTGCAAAAAGTAGGCATTTCTTAAACTTCCTTTCTCTCACTGTTCCATTTTCAGACACGGCAAGTATTTACACATTTGTTTCGACACTAAGATCCTGAAAAGAGAAAACTTAAGAATGATCTGTATGTGTTTGTTGTGTTAAGGGCCTGCATAGCTTCTAGGGACCCATACTGTGGATGGATGAAGGAGACAGGGGCATGCATGCAGCTATCACCGGGAGCCACGTAAGTTATAATTAGTACTGTGCCTAGGTTTTAGTAAAAGGATTGGTCAAATAGGCTTTCAGGTAGAGCTTAAGAGTTTTAGTAAAACGCTTTAGTAAAAACTATCAGGTACTGATAGTGTTCCTGAGAATGAATAGTAATAAATGCTTGCTTGCTTTCTGTTGACTCTGTTACCATGGTAGAGTTTAATGTAGATTTATTTTTGATGAAGGTTGGGGCTGTTTATACAGGTGAAACTTGAAAAATTAGAATATTGTGCACATGTTCACTTATTTCAGTAAGTCAACTCCACAGGTAAAATGAGTCTATCTCACTTATTAGTTTTACCTTTTGAGTTGACTTACTGAAATAAATGAACACTTGCACGATATTCTTATTTTTGAGTATTTGTGTTTGTCATCTGTTATCATGTCCTTGACGTGCTTTCTGCAAATCATTGGAAGCTTCTGATGTGAGCAGACAAATCCAACATGTGACTTAATGACATGGGGTAAGTGAGCAAAAGCTGGATTCCAGTAACTGGAGTCATAGAATCCAGATGATTCAAGTAGGGATGGCATACTTTAGTTATTTGTCCTGGATTTATATAGGGTATTGTTTCCCAGAATGGCCTCAGATAGTTCTCTCCATCTGATAGCTACAAGTACATTCGAAAATAATAATTGTGTGACAGCAAGTCAATTCTGTCTCTTGGTGACGCTTTTTGTGGTTTTCTAGGTATAGAGTATTCAGAAGACTTCCCTTTAATATTCCCTTTTTTCTGGGGGGGACAACATGAGATTGTATAGCTTGCCCGAGGCCCCATAGTTTTTCTCTTCTGGAATGCATAGGTGGGAGGAAAGCAAGTACAACACAACAGAGCAAATAGATGTGTGCCAGGCCAGTCAGCTTTGGATGAGTTTCCAGATTTTAATGACACATCAAACTCTCTCTTCCCCAGTAACACTCACGCTGAGATTCAGTTTCCCAGCTGGACACCTAGAGAAGCATAGGAATTCTCTGAGACTTCTGCTAGTGTCCTGAGAGCTGGCAGTCTTGATAAATAGATAGTTGTAAGCACCAACATAAGCTTTGCAGTGCTCTTGCCCTGTCATTCTAGTAAGCATTTCCTTTCCTGCTTTGTGTGTGTGGATACATATGCATGAAACCAACACTCGTGTATCCTGGCATAAGCCACCTGTGAGTGGAGGACCTCTTATCACCAGGAGGCAGTTGATCAACTTGAGCTCTAGTGATGGCTGAATCAGGGGAAGTAGGGTGATCTTTCCCAATTTCCCAGTGCTTGAAATGACTGACATCAGGAAATGTGCTGGAGGAGTTTGAGGATCCTCTAGGAAAATGGAAGAGGTAGTCCTAGGGGCTGCATACAAAAGGCGAAACCTGAATAGCACCCCCTACACACCCACACACATTTTCCACCACAGGGGCCATTCTGAAAGGAACTGCAGTTTTAAGGTATCCTTAATTCCGGTGGAACAAAACTGTATCCAACCTGCATTTTAAAACAAAGTCACAAAGTGTGATATTGTTCATCCAGAGAAGCAGCCGGTAGGTAAAGTAACACAAAACCTCTTTTGTTTGTGCTTTGCAAGAATTGGAAGAATCCTTACCCTTTGCTTTGTTTTTTTTTTCTCTCTCTTCCCTTCTAGTTTCTGACTTGTATGTGTTGAGACCTGTAAGGGTAGGAATTTACACCATTCTGTTTGCTTCTGTTGTTTAGACTGGCATTCGAGCAGGATGTAGAGCACGGCAATACTGAAGGCCTGGGGGACTGCCAAAGTAAGCAAAAGTTGTTGAACAATTCTATTTTATTTTTCATTGGAAGATTTCTGTATATATTTGAGTGCTACCAGCTCAAACTCAGCTCATATAGAGACAAAAATGTAGAGAGAGAAAACAATAACAGTACTGAAAGAACATCCAGAACAAATGACTTTAATTAGAATAAAGTGAGAGAAGCTTTCATGGAAATGGGTTCTACTTAGATATCACATGTCTCATTGCTAAATATATTGGCATCTAATTTTAAAGGAAATTTAATTATAGATCTCAGCTGATTTGTTCCTCTTAACTCAGAACAAAGTCAAGAATAGTGTTTTCAGACTGAGTTTGAGATCTGCACTAGGATGAAACTGGAGGAGAAAATTTTCATATTCTTCATTGTGGAAAATTAAAATAAGAATGGGCCATGTGATCCTTTAACAATACAAGTGCAAGAGAAAGTGATATCTTTATCAGAGCGCTGAAAATTGAATGTCAAAGAAAACAGTGGGTGGAGGTAAAAACAGATTATAGTGCCTTTCCATTTTTAGTTTTCCATCTCTCAGAGTGGCATTTCCCCCCTTTATATTTGTTGCTTCTCCTTCGTGGCCTCATCATCTCCAACTTTATATATTCTCCCATGTTGTAAACTGCCTTGGGTCCTTTCTAAGGAGAAAGTCAGGGTAAAAATATTTTATGTAAATAAAATAAATAAATATTTTGTGGGAGTTTTGTTTGAAGACGAGTTCAGAGAAGAAATGCTACCTGGGTTTGAAATCACACCCCCAATGGCATTTGGAGCTTGTGTTCGAACTAACCTTGCACAATCATCTGCCATGATTTTATGGGACTCTCTCTCTCTCTCATGATTGATTGATTGATTGATTGATTGATTGATTGATTGATTGATTGATTGATTGATTGATTGATTTTATGCCACTATCCACAAAATCTTGGTACAGAGTCTGAGAAAGATGTATTAGTTTCAGAAGCTAGCGGTTTATTTAGTTTTTAAGAGCTCTAATCAAGGTGTCACTGCTCTGCATTTGTATTGTGTAAGGACCCCTAGACCTTTGCAAACTTTTTCTATTCAAACATGTATGTTTGAATAGAACATGTATGTTTGAATAACGGTTTTTCCACTGAGCATGTCCTCAAGCCATCTACTTTTGCGAGTTTTGAAAAGGGTGAGTGTTTTTTTGCATAAAACTGAACTATTGTATTTTTTTAAAAAAAAAACTGATTTTATATAATACAACAAATATTTCTGTGAAGATTCTCAGTCATCCAGGTGAGTTTATCTGGAAGTTGAATCATGGCTACTGGACTTCTTTTTTGAGAGATAGAAACGTTTCGCTGCTCATCCAAACAGCTTCATCAGTCTGAATACAGCTAGTGTGAGTCCTCCATCTTATAGTCAGCTTTGACCTCTTGTCACCCTGGTCTGAATTAGGCTCATAAGATGAACAAGGACCTGAATAGGCTCATTAGGGAGACAATAGTATCCATAGCCTTAAGGTGAACAATGGCCTAAGGTGCTGAAACCTATCAAGAATGGGTCATTTGTGGGTTTGAAATAAACAGGGATGTGGTGTTAGTGTGTTTGTGGTGTTTGTGGTCTGGGTCTCAGACTGATCCCTTGTTCTTCTGGGACGGCCCACTGCTTTGTTGAAGGCCCACTTTGGATATCCACAGGCCTTAAGTGCTGTCTTCCTTCTTCTTAGCTTCTGTGGAGGTGGGGATGCTCTCTGCTCTGTGGCTTAGGGTCCTGATGACTCCTAGTTTGTGCTGTAATGGATGATGGGAGTCAAACAGCAAGTACTGATCTGCGTGGGTGGGTTTCCTGTAAAATTCTACTCCCAGGCCATGGTCAGGTCTGTTGATGACTGCACAATCCAGGAAAGCCAGCCTGTTGTCCTAGGTGTCTTCCCTAGTGAACCTAATATTAGGATGTACTGCATTGATGTGGTCTGTAAAGGGCAGTACCTCCTGAATCTTGATTTTCACCCAGGTAAAATCTCAGAAGAACAAGGGATCAGTCTGAGACCCAGACCCGATAGAAGAACCTGGTCATTCCTTAAATGGCTGGAGTGTCTGAGAAGCTTAAAAAGATTTTTGTGAAAACACCACATCCCTGTTTATTTCAAACCCACAAACACACTAAGGCAGAGACTCATCCACCCAAAGGACCCAATACTAAAACACAAAAGGTGCAATATAGTATATGCGGTCCAATGCAGTGAGGAGTGTTCAGACCTCTACATTGGAGAAACTAAACAGCCATTAAACAGAAGGATGGCCCAACATAGGAGGGGTAACAGCTCAGGACCAGAATCAGCAGTACACCTCCATTTGAAGGACAAAGGACACTCTTTCAAAGATGAGGATGTACACATATTAGACCAAGAAGAGAGGTGGTTTGAGAGAGGAGTAAGGGAAGCCATTCATACAAGCATTGAAACTCCCTCCCTCAACAGAGGCGGCAGCCTCAGGCACAGTCTATCTGCTACTTATCAGGGTGTGCTTTCTAAAGTACCCAGACAAATCAAAAAGCCTTCACCACCAAGGCCATAGCTAACAACCCATTCTTGGTAGGTTTCAGCACCTTAGGCCATTGTTCACCTTAAGGCTATGGATACTATTGTCTCCCTAATGAGCCTATTCAGGCCATTGTTCATTTTATGAGCCTAATTCAGATCAGGGTGACAAGAGGTCAAAGCTGACTATAAGATGGAGGACTCGCACTAGCTGTATTCAGACTGATGAAGCTGTTTGGATGAGCAGCGAAATGTTTCTATCTCTCAAAAAAGAAGTCCAGTAGCCATGACTCAACTTCCAAATATAACAAATGTGTAAACTAATAATGTAAACCCTGGCAGATTAATAGACGTAGTCATAAAATAAGTCAATTTGAGGGGGTAGCGCTTAAGATTTCCCCTTTCTGATTTTCATAACTCCTGCATTTTCACTTCAGGGATCAAAATATTTATTTGCCTATATTCTGGTATTTAGAACAAGACCTAAAAGTCTCTAACTCCTCAGAAAATGACAAAAAGATCAACAGCATTCTTGCGCTATAAGAACAAATCTAAATATGTAAAACGATCAGAACAGAATCTGTCCCTGGAGATGAAAACACACACGTGGCCAATTATTTAATATTCAGACCTCATGAACTACATTAAATAAGTAACCTTCTTCTCTAACTCTTAAAATCAGGCCTGTCTGTGCTAATCTCAGGAGAAGCATTTAGAAGCTCATATGCCAAACGTCTTTTAAATTACGTCCACTGTGCCATGCTTTTACACAAAGTGGCCATTTCCTAATTCCTTCTCCACCGGTTAAGGATAATTCAAGGTGCATCTTCAACTCACCTTAAATATTCTTATCCTCATAACTTTAATTGTTTTAATTGGTTAAATGGGAGAGGGAGAGAGGAGAGCAGGGATGGTGAGTGATTTAAAACAAGAAATAAAAAAGAATATGGCAATGCATTTAAAGCCTTCTAGCCTGATTCTAGTTTGACTACTTTATCTAATCTACAAGTGAATTTCATTGCTAAAAAGGATACTAAGGGCTCATTCATAGGAGCATCTAACCTGGTATTTTGTGTGTTGCAGGGGTAGATTGTTTGCTCTTTTTTCTAGTGGCCACATGGTGCAATTACTAGAGCAGACCAGAGTGTCCCAATCCACACTTCTATTTTTTTCAGTGTGGAATGGTGTGCACAAGTTTAATCCATTCCCAGTGTGTGCAGTTCCTGGGAATGGAATAAAACGGAGATGTCAAAGCAGCTAAGGCTCCTTCCACTATCAATTTCCAATATCTTACTAAGTGTGATGCTTCAGGGTATTTGCAAAGTGAACACTGCCTCTGTGGAGCAGCAGGGGAAATGATTTGTTTTTACTGTGCAGTCCATAACTGTTGTGCTAAATCACTTAGATTAAATTGCAACAAAATGTATTTGCCATTGTGTGAAGTGTTGATTGGCGCCATAAACAAGGCAAAGATTTTTTTAAAGAATAAATTTTAATCTCAATTATTGAGTGCCTGTGCTAGACCACTAATGGGGGATGGGATTCACTTACAGTTGGATGGCTTAGTGAGGTCTCAAGCAATGCAATATATACTTTCACTGGTATAACAGATTTGACAAGAAAGTTATTGCATTATAATGGATGCTGCATGGATTATAATGCATACTGCAAAGCATCAAACCTGCAACACCAATTTGAGTGCCAAGGAGCCATCAAGAAATACATGAAATAAGACTGGAAACATTTGAGAGTGACTGACCCACAGAGAATGTTGTTTTTGGTACCACTGCACATAATGCTACAGCTCATACTGTATATTTGCACCTTTTAAAAAAACTGTTGTGGTTTGATTTCACTGAGGGAGCTCGTCCCTCTTCTGTATCTGTCTGAAGATCAAGAATAGGAAGCTTTCTTGTGATGATTTGGGAAAACACATGTTTCTGTGTACTGTAATAATTCCATTCTGTAGCTGAAGGTGTAACTACTATATATGAGTTTGATCCTACCAGTCCCTGTACCATAGCAAGTGGTTGATAACCTCCTCATGTGCAGTTTTTCTCACTGGGACTCAAGGTCATGACATCCTTCATTGCATTCCTCACTCTCATTGCCATGTGTTTGAACAAAGATTTTACTCCAGACTTATTTTTAATTTATAAATTCCACCAAAACTGAATGAGAGTATTTGAAAGGGAATTTGAAATTCAAACCTTTAAATATATAAATGTAATCATCTTGAAGACAACTTTTTTTCTGTCTTGGGCAGGACAGAAATAAAATAAATAAATGAACATATTATCCCAAAGCACTTCATGGTCCCGTTTCATTATGCTGGGATCTGTAGTTTTTTGGTGTACTTGGCATTCTCTGTTATACTTCAGGGGAAAGCACTAGAGCTTTCTGGTAGAGTAAGTACCTCATCAAAATACAAATCCCAGAGCTCCATAGCACAGAATCATATTTGTTAAAATAGGATCAAGCTGTTATAACTCCAGACTGTAGCTAGCCCTACGTTTAGTTTATGGTACTTAGTTTAATTTCTGTAGTTTACTTACAGAGCCAGTTAACACTTGGGAGTGTAGCTGGGAGGGGCAGCTCTTCTACAGATGCTTCTAAAGACAGAAGCATTTGCCAGTCACACTCTGAGAGAGAGAATGCCTATAAGATGCAGGGAGGGTCAGGCAAACATATACGCTCATTGGAACAACAGTGGTACCTCCACTTATTAATTTAATCCATTCCGAATGCATGCTCTTAAGTCGAACTACTCTTAAGTCAGAGTACCTATCTAAAAAATTGGAAAAAAATAGTTAAAAAAATAAAAAATGAAAAAAAGTGTGAGTCGAGCAGACCATATCTAAAATTTGTAAGGCAGCATAACGCCAACAGTTTTCTGCTCTTAAGTCGGATTGCTCTTAAGTCGAGCTGCTCTTAAGTCGGGGTACCACTGTATAGGGAAATATGTATGCCAGCTTCAGGTCCAGTGTATCTTTCAGCCTCTGCCAGAGGACATGTGTCTTGGGAGCAGTACGGCTTGGTATCCTGAAGATCCAAAGCCTTTCCGAGTCCACCCACCATATGTCCCAATGTTCCCTGGGGGTTTTCCATTACGGCCATTGGAATTATCCAATAATCACTAGTTATGTGATTTCTACTCAGTCTGCACCCTTTTGGTTTTGAAAACCTTAAGTCTCCACCTATTTTTTTTATCAAAATACCTTACAAAAACCTGACTTCATTTTTGTTACTAACCTTGTAATAAATCCTGTTCTTCTGTTGCTGATTGGCTCAAATGGTTTACCCTTGGCTTATTTCCTTTTTCCTAAGCTACACTTGGGTTGTGCAAAGAGAATGTCATTGTAGTAGGCACTGTGGTATATGAGGAAGATCTCTAGCTGTCTATAAGCTCAGTTCAGGTGCCCATTTTAGTGACTGGTCACTCCACAAAGTTGGATGAGTGGCGTAACATGGGAGAGGAGAATTGTGTCAACCTCTCTCTTTTCCCTACATGCATAAACAGGAGTCACATCTCAAACACAGGATACATTGGATGTGAGGATAGCATGTTTCTCTTTGCAAAAAACAAAAGCTTTTACATAAGGCAAGATGGAGCGATTAATATTATCATACCATATGAGATAATCAGCACAGATAGACTGTTGTGAAGACTGAACAGTGACATAATATGAACAAAGATTAGTAAGAATGCACACACCGAATGCTATTAGAATAATTATTTCCCCTCCTCCTCCTCCCTCTCCTTTCTCTTATTTTTTTTCCAGATTCGTTCGTAGCACTGAATGGTAAGGAACCTCCCTAGTCATATGTTGTTATAATACCTTTTTATGTAGATCAATTTTGGAGGAATCATGTGGAACAATCTTGACAAATACTTCCATGTTTTTAGAATTGTTTTAATATTGTGCCCTACTTTTTTCATAGACATTTCAACCACGTCATCAGATTATGAAATGTCTTACACAACAGTGTATGGTTAGTTTTTGATTTTTTTTAACACACAAAATCTTCCTCATATCTTCATGTTTGCTGGTAGTTCCAGTGATGAATAGAAAAAGCGTCATTTTCATTTCTGGGCCTGGTTCATTAAACTGATACTGAGATTACATCCTCTTCCTTACAGCATAAATATTTCAGTATTCTTTTCCTTCCAAGAGGTCTCTTTCACTGAGCTTAATGCAGAGTGAAGCTAACTATACTGTAAACCTGCATGCCTGGACTGTAGAAAAGGAGGTTATAGAATAAATGTTTATATCCCAGACAAGGTTTGGGGATTTGAAGTCGTATTTTACTGTTCAAACTAGGATATAACAAGACCCATGCTGTATCGGATCAAAGATTCATGTGTTCATACACAGTGGCTAATACGTGCCACAGTACTCTCCAATTTATCTTTCTTGGTAACAGAAGCATATATTGAAGTATACTGTTTTCAGTTATAGATGGAAAAAGGTATATGCCTTGGCTCACAGAGCAACATTTGGTCAATCCTTTCCAATTAGCATTGTACCCTGGTGCTATATTGCAAAGGAAACATGGGCTTTCCTTCTTAAAATTGCATTTAAAAATTTAAGAGCCTCATGGTGCAGCGGTTAAACTGATGTACTGCAGTTACAACTGTGCTCACAACCTGGGGTTCAATCCCAGATAGCTGGCCCATGGCTGACTCAGCCTTCCAAGGTTGGGGGGGGGGGCTCAATGTGTAGCCTGCATAATTAAATTGTAAACCTCCCAGAGAGTGCTCTAAGCACTAGGGGTTAGTTTAGAAGCAAAACATTTTGCTTTGCTTTTTAAAATTTCATTTATGCTTACAGTGCACCATGAGAGTGTTAAATGTAAGTTTTCAAATCCACAGTAATCCAAAACCAAAAAAAAGAAGAAGAATTTTCATTTAAAAAAATAGCTTACATAGTATGAACTTGTATTCTGCAATTGGTCTTCATTCATTCATTTGTTGATTTATAACCACCTTTCTTTCAATAAGGGACTCAAGATACCTTACAAAACATCTAAAAGACATATGCAGTTAAGAATACACTAAATGACAATATCAAAAAGCAATAAAGCTGATTAAATAGTCAAACAACATCTGAATAAAAACATTTATAACATTTTAAAAGCACTTTAAAAGTTAAAAACTACTGCATTCCCCTCCCCCTCTTGAAAATAATAAACCTTCCTTAGCCTCTACTTTAGGTTCTTCCATCTGGGTCTATAAATTTGCAAGCAACATTTGTTTCCTGGTATAATACCGAAAACACAGGAAGACCGTCAGGGAGATGCCTGACCATTGTTTTGCATGGAGAATAGTGTTTCATTTTAATATAGAAATTATGTTTCATGAACAATTAATGAGACATTTTCAGCATTATACCTCTAAACCAGAGCCTGAAAAGGCAACTTTCTAGACTACATAGTTATTGTGAGTTTTTCAGGCTGTTTGGCCATGTTCTGGAAGTTTGTCTTCCTGATAGAGATGGGCACGAATCAAAAAAATTGCATTTCGTTTGTCGTTTGGAGGGTCTGTTTCAGTTCGTTTCCATTTTTTGCCTCCAGGAGCCCGCTTTCCCTTCATAGCGGGCCAGAGGAGGCACCCACCCCAGAGAGGTACCTCCAGGAGCCCGCTCCCCCCCAAAACCAGTACTAACGACAGACGGAAAAATGACAAATTTTTGAAAAATTTCCCGACAAATGGAAACGAGCCGAAACGGGCCGGTTCCGACACATGACAACTCGAAAACGTCATTTTCCCTGGTTGTGCCCATCTCTAGCTGGGAGTTGTGATTAAACAAGTTACCCCTTCGGAGCTCTGAGGTAAATATACAGCAGTAGTTGAAACATTGTGAGAATATCTGCTAGTAAAAAGTGAGAAGGTTTCACGTTCCTTTCAGTCAATGGCAAGTAGCAGGATCATTAGGCTTTTTAATCTATGGCTAAAATCCAGTCACAACAAGAGTTAAAACACTGATTAAATGGGCCAATTCAAGTTGTAACTTACTGCAGTACTAGATTTCAGCCCATAAATCCTCAAGAGTATATGCAATAAATTGTAGTCGAGCAGGTGATCTGCTAGTGGATAAAAAGGTGTAAGACAGACTTTGTTGAGCATCTCTCTCTTTTTTGATTAGTACCCCACTACTAAGCAAGTTTAGTGGATGGAAACAACGTTTCTTCATCCTTGTAGGTTTGCCCAAATGCTAAAATAAATAAATCTCTGATATCCATTGTGCAAACATTTGTTTCATAAACACATTTTTTCTCTCATTTATAACCAAAATAAAAGGAATTTGTTTTCCTTAGAAGAACATTATATCTATTTCAGCTAAAATTTAAATATTTAATTTGTCTGATCAGGTAAAATGCATAATTAAGCGGCAGAGAGAGGGAGGGAACTACCATAGTAAGTTCCCAAACGTTAAGCAGTAATTGATTTTCTCCCCTTTGAGATTTTCTTCCTGTTGTGATCACATATCTGCTTATTCTATGCTTTCCCCACTTACTCACTCAGTCTGGTTTTTCAGCATCTGCACTGGATGATAAACTCATATAATAATTTCTAAAACAGATGATGAAACTGAAATGCCTGTGGAGCTGACCTTCTGTACACTGTGTTTTCCCACTTCCAAAATACTCCTACCAACCATGCAAAACACCTGCTCTGTTCAGTTTAAAAAACAAAAATCAAATTCATAGACACAGTCATTTTAATGAACCAGGCCCTCATTTGCTCTGGCGACATCTTGGCTTAACGTCATAACTTCATCATCTTACTAGGTTGCTCTTGTTGCCGAATAGAATAGTTTGTAGAGCAGCTTCATGTCTGCTGTCTCCCAGAACAAATGTAACAATGTGTTGATGACACAATTTTCAACAGCATTCAGTGCTGCTGCAGCATCCGTTCTTTTCTCTCTTTTCTTGCATATAGTCATTTAAAAAAATCACACTGTCCTAAATTTAGTGTTTTAATGTGATGCAAATTTCTAAATTAGGCTCAAATTAAGAGCTAACTGGAGAAAAAACCCAAGAGTTGGGGGGAAAAAACAATGTTTTTAAAATACTGGATTGATGCTGGGTCAAATTTGTTACAGTAATAATTCAAAACATAAATGTTAATTATTCTGGGAAACTTCCGTTTAATTCCCTTTGCGGTATTAAACTGAAGGTATGTTCAGATCAGAGCTATATTAATATAGTGTACTGTATGCCTGACTTACATTTTCAATAATTCTGATATTACACAAGTGCATAATACATCATTCGTAGTGCTCTGTAGTACAATAGTCATAATCCTAAACATTCTTACTTGCAAGTAATCCCATTCGTTAAGTTATTCTGCTGTGTATTAGAAATATATTACAATGTACAAATGCCATTCATAGGTCTGCATCTTAAACGACTACTTAATCGCTGCCTATGTTCTTGCACATATGAGGACACTGCATGGAACTTGCTGACAGCCCCAAAAGGGCCTGTCTCTCTCGTCAGCACTGTGTGCAGTGGTCCATTGGTCTGCCTTAACATTAAGCAACACTTTTTATGTTGCATAAGAACTGATATTAGGCAAAGCATGGAGCAAGGCTTTGTGCTAACTCAATATTCCAAAGGTAAGTATTACCAAGAGAGGTTGGTCCACTGCACAGGATGGCCAGTTAGCAGTTTTAAAGGCTAGATCTGAAGTAGAAATGGATTAGTGCTTCCTCCTTTGATTCAGCTCCCTTCCTTTTCTCTCTCTCTTTTTCTCCCTCTTCCCCCAAGATGGGGAATTTATCTTGATTACATTTAGAAAATCATTTCTCAATGTGCATTAGACTAACACATTAGTAGCAGAGTGAATAGGCTCATTTTTTTCATTTGTGTGAAACACTCACTTGCCGTACTACCATCTGGCACTCATTAATTTCTTTACATAGCTATAGCTTTCCATTATCAATAAGTTCTCCACATAGCTGAAACATATGGTTCAGGAACGCTCGTTGCACAGCCGGTGTCCCTTGGGCCAATATTTCCCCTAGATTACCGTATTAAGAAAAGGTTCCCCTTAACCATATGCACAGCTCAACCATTAAACAGGCCCTTGAACACAGCTAAAAGTAATGTGCCAGTACTGACATGTGACTGCAAAAGGCATGGCAAATCCAGGTATAAAATCTGACTGCTATTTGACAATGTCTTGGGCCACATGTAATGCCTTTGAATGCAACTAAATTTTTCCTCATGCTGCCAAATGTATCCCTTGTCATTTGTCAAGTTAAACAGGGTTTGGTGAGGTACTAATGGAGGCAAATGGTCAGGACCAAGGATACTTGCCAATACTGTAGTACTCTAATTGTTGGAAGGGAGAGGATGAGAAACTCATGCTGTACATTTGCATGGCTCATCAGTGTATTAGGACCAGGGATATTGCTTAGGAATGGCCATAGAATTGGTAGCTGAACATTCTGTGGAATATAGATAGATAGATAGATAGATAGATAGATAGATAGATAGATAGATAGATAGATAGATAGATAGATAGATAGATAGATAGATAGATAGATAGATAGATAGATA
>JAHTLZ010000237.1:51992207-52056686 GCA_023846285.1 Phrynocephalus versicolor
ATAGATAGATAGATAGATAGATAGATAGATAGATAGATAGATAGATATAGATATAGATATAGATAGATAGATAGATAGATAGATATTGCAGTAGTCAAATTTTCAGAAGCCACATGCTTTCACTTTTTTCTAAAATGTCCCTTTTACTAACGTAGAAAATGGCACTTAAGTGCATCAGAATCCATTCAAGGACTGAAGCCAAGTGCCTAGCCATTTGCTTCCTGCTTTATAGAAGACATTGAGCCTTTTCACATGACTCCTAAGATCCACTGGCCACTTAAATTCGGACCAGAGATCTTGGGGGTTTGTCGCCGTTCCTGTGTTCCCACCCCCTCCGCACTCCTGGCTGCTGTCTGCAAGACGGGAGGGAGAAGAAAAGAAAGAAAAGAATGCCGGCTCACCTCCGTTCTGCTGTCTCGCTCTGCATTCCAGCCTCTTAGTATCTCTTAAAGGGGTGGGGGCAAAAAAAACAACAAACAGAAGCAAGGAGAGCCCGGCACTCACTACGTTACATCCACATCAGGAACTTTTCACCCCCGGAGGGCAGGTACTTGAAAAGTGCGCTGGGACGCGCTTAGGTGGGCGTGGTCACACTTAATTTTTTGTAAACTCCGGAGCTGATGGGGAAACAATTTAAAGCTCAGGATCTGGGAGCCATTTTCCACGGATTTTAGGGGTCGTGTGAAAAGGCCCATTGTTAGACGAGACAGTATATTCCCCAAATGCAAAGTATATGTTTTGGGGTGGGGTTTTACATCTCCTTGCCAGTCCTACCTCCACCTCTAATTTAAGGAATTCTAATTTTCTTGGAAACCCCAAATGGCAGCCTCCAGGTTTCATTATTAATAGCCACTGGTGGAATAGCCCTTCCTGTCAGGGTAGATAAAGAATAATGCAGTGCCCTTGTCAATGTAATTCTTCAGCCTGGGGTACAGTCACATAAATTAATCATGTTAATGATTAGCTGTTGCATCTGATGGCTCCACGGTAACACACTGTGAATTTGACCTGTTTTCCTGCAATCCACTTACATGCATGAGAAGGTAATATAACAGAGACGGAAAGCATTCCTTAACTACTCTAAAACATAATATGGCAGAGAAAATAGCTTCCACTTTAGCCATTCTGCATTGAGTAATTTGTACATGCACACACACCATGCCTTCTCTTGCTTTCTCCCCTGTCTGCCCCATTCCCCTTATCTAAGTAAAGTACTAGTTTTCCTTAATACACAGACACACAGACACACACACATGCACACACTTACACCATAATGACTGATATTATCAAAATAAAAAATCTGAATAGCAAGACATACATTTCTTCTAGGACCCTTGGCCAATAAATAATCTTATTATTTTCCTCGAGTACTGTGTCTCATCCTATTTACAAATGTGGTTACAAATCCTTGACTTTTAAAGAATGTGTATTCCTCCTTGGCCTTGGATGCCCGAACAATGTTATTCTTCCAGGAAATTATCTTTGTTACCAAGATGCTTGTTTTCATGTTCCCTAACTATATTTATGATGCAAACAGGACACTCCAGTTCCCTCCTTCCCAGTGCCACCACTTCAGACTCTCCAGCCCAACAGGGCTATGATGCTAGGGGGCGCATGCTAGATTGGAAGGATCCACTTGGCTCTTCTGAGAACATTAACCCATATGTGGCCGTCTCATCTCATAATCACCAGGACAAGAAGGGTAAGGCCTTGGAAATCATTCTAACTGTGGTGGGAAGTGAGGGGGAGTTACTGCAGCAGTGGCTGCTTCCAGCTCGATTGCGGTAAAGCACTATGAAACTCTTGCCCTGTAATTAATGACTTATTGCTAAAAGAAGGAAAAAGAAAAAAAGAGGATGAAAGGAAGACAAACAGAAGCTAAGTAGAAAAATTAAAAACTTGATTTCAGTTGTTTAGTGGCTAAGAAAACCATGCAGAACAAATGCGGACACATTAACATTGAGAGTCTTTGAGGACAAGATTCAGAAAGTTTAAGCTAGAACAGATGATGATGACAATGATAGAAGATGAGCTTTGGTTTTACATTATTCACCACTTTGCACTTCCAGTGGCCTGCTTTGAAATACTTTTGATGTTTAATTCATTTGAGTTACAAGCCCAAGACACTTAGATGTGTTATGCAGAACCCACTGAAATTAAGGGCACCATCCACTGAGAGGTTTTCCTGCATAAGGTAACTGAAAATTCATAGCAATAAAAGGTCCATTCCCTGCCATAAACTTATACAGTAACTGCATATATACAGAGATGGTGAGAGAGAGCTTAGTGGATGAAGAGATCAAGGTTCCAGACCCCACTGAGATATAAAATTCACCAGGTGACCGTGAACCATTTCATAGAGTTGTGGCAAAAATAAGTAGAAAAAATGTGCCATGAATGCTGCCTTAAGCACAGGAGAAGATAAGCAGGATATAAACTTCACAAATTTCATCACAATGTTGCCACAGCTTCCATTAATTTCATTTGGCACTTGTATGAGAATGCCATTCAAATCATCATAATCATAACCTTAGAATTGCAGAACTTGAAGAAACCCTCTATATGAGGCATGTCCAAACTTCAGCCCTCCAGATGTTTTTGACCCCAACTCCCACAGTCCTTTGCCATTGGCAATCTAAGCTTAGAATTCTGGGGGTTGTGGTCCAAAACAGCAAGAGGACCGGAGTTTGGACATGCCTGCTCTATATCAACAACCCCAGCCCTGTTAAAGAGGTGCAATGGAACATGAATCCCTTCCAACCTCTGGTTCTGCAGTCAGTTACCTAAACTGCTATCCAGCACTTCCATCCGAGAGGGGATGTCAGGAATGCTGAGACAACAATCATGGAGAAAGTGGATTTGGAGCCCCTGGTTTAAATGAAAATGAAATGACATCTCTCACACTGTTGAGACTGGGAATGCCAGTTTCACTTGGTTATTTTGTTGTTGTTTTTAAACACTAAGATAACTTCTTCTTTTTCTTTAATCAAAAAGATATATTGCAGATAATGGGGAGCTGAAGTATAAATTATCACAGGGTAATGTTAATATCTCAGAATACATGTACTTAGTTACAGTAAACCCCCACCTATTGCAGGGGTTAGGGACCCTACCCGACCCGCAATAATTGAAAATCTGCAATATGCAGATATTGGGTCAGGTCGGGACTGGGCAGGCTCTCTGAGGGCTCTTGTACTTACCCCAGTCCTGGTGCTTCCCCAAATAGGCCTGCAAGGGGCTTTCCAGTCGCCCAGAGGCCCCAAAAGTGCTTTATAGTGATCTGGAGGTCACTTCTGGTTTACTGGAAGTCACTGCCGGTTTGCAGGGAAGCACTTTTGGGGCCTCCGATGGGCCTGGGAAGGCCTTTCCTCCTTACCCCAGGGGGGCTTTTTTCATATACTGTGGGCCCATGATATAATGGGACCACAGTATATGAACCGCGAAAGGGTGGGGGACAACTGTATTAAAAATTTATATACTCTATTCTACAGCAAAACCTCCCAGATTCTGTACTAAGAACAATATAAGTTCCTAAAAATAAAATACAGTCAACAAAAGCATGCTAAAAAAATCATAAAAATCTTGTTAAGATCACTGGAAAATAATTGGCACAGAAAGGTTAGCAGTATTGCTAGTAAGCATTCCTCTTTCAAGAGGCAGATCCACAAAAGGGCTGCTACTGAAAGCAAAACCTTTTATCTGGCCACTGTCTACCTTATCTTCTGTGTTGGGTGTGCCAGCATATACCAGCCTCTGTGTATACTGATACTTAGGTGGGTTACTATGAGGGCAGTCATTTCTGCTGATACTTTTGTTACCATGCCACATAATATGTTTAAAAGTAAGCAAGTATAAATCTTTTGAATAATGCATGGAAACTGATGAATTTTATTGTTTCTGGTACTGACAAAGTATGTTCCCAACACAACCAATGCCAATAACAAACAGCCTGGCACTTGTGTTGTGAACTAGAGATGTCATGAATCAAAAGGATGTTTATTCGTTTTGATGTGTGATTCAATGAGGTTGGCGAATAATGAATTTATGATTTTTTCCTTATGAATCAACAAATCAGTTGAATCAAAAGGTCAATTCATTTTTGCATTCAAAACTCTATAGAATGGCCTTCAGGGCACCTAGAGACACCAAAATCACAAGTAATCTTCCCCAGACCCTCCTATACAAGTCCTGAAAGGTTAGTGAAGTTCAGTTTCCAGTGTCCAAGTTATGCACCCCTAAAGACTGGATTTCTCTAAGCCAGTTGCTAAATAGCACTTTCCTGGGGGGCACTTTGTGGGTATAAAACTCAGATGTCTCAGACCAAATCTTCACCAAACTTTGAGGGTGTGTAAGGAGAGTCAGAGGAAGCTTCTTTGCAAGTTTGGTATCTCTAGGTAACTGGTGAGGGGGACTCTTCGGAGGTACCTAACTCGGACATCAGAAATCCAATCTTCACCAAACTTGAAGGGATTTTAGAGAACTGCCCATGAAATTTGCATGTCTATAGCTACCTTGGGGGCCATTTTATAGCCCAAATACTGACAAACCAAAAACTGCAGAAAATCATTAATTTGCAATTGTCAGGGGTATTGATTTGTAGGACTACAAATTGACAAATTGATGATTTTTGAATGAATTTTGCCATTTGTTTTTAAATGCTTGCCCATCTCTAATAGATGCTAAACAGTCTACAGAGGCACATACGCATAAACCAAATTGCAGCAGTCAATACTAAAGGTGACCCAATGGTGGGTAACAATTGTGATACTATGTCTGACTAGGGGAGGAGGCAGATTACTATTAGACTCCTTCAGTAATGAGTTGTCTGTGTTAAAAAGCATACCTAAAAGTGATGAATACTGTAGATATCAAACGATCTATTTAAAGATAATAAGTTATTATTTGGTTAAAATGCAGGTACTTAAACTAAAAATTCTTCAGGCAGTTGATATACCTTGAGTTTTCAAAGATTGCTCTACATGGTTGATGGAAAGCACTTGTTCTTTGTGGTTTTTAGATTTCATTAACATATTCAGAGCATTTGTTTTAGTGGGAAATCTGGCTAATTTCTGAGTCATTTTGCATTCTCTTGACAAATTTCAAAAGCCTCTCATGAAACTACTCATAAGTGTAAAGCTGATGGGTCATGATTGTTTTCACTAGAATTTTCCTAATGATAAGATTGCCAGGAGACTTTATTAGCACTTGACTTGCTTATTTAAATATCACAGATTCTTTGGGGCCTAATTAGGAGTCTTACCAAAGCTGGAAGCAGTCTGTACAAGTTAAAGCAAACAAACAATGGTGGCAGAGGTGACCGCATGGTTGTTTATCATTATCATGTATCTGTTTGCTGTCTCTCCTTCCCTTGCCCATGCCAAGCCCAACTGACATACAGAAAATAACAGTTATTTATCGTGTTACTTATTTACTGTTCAAGGGCAAAGGAAAGAGTTGTTATGCCAAGAAAAAAATGAGAATGTTATGCTTACTCTTTTGTTCTGTTCACTTTAATTGTGGTTGTTTTCCTTCACAAATATATTTTTTTTCTGCTTTATCTTTTTGTTTTGCAAAGTGCTTTTCTGGTGTTATCTTGTGGTTCTGTTATTGTTGTGGAAGACGCTTTTCTTTCCTTTCTCCCCACCCTTACCCAATAATGACTTGCTTCTGATTGTACTAACTCTTCAGCCACTTGGTGCTTTGTTTTCCAAGTCACTGATGCCTTGATGATGTCACATCCATATGTTCAGCTTTTAATTCAGTTCAAACTTCTGGGGGGGATATCTTGAAACAAGATGCGAGAAATGAGGAGGGGGGATAATTAAATGGGTTGACTCATGGGAATGTGACATTTGTGCACACTACAGCTTTGGTAGCTAAATATACTCCGGAATTGCTGCTCAGAGAAATCTCACCATTCTTGCCCAGATGAAAGCATAGATTGCAGTGCACACAGCATAGAAGTTGTAAATTGCCTCCCTTCTTCCCTTTGCATTTTGATCATTGAAAAATATAACCCATTGATGAGAGAGATGAAGGAACAGAAAATAAACTCATAAACATTTCCCCCCAGTTTTACTTGGCCAAATTTTGCAACTTTTTCTGTTGCTCGCTTTTCCGGAGTATGTTTTAATTTTGCTTTTGTTTCTTGCTGTCTGCAATGTTAATTTAATTCTGTGTGTTTCTCACCTTTATGAAAGCTGGTATAACTCACACTGAAATCTAACCCTGCCTTCTGCTGCCATTGTACATAGTCTCTCCCCCTGCTATCTTCCCAGTAGAAAACCTCTTCTGTAGAATGTTCCAAGGCTCTACCCTCTTTAATACAAAGTAGTACTACATTGCTATGTTTAGACATTCTACTAACCGAAACAGTGTAAAGGAAGAAAGCAGAGTAATTTTCTCAAGCAATAACCGGGTTTGCCCCTTCATTATCTTCCTGCCCTTTCTCTGCCTTTTTTCCTCTTTAGAAATGCCCAATATATTTCAAGGCTTATATTCATTAGTCAAAGACTTTGCTTACTGCTCTGTTTTCACTCTTAGTCATTTTATGTCTAGAACGACTCAAGCTGTCCCTTTTTAGTCCAAGTGTTGAAAATGCAACACAAATGTGGCTTCAGCTTTGTTGGGTTGGCTAAAGTTGTTGCATTGCTCTAGTCATTTAAAGTGGGGTCAGGTGGTTTGTTCCACTTACCGGTAATACTGCAAGCTTGAGAGTTATTTTTAGCACATTGCGCAGCATTTTCTTCTTTGCATTCAGAAAAAGAATATCACTCTGGAAAAATGATCCCAATACTTTCCTTCCCTTAAAACATACTGTGTAAGATTCAGATAGTCATGCTTCAGAGTGGACTAAATTTATCACATTTGAATCCAATTTGAATATATCTTTCCAAATAACAAGTCAAGATGAACAAGTCTCATTGATCTAAATATGTCAGTTCTAAATATTTCTGAATCTAACCTGCAGCTAATTAGGCCTGAACTATAAATCATTTCTGTTCTGAAAAGAACAAAAATTGTTCAAAAGAACTGATCCACTTCAAATCATTTCCTGGCTCAGCTATACCAATTTATTTCCAATCATAACACAACTTAGTATCAGGTTACTATCCGAACAGTGACTTGTGAAATTGAGACAGCAGTCAGATGTAGCAACCAAGTTTCCCTCTAGGGCAGTGATGGTGAACCTATGGCACGGGTGCCAAAGGTGGCACTCAGAGCCCTTTCTGTGGGCACCCAACATTGCCCCTTCATAGCCACCTGTATGCAGGTTAAATTGCTGTATTGGTGGGTTTTGAATTGCAGTTTGTGCACTTGGTCTCTAAAAGGTTCGCCATCACTGCTCTAGGGTCTGTGCCCTTTCTGCATAGGGCTTTTCCTCCCTGCACACCCAAAGCAACAATTTTTGTTTGGGTCGCAACACAACCTGCGTGGGGACACCCAGAAAGATCCGGGCCAAAAATTAGAGGGCACATTGGTCAGAACTGATTCTGTATACAACCAGCATTATTTTGTGAACTCTCTTGTTCGAGAGGGGGCATTGGCTGTGAACAGACAAGTAATAATGAATAAATATAACAGAGCCTACATTATTTTTAGAAAGGTACAAATTGTGCATATATGACTAACTTTCCTTGTTTGTTTGGACAATATTGATAAAGCAGACATCAAAGGAAATTTAAATCCACATTTCTTTAAGCTGATATGAACCGCTGAGCTGTTTCTTCTTCTTTTTTTTTAAAAAAAGTAGCCACCTTATTTATTTCTGGTCAAGAAATTAGACAGGAAAAAAATGCCATCTAGCCGGTGAATAGAAATAGACACAAACTGCTGGTTGGTTGAGCAGTCTGGCCTAATTCATTTCACAGCTTATCAGCTCACGGGTGCCCACTCAGTGGCAACAGTCCAACCCACCTCCTCCGAACACTGCCTTGTGAGGGAGTGCCTGCAGGAGGGACCAAGATGCTGAACTGCAAATCCGCTGTTCAATCAGGAAAGGAAACACACCAAACTGCTGAGCCAGTAGTTCATCCCCATCTCTACCTGTGAATATTAGTAGAGCTGAAATGCTCAGAATGTGCCCACAGAGTTTTTCACTTCTCTCATGGAAGTGACCAAGAATGCTTCTTCAGACTCAAACCGGAGAAGACCGAGGTTATGTTCTTTGGGGTTCCCTCTTCCAGACGCAGAGGCCCTCTCCCCAGTCTGGAGGGTGTTTCCTTCCAGCTGGCGGACAGTATCTGGAAATCTGGGTGTGGTCCTGGACTCGGCTCTCTCCATGGAGGCCCGGGTGGCTGCCATTTCTAGGACCGCCTTTTTCCACCTTTGGCAGATTGTCCAAATTCGTCCGTATTGTTATTGCTTTCATTTTGTTGTAAACCGCCCGGAGTTCCTCTGGAAGACAGACGGTAAATAAATAAATAAATAAATAAATAAATAAATAAATAAATAAATAAATAAATAAATAGTGGCACTTGGAATGGGATTCCTAATAATTGTAAGCAGGCTTGCAATGAGGTTTGTCCTAAGTATGTAGAGAAAGTCCGTACTCATATTAGCAGCCACCGGTCATCTGAAACACTGCTGTGGAAACCTGCCCTATCCATGCAATATCTGAATCAACCCTAAGGTACTTGGGGGCATTGGTAAGTAAAGAATATGGAACCCTCAGATATAAATTACGACAGTGGCATTAGGTTTCGCTTTGTTATCAAAGTCAGCAGACATTATCAGAAAGTAAACTCATGAGAAAACTACTAGATGTACTGAGTGGCTTCACATTTCAGCCCCAAATGAGCATTTGGTGGATTGTGCTTTGTCTCTGGCTTTAAGAGAGTTTTCTATATTGATGGTTTCAACAGGGTTGTCCAACATGCAGCCCATATGTAGACTCTGCCACCCTCGTTTAATGTTGAAACAAGGCACACAGGGACAAGTGTGTTCTTTTAGAAGAGTATCATATTCCTAGAAGCCTCTGAAAACTGGATTATCCTATAAAGCAATGCCTGCAATACTGATGCATTTTGTTTTAATGCCACTTTCTGTCCAGCAACAAGAACTGGGAAAACCCACTACCACTTGCCACCCCACCAACAACTTATTACAGGGTCAGCTCTGGTGTTACACCACCCATTTTCAGCAGCAAGACCCCACTGTGATATCCAGTAGCCTAAAATTAATTTACAGGCACACCCAAGCTGCATATCCCTGTGTCAGAAGCCACAAAATAACACGTAATACAAGAACAAGTAAGGGCATTGACTATGTATGAGCCAAACTGCCATAGCTGCTAGCCCTGCTACAGCATTGCCACACACACTACCAGTCCCACACTCCAGGGCTAGAGTATTAAATGTATTCAGTTGAAAGCGTGTAGATGGCTCTCCACAATCAAGCATCATGCACAGTCCTGGGGCGGGAGGGGGTAGGCCTTCAAGCTTGTTCATCCAAAGAGATTTGGATTCTCCCTGCAGCATTTCATATCCAGGGGGTGGCAGGGAAGGACAGAGATGCCTGAGGACTTGCAGACCAGAACATGTGTACCTGCACATCTGATGCTACGTGCATTTTGCACTTTGAATGCCTAAAAGGATCCACAAATTACATCACTCTTATCAAGATTATAATCTGAAATGTTGCCTAAAATAAGAATCTACTGAGAGTGTCTAAAAAGTAAGAGTGGAGGAAAGGAGAACTCAAACATCCGTGAGAAGGAGGGACTAGTTAGTTTCTTCACCACTGGTTTGCTCACCACTGCCAGTTCTTTGCTTCTACCACTACTAGTCTGTTTCTACTCTGGAGCCCACTCTAAGCCAGTGGTTCTCAACCGGTGGGTCCCCAGATGTTCCTGAACTGCAACTTCCAGAAATCCCTTCCAGCACAGCGAGTGGGGGAGGCTTCTGGGAATTGCAGTCCAGGGACCCACAGGTTGAGAACCACTGGTAAGCCAAGTTGGATGGAGAGTGCAGCACAGACAAGGGGGCTACGTAAACTGGGAAAGGAATGAATCAGGTACCAATAAGATGAGATAGCAACACTTTCTTCCAAATAGTTTTGGGAGGAGGATAAAGCATCATTATGATGATTATTATAATAATACATTCAAGAACAATGAAAAAAAGTCTGTGCAACATTTGCTACCCTATTTCCTTAACTTTGTGATCTGGAAATAGGGTGATCTGACAGTTCCTACTAAAATGATCATGGAAGTACTATCTCTGAGATCAGTTTAATACTCTGTGGCCCACCTAGGTCATGAGAAACTGATAATTGACTGGGATGATGTTGGAGAGTAGAGATGGGCACGAAATGAGCAATTTTTGTTTTTTCGTTTTGTTACGTAACGAAACGAAAAACGAATTTTGTCTCCAAAATAAACGAAACGAAACACCAGAAATTTTGTCGACTGTTTCGTTTTTGTTACGGCAAATACATTGAACTGTAATAAATGGTAACGAAACAGCATTTTTTCATTTTCGTTTTCATTTTTTGAAACGAAAATGAATTTTTTTGCAAAAATTCACGAAAAACGAAAACGAACCAAAACGGACCCCCTAAACGACAAACGACAAACGAAACACCATTTTTTTTGAGTCGTGCCCATCTCTATTGGAGAGTCATGTCAGTCTCAAGTAGCAACTGCATAATCAATCCCATCTTTGGAGGCCAGAAGGGAGATCTGTTCTTAAGACACATCTGGCTGGAGTTATTTGTGTTTTAGTAAACGATTTTGACAACCAACATCAAAAGCAAGCCCTTGAGTATGTGACGAAAAAAAGGCAGATTCTCTCCTTTGTTGTGTTGGTTTAACAGCAGTATATTTGTCATGCTTTGGGTGCTGGGGTTTCCAAATAGCATAACAGGGCAGAATTAGTCCTGTCTGTCTCCATTTCCACTGTTTTCCCAACATCTGCCAAAGTTCTGTGACCAGACATTAGAAACTTCATAATTATATTCTATTATTTCACACATCCAGGAATTCTCATTAAATGTCATAAACAGTCTCAATATTTGAATTTATTTAAACATCTGCAGCCCCATTTAGATCAAAATATAAAGTTCAGCCTTTTAAAGTTAAATGGAAGTTTATTTAAGTTACTTTGATCTGTATAGAACCATACAGGATTTCTTTTAAGATTCTTTGATGAATAACAATCATATCATTATAAACATCCTTGTTTATAAAGAGCATACTATTCATGCATGTTGACAAAGTTATTTTTAATTAGACATTTCAGCAGAAGAAAGAGAAATTTGAAGCATTTCTATGATATAGAAAGATATTAAAGTAAGGTAAGGGGAAACCAATTTATGATTGGCTGAAAATCGGGCAGTATATAAATATAAATAATTAAAAAATAAATAATAAATAAAGCATGGCTGAGGACCGATTTTGTAAAGAGACCAAGAGAAACAGCACAGAAGAAGATATTCAGTGCAGGCGGAATACTGAAGATTAAGAAGACTATTGACCAAAGGCTAGAAAGTAATGTTACATACTACATGAGTATCAACAAGAATTCGATCTCTTACGATAGTAAGGTGTTACTGTCATTCCTGAAACTGACTGATCGTCTTATTTGGAGAAGGGCAGTCTCTAAATAAGACAAAAATATTTTTAAAAATAATACAGCTGCTTCTCTGAAAAGTGTACATCTTGCTGTTGAGAATCTTCAACTAAATTCAGAGGTTATACTGAGCTGGCTGAGCTGGCATCAGGTACAAAATGCTGCTGTTGTACAAAAAGTGTTCACCTTGAAGAAAACTCACCCTCCACTCTTGCAAAGGGAGCTATCCAATTTGACTATACAGTACTGGTAGGACTTCCTGCTTAGTGGAATCTCAGTAGGCCACTGGCTAATCCACAAAGACCAGTGCCAGTGGATGAGAAGTGCTGAGAGTGAATTACAGTGCTAGTGTCACTGATCAATCTCCATGTTGCATTTTAAGTAACTCTTTCACACCACAAAAATGATCTCCACAAGCAGTTTATTACACAGAAATTGGGGTGGAGTTCTGATGCATATACTGTATGCTTGTGAAGGCATACCCCTAACTAACACAACAGATTAAAAAGGAAAGATATATATCTGAATTATCAGAACAGTATTCATTCATAGGTATAGGACACACCAATCTGAGCAGGGACACAATTCAAATTTGTTGATCTGTTCACGCAGCCTTTTTTTTGTTGTTGTTGTTACTTATACAAAAGATTTTTTTTTAAGCCATACCGCAGATAAACCAGAAAACAGCCCAGATAGCTGAATCAGCCTGACATTTTTTTTTTGAAAAAGTCAAGTACCAGCAGCTGGAGATTGTTTGGCAATGGCTTGATTCAGCGTTTAGAGAAGAAAGAGCCCACTTAATGCCTTTTCATCATTAAACAGTGAGGACCCTAAGACTGACAAACAAGGAGTGCGGCCGGTGAGCCAACTCTAGGCACAAACTAAGATTACACCAGGTATCTATTATTTGCAATAAAAGAAACTCTAAACCTTCTTAAGCGATCATTGGTCCTTATTCTCTTAGCCTACTGTTTAAACAAGGGAAGCTGAAGAGGACATAAAATGAAACTATTTAGCACAATGAAAGTTTGGACACTGGCTGTGGATCAGAGAGGTGTGCTGCTCACGGCCTCATCATAGAGCCCATAATCTACCCCTTTTTAGGCCCAACAGTGAGATGGGGCTTCCCAACACTGAAGTCTCACGAAGCCCGAGGGATTGTGCTTCCTGCCCAGCTATTCAGGGTTGTCCCTGCTCACTTTCTAATAATGTATTTAACATCCAGAATTACATTGCTTTCAGTGAAGTCCAGGATCTATTCGCGCATTCAGAATAGGGTTAATCTGAACATGTGAGGAAAATGAACAGGCTAGCTCTACTCCCTCCATTATCACCACCTTCAAAGGGAAAATGATAGTCTGATAAAGAGCCTGACCCTATGCATATGGCCTTTCAATGCAACTGGAAATCCTGATGGGGAACGGAGTCGGGATCATGTGTTAAGTCAAGCCCGAACTTGCACTAGAGCAAAAATGAGTCTACAGAGCATTCCTCAGTGAGTCAACTGAGCCTTTCCTACCATGCACATAAAATGGAAATACATAAGTGACTAGAATAAACTATATGACTGGAGAAATTGGGATGGATTAGTAGGAATAAAGGAAGACATTACATGAGGTGGGTCGTTTCAACAGAGCAAGCCATAGTTGTTTGTTTGCAAGATCTGAGCAGAACTTCATGGAAAAGACAATAGGCAGTAAAAAGAGAGAACATCCTAACGTGAAATGGTGTTGGTTTGCAAGATCTGAGCAGAGCTGTTAATGAAAGGACATTTTAGAAATTAGTAACTCATATGAAGCCTGTTCACACTATCATATAGTTATGGTATATGGAAACCTGATGGCAATGTTTGGCATGCAAGAAAAAACCTCATCTGCACATGTTTCCAACTAGAATGACCCATCCTACCCCTTTCAGAGCTGTCCCACACGAAACTGGCACAGGGCTAGGGCATGCAGTCTATTTGGCACAATTCATTGCAGTACAAAGTATGGTAGCTCTTTCTTTAGCCTTCATGGATGGGTAGTTTCACCCAAATGACACTGGGATCTGTATTAACTGAGGAGACAACGCTGTGGGTTGTGGCATTGAAAGGGAAAGTGGAGACACCCTTTGTCTATTTCCCCCTTCTTTTATTTTTAATATCCCCCTTACTAACACAGTGAAATGGTTAAACTGGTGCCAAGTCAATGCATTTCCATTTCAATATGTCACTTACCTTTTTAACAAACCAACCAGGAACCTATGGATAAGCTCTGAGAAAAAAGACAGAGAAGGAAGTTATGTTGACTCAGGGGGCTCTGGTCACACAAGACAGCACTGCCCCAGCAGATGAGAAAGGCAGGAAGAGTGGGGGCTGCTTCGCTTCTGACTCCCCAATCTTCACTCCATTGTCTTCCTCACATGCTGCAGCTGTCCTTGGCTGCTATTCCTATGGCCTTCTTACTTGCAAGTAAAAAGGAGAAAACCTTTTTGCAAGTAAAGTGGGTAAAACTTGACTTGTGATCATACGAGGTAACAAAGGAAAAAGCCAGGAATTTCATGCCTTAAATGAATCCATTTCCAAATATTTATTCTATTTTTAAAATATTCATTTAAATATTTTCACACCAAAAATAGAAACTCTTTTAAGTATCTGTTTGGTCAGGAAGAAATTAAAAATTTCTCATGAGAGTAATTTAATTTGTCCTGCCTGGCAGATTCAAACTGTCAGCTTTCTTTCCCTGTACCAAGCTAGAAAGAATATTTCTGTTTAAAATATTTGTGCAGATCTAGAAGCCAGAAACTCAGAAGTATTTTTACATCTCAAGTTGCTATTTTTAATGTTAGTATTACAACCCCTTCCAAATTTAAAAGAAGAAAAAAGGAGGTCAGGTACTGTTCATTCTATTTTAAGATAAGCAAGTTTGGTCTTTCCATTGGATTTGATTTGTCATAATTCTGGACACATAGAAGGGGACTAGTGATTGTATGGGGGGACAGATTTACAGTAACATTTTAAAAATACTAACTTGAAAACCATTTGCTCAAATGTCCCCAGATTTGCCACAGATCAAGAGCAGACTGTTTGCTATATCTGTGCCAAATCTGGTGCTGATCCAAGGTCCAGTTTCAAAGTTATAATATTGTGGGTGCACCCCTATTTTTGTGTTTGCTTATGGAGTATAGAATTGGGGTTTTGCACAATATCTGTTGGTGCACTTTTGTACAGAAATAATGAATAAAGACTAAGAAAAGATGAAAATAAATAAAATGCAAAAAAAATTGTCACACCGTGAATAACAAAAGGTATAGATTGTTACAGCTGTTTCTTTAGAGTCACATAAATGAGGAAATGAAAGAAGGAAAAATTATATTCTCAAGAACCTGGGAGACAACTTTAGATGCAACATGAAATCATCATTTAGAGTTATTGGCTCCAAACTCATATAGCAGTGTCGGTGGCATGGGTGCCAAAAGTGGCACACAGAGCCCTTTCTGTGGGCAAGTGACATCACCTCCTCACAGCCACGGCACTTCTTCCTCTGCTCAGGGCACACCACTGTGCTCTGTGCAGATAGCCAGCCAAAGGGGATACAGTGGTTGGTGGGATCATTTGTAGCCCCAGTTTACTCTCCAGCCACACCACTTTTGGGACACCCAAAGCAGCATGGCTGAAGAGTGAACTGGGGCTACGAATGAGCCCGCCACTCCCCCCTCGCTTTCCCAACAATGTAGCACTCAATTCTGCTCTCTGCCCAAGACAGAGAGGCGAATGGGGTGCTACCCTTTGGGAAAGCAAGGATCAAAGAGCAGGTTTTGAATTTATTCCCACAGCCACACTTACTTTTCGCAAAGTGCCAATATGGCAATTTAAATACAGTGGTACCCTGGGTTACAAAGGCTTCTGGTGCTACCCTTCAGGAAAGCTAGAATCAAAGAGCAGGGTTTTTTTTAAATTTCTGGTGGCCACAGCACCCTTTCTGTGTTCATGGGAAATTCAAAAGCCTGCATTGCTTTCCCAAAGGGTAACACCCGAAGCATTGGCAAGTGGGTTTTGAATCTCAGTTTGGGCACTTGGTCTCTAAAAGGTTCGCTATCACTGTCATATAGCAATGATGATTCCCAAGCTCTAGTACAGTGGTGATGAACCTTTGGCACTCAGATGTTTTGGACCACAACTCCCAGAATTCTGAGTCGATATATTACCAGTGACAAAGGACTGTGGGAGTTGTGGTCCAAAACATCTGGAGTGCCAAAGGTTTGCCACCACTGCTCTAGTAGGAAAGGAGTAAGAAGTGTCATTCTCCTCATTTATTTATTTAAAATATATCTTATCCTGCCTTTTTCCCTCAAAGGATCCAAGGCAACTTACATCATAGAACAGTATTTAAAAGTTAACATTAGAAATATGCAAATATTAAAAAGGAATTAAACAAGTTTTATATTAAAATAGTAATATTCACTATTACTAGTAAATATAAGTATAAAACAACCGTAAAATGAAGCATGTCCAGCACCGCTCAAACCACCAGTCATTAAGGAAAAGCCTGCCTGAAGAGAATATAGATTGGCAGCGTGTGGACCAGTCTAGCTTCCAGAGTTGCAGAGTCAGGGACCAGCAACAGAGAAGCCCTATTCCCGAGGACCCACCTTCCATATACTGGAAGGCACCTGTGAGGGTGATGCCTCCCCTGATTATCTTAATTCCCTGGGCAGACTCCTATGGGGAGATGCAGTTGTTCAGATAGCATTAACCCAAGCCATTTGGGGGTTTGTAAGTTAAAACCCGCACTTTGAATTGTGCCTGGAAACAAATTGGCAGCCAGCGGAGCTGTTGCAACAGGGGAGTTATATATTCCCTGTAGCCAGCCCCAAGTAACATCCTGTCTGTTAAGTGCATTGCAGTAATCCAGCCAGGATGTAACTAGGATATGTGTCACTGTAGCCTAGTCTGACGTCTCAAGAAATGGGCATGGCATGCCACCCCTGAAACCTGGGCATCCAGGCTCAGGAAAATTCAAGGACCCCCCCCCCCCCGAAGATGCATGCCTGTGTTTTCAGAGGAAGTGTAACCTCATCAGGCTGCATCCCTATTCCTTGATCTAGCTTTCGACTCACCAGCACTACCTCTGAATTGATCAGATTAAGATTCAGTTATTTCGCCCTCACCTAATCCGTTACTGATGCTAGACAATTATCTAGGTCCAAGACCGCTTCCTTGATGTTAGACGGAAAGAAGAGCATACTGATGACACTGAACCCCAAAACTGCAGACAATCTCTGCCAGTGTGTAAACATTTGTGTAAATGCTAAAGAGCATAAAAGACAAAACAGAACCCTAAGGGAGACCACAGGCCAATGACAAGAGTCGCCCAGCACCACCATCTGAGTTTTCCCCTCCAGGAAGGGCCAAAGCCACTGTAAAAACAGTGTCTCCAAGTGTGTTCCCAAGCTTTCATTTACCTACTTTAATTGTAGTTTCAAAGACGTGCAAGGCCATAAGAGAGAGAAAAACAGCTAAATATAATCAATATACCTTTCTTACCGATTAAGAAACTCAAAACAGGTTGGGTAAAATAGGTGTCAGACAAAAAAAGGAAAACAGAAAACATCCTGTCCACTATGTATTCAATTGAGGTTTAAAGTTAAGCCAGTTTAAAACTTAATCAAACAATTCTTCCATACCCACCACACTGCCATGTGAACTCATAAAAAGAGCAGATGCTGGTACAGACAGTTGAAAAAAATAGCTCATTAATTGATTTCATATTAGCATACTACATTTAAGATTCATGAATTATTAAATGTGTAAAACATAAAAACATTACAGGCATATGGTATTTATTTTCAACTCCTATCATGCCAGTGCTTCAAAGGGATGAACTTTTGCTTCTATACTTCCAGCTCTCGGTTTTGTAGGGTATTTGAATCTAATATTTATTCTGAATCACTGACTCCTAAAGACATGGGCAGATGAATCCTGATAGTGCAGTCCTCAGCATGGAGAAACCCTGCTACAATTGAGTAAGGCTCACCTCTACAATCTAGCTGTGAAGCCCAAAGATATATTGGTAACATTCCTTTCCTCACTCAATGAAATCCCTTTATGTAGAGTATCCAAGATAACTTGGAGCTCTTGTTTACATGGTTCCATATACTGGAAGTCAGGAAGTTGTTTCATTGTCTATAAGACCTTAACTTAGAGTGCCATTTAGGCCAGTTGGGCGGGATACATACATACATACATACATACATACATACATACATACATACATACATACATACATACACACACACACACACACACATACATACATACATACATAAAGTCTGAAAACCTGTGGGTATCCAGCTATGAATTACTAACACTAGCTGTTGGTTTTTTGTTTTGTTTTGTTTTGTTTGTTATTTTGTTTGTTTTTGCATCTGCATTCCATTGGTTAATCCTGGTTGGTCCCATAAATTCGGAGGTTTATAAGGCTTATCAACTCAGGATAATTGCATATGGCAAACAGACCTGGGGAAAGAGTGGCTATCATGAAGATGTATTATGCTTCTAGAGTTCTCTGAATGTATTCAAGTTCATAGAGGCTGTAATTCTATTGGTATCATCACTAGAATAGTCTAGAGTTCAATCAGTGGTATTTAAATACGTGTTGAATCACCATTCAACAATTGATTCACTGGGTCCACTCGAGTTGAGACCACCAATAGAATCTAGGGCAGAATGTTGCAAAAAAGTAGTTTTTAAATATGAGTTGGTTAATCTTTCCTCCCTCCTACACTCATTCTCCCTTTGGATTTATTTCTGTTAGCAGATTTTTCTCCAAATATATGTTCATCGCAAAAGAGAGAGCATCCCTTTTCTTTTCTTTTTCTTTTGACCCAATAGTGTCCTAGAAGAAATTAATCTCTCACCAAACCTCTTTGCATCCCAAGACCAAATGCGCACAGTAAATATTTTCAGGATCACGTTTTGTGTGTTTGATTTTCAGCCACTGGACTGCAAGTGCATCAGTCTCTCGCCATTAAGTCTAATAAATCACAAATTTTGAACTCAGAGGACTAATTCCAAGAGTCAGTCTGCCTTTCTGCTTTTCTCTTTCTCTTGTTTAATTTTTAAGACAGGCTATTAGTACTTTTCCAGGATTCTCCAAGGATATGCAGCAGAGGGCACATATTCATTAATTAACTACCTAAGAGATTTAATCAAAGTGTGGATAATTAGTTCAACCTGATCTCAATTGGCTGGGTATAGTATGATGTAGGAAGGAAACTAAAAGGTATTTTAAAGTTATTTATTTTTTCTTTGCACACTCTCTGCCTTCATGTGTTCATGTGTGAATTCCTATTCTTGCATATGACTAGAGATGGGCACAAAACGAGCAATTTTTTTGTTTTCGTTTTTGGTTTTCGTTTCGTTATGCAACGAAAACGAAAATGAAAAATTTTCAAAACGGAAACGGAAACGAAAAATTTTGCCGTGTTTTTCATTTTTGTTGCGGCAAATACATTGAACTGAAAAGAATGCTAACGAAACAGCAATTTTTCGTTTTCGTTTTCATTTTCGTTTCTTTGCGTAACGAAAACAAAAAATTTGCAAAAAAAAACTAACGAAAACGAACCAAAATGGACCCCTAAACGACAAACGAAACACCATTTTTTTGAGTCGTGCCCATCTCTACATATGACCTAGCAAGCAGGGTAAAGATGCAAGCTTGAACTGGTAGTACAATTTTAAACCAAATAATGTTGTCCCTTCCTTTTATTTCTTATTCATGTCCAACACACTTTTACACTGTATTGAACACCTTTTCCCTCATTCTCTTTCATATTCACTAAAGGGAACAATTCAACCTAGTCCAATTAAAGTGGCAATTATATCACACTTTTAAAATGTAAAACTACAAATGCAGCATAGAAACCTCCTGTTGAGCTGCCCTTTTGCCCGCAGGCATGGGGCTTTTGTGGCCACAGAGGCCACAGCATGCAGCTCCTAGATGATGGAAGCAGAAAAAAATAGTTCTGTTAGTATGCGGCTCTTGGGATCAAATGTATGCCAAACTCCATACGTTAAATAGATAAATGGGCAAACAAACTCTGCTTTCATCTGCACGGGTTTGTTAATTTGAGATGGTCTTAGTGATTTGGAGAGCTAAGCCTAGCATATTTTTTGATGTTTGGCTTTCTCCCTTTCTCCCTGAGCAGCTCGGTCCCAGTTGGGACAGGGAATGAGCAGACCAGGACAGGGGAACTACAATGTTCTTTTATGGGCACTCTGAAGATACTCAGAATCCATAATGGAATTAATTATATCTGCATGGAGGAGTCAGTGGAAGGCATTCTATGCGTTTTACACCGGCAGACAAATCCACTGCAATTAGCCAGGAACCCTACAATGAGCTCTACTCATATATCTAAACCTTAATGAATCCCAGCTGCTTTTGAGTTCTCCAAAAGTAAACAGCTGGCTGTATTTTAGCTCATCCCAAGCATAGCAGAATGGTCCTATAATGTGTATAAAGCTTGAAGAGAACCACAGTGCAGGATTAAGAGTTGAAAAGACACTGAATCTTAAGAAGAGAAGTGTTCTCAAGTGTGACTCTACAAAGAGTGTGCCAGATATTTTATCTTTCTCTGCATATGTTTTGAGGCTCGCACAATTTATTTCCATTCAAGCATTTCTTGGTTTTAAATCTCAATAAAGAGCAATTCATGTCAAATGCCCCATTCCCCTTCCCCTTTTTCCCATAATAAGAGTCACATCTGTTTTAATTTCACACTTGTGGGAAAATCTGAGGTGGCAGGCCAAGCTAGGGGAGGTTAAATGTATATGCAGCTTCCCTGCCCTGAAACAATCATGGGACACATGGTGGTGGAAACACGATGATTATATCTGTGGAAATACTGAAAGCCACATTCACTTTTTCCAGGGAATAGTGTCGGGTGGGATGGGGGGAGGTGACAAAAAACCCATTACTGGGACATATATGACCTTGAGCAAACCAGACTGGTAAAACTAGAGCAATTTTTTCCGTGTGCCAAGGAGACTGCTGGCTTGAGCTCCATGCGGCTGATTTGACAGCTGGTGGAAGTGGATGTGGGCTGCTTCCCACTCAACCACAGTGGGCATTGTTTCAATATGTGAAGCTTAAAATAACGGCTATGCTTGGTGCGTTTACTACTCACCGCCTGCCTCCTCCCTCTCCATAGCACATTTCGTTATTGAAACTTTATACCCCAATTAGCAGTTTCCTCTTCATCCCTTCCAAAAATCACATTGTATTTCATTTACTGAGCCTCACTTCCATTTCCACGGGTGCCAGCATTTGTGGAGAGAAGGAGGTTATTGCATTACCATCTGGCCCGCATTAGATTAGAAAACAAGAAGAAGATGACAGATTCCTACTGTGGAAACCACACTGTGCTCCGAGTCTCCCGGCCACTCCGGCCACGGGATTGCTGGAGCTCGGAAGGCCATTTAAAATAGCAGGGGGGGGGTTGTGAAGGGAGGGCAGGGGGTCAAATGTTAGTGGAGAGTAAAATTTTAATTAAAGGTTGCTTGGATTGGACTAAAGAATTATTGTATTTTCCATAGTAGTCCTGACCAGAGCCTGGAAAAGTGACATGTGTGTGTTTGTGTTTAATGGAACTTCTAGAATCCATACTGACTGAGTAATTCTCAGAATATTAGGCAAAAAACTGAGGTAATTTTTATGAGCTGAGATCTCTATATTCATCTGCTGCATTAACCAGTTAAGGTTACTGTTCCTGTCTTATGGGAACAATCCCTATTTCTCAGTTAACGTAGTAAACCTTGTGTTGACTTTCAGAGAGTCAAAGGGACTTGCAGCACAACCTCACCTCTTAACAAGCATTCTTGTTCAGGGATCTGGCCAAAAGTGACAACCGCCAGGAGGCTAAAAGCCAGGTGGCCAGAGTACACTCTTCCTGAAGCTGTTGACTGTGAGTCTCAACAGCCATTAGCTAGCATAACGAAGAATGAGGAAGGCTATGAGTTGGAGTCTAGCAACAAATAGAGGTCTACATGTGGCTCAGCCTTGCTGTAAGCTCTGAGAAGCTTTCTGTGGGCACTGAGTGTGTTCCATTCTTACTGGAGTTTATTTATTTGCTCACTGTCTCGTTCCTAAAGATTTTGGTCTAGGCTCTGTTCTGTGCCTCTTGAAACCTTGAAGCTGCACTGAGCACACTTATACCACTCTTTTGTTCCCTGGGGTCCCATTTTGACTCCAAGGATGCACATGGGAAGGAAGGTAATTCAGGCAGTGAGCAGTGACGTGAGAGGAGGGATGTTTGTAAGTCTAATAGAACATTCTCATTTTCATCTGTGAGATTTTTGAGGGATGTAGTAATGCCACAAAGGGCGCTTTTACACGACCCCTAAAATCCGAGGCAAAGGGCTCCCAGATGCGGAGCTTAAAATTGTTTTCCCACCAGCCCCGGACTTTAAAAAAAAATTAAGTACGACCATGCCCACCTAAGCGCGTCCCAGCGCATTTTCCAAGTATCTGGTCTCCGAAGGTGAAAAATTTCTGATGCGAATTGCAAAGCAGTGAGTGCCGGGCTCTCCTCCCTTCTTCTTTTTTTGCTTTTTTGTTGTTGTTTTTTTGTTTTTTTGTTTTTTTGGCCCCTGCCTCTTTAAGAGACTGGAATGCTTCCAGGGGCAGCAGAGCGGAGGTGACCCTGCATTCTTTTCTCCCTTTTTTTCCTCCCTCCCCTCACGCAGACAGGAGCAAGGGAGTGTAGAGGGGTGGGAACACAGCAAGAGGAGCAAACCCCCAAATTCTCTGGTCTGAATTTAAGTTGCCAGCGGATCTTAGGGGTCATGTAAAAGTGCCCAAAGACAGGTTTGTTTTGTTATCATTCACCAAAGACGGGACTGTAGGAAGGATGCCACCAGAGCTGCAGAATTGCTTTCTGTATCTAACCTATTCCAGACTCTATTCTTAGAGAACTCAGACACTAAGACTTCCCTTGGTGTTTTGCCACCACTTCTCTGTGATTACAGATAAGACAAACTCTGGCTTGTAACATGTGAAGACTATTTTGGTCCCTCAGATGATGTGTGATGGAAAGAGAAAATGCATAGATCCCCTTTGTAAGGCCTGCAGTCTTCAAGTCCCTTTTCTGCAGATGCGTGCTAATAACATCTTCCTATGAATAGCAACATGCATCATATTTTTTAAAAAAAAAACACCAAGCTAGAGTAGCTATACTAAGTTTCACAGTGCAAAGACCTGTCATATTGTACAACCAAATACCTTTCGTTATCTACTATTAAAAATTAGTGCAAATATAATGTACCTTTGTCTTTGCATCTGAGTTTATCTCATGACACCTTGTCAAGCAGTGTTTCTGAAATGTGTGATTCACTAAAAGTAGGAAGCTACTGTCCTATGAAATCTGCACTGTCCTCAGGAACTATAATATGTGGCATTATAAGCATAAATTGTGCTTATATAACAGTTCGGATTTCAGGAACTCGTTTCCTCCCTCCGCAAAACCAATTTTAGCATTTTGACAGATATGCAGTACGATTATTATCCTTTTTGCTCCTAGACTCCACAGCTATTCTCGTCTGTCACACAACAGAGGTGGCAGCCTGCCAGCTTTTCCAATCTCTTGGAACAGAGCTGACGGCACTACACACAGACTGTCCTTCCCATGTTAAAGGAGGCTGCTGCCCTTGTGTGATGTGACCCTATTCTTTTCTCCATATTGAAGTAACATTCACCTGCCAACTATTTGACTTCTACATGTAGAATTGAGAGGGCACAATCTTGCCCTTGGCCTCAGACAAGACATTACTTGGCAGTCCAGGTGAAAGTTCTGCTGAAGCATTTAAGATCTCAGAAAAGAGTTTGTCCATGAAGACAAACATGTTGGAGAGAGTTGTGTTTTGTTTTCCATTTTTTCCCATCCTGCCAAGGACCTTACATCTAAGAAATAACTCCTGGCAAGTCCAGCTTTGCCATGTTATAAGCTATTGGTACTGCTCTGAGGAAGGGGGTTTCACCCTTGAAATATTAGCAATGTTTTTGTGAATTTTCTAATAGCCTAAAGGTATCACCTGTTCCACTTTTGTATTTTAAATAATATGACTGCAAAAGACACTAGAGTCTTTAAGAGAGTCTGAGAGAGAGAGAGAGAGAGAGAGAGAGAGAGAGAGAGAGAGACTGGAACTTTAACGAGGACTTGTCCAGATGGGACGCAGATGACCTTAGACAGCTCTCTATGTAGACGGCAACAGAACTCTCCGTGCATAACTGCCTTTGGTCTGTTTCCCAAACTGTGATAGCCGTCAGCCTGGCTGGCAGGAGGATTCTAGGAGCTGCAGTTCAAAAAAGTAGCATTTCTGACCTCAGCACTATACTTGATACCTCTGAAGTGTTTGCAATCCACAAAAAAGGTAATTTTAGCAGTACTGGGTTTGCAATGTCTTAATGTCTCTAAGCTGCTTAATTGTGATGATGTGTGTGTGTCCTCACCCCACCGTGCCCCACTTTTCTACTTACCACTTTGTAATATTTGTTGCAGGAGTGATTCGCGAGAGTTACCTCAAAGGGCATGATCAGCTAGTGCCTGTCACCCTCCTGGCCATTGCAGTTATCCTTGCCTTTGTCATGGGGGCTGTCTTCTCTGGGATCATAGTCTACTGCATCTGTGACCACCGCCGCAGAGATGTGACCATTGTGCAAAGGAAGGAGAAGGAGCTGTCCCAGTCCCGCCGAGGGTCCATGAGTAGCGTCACAAAGCTCAGCGGCCTTTTTGGAGACAGTCAGTCGAAAGAGCCCAAGCCCGAAGCCATTCTCACTCCTCTGATGCACAACGGCAAACTGTCTACCCCAAGCAGTACCGCCAAGATGCTCATCAAAGCTGATCAGCACCACCTAGACCTGGCTGCTCTACCAACGCCAGAGTCCACCCCAACCCTTCAGCAAAAGAGGAAGCCTAGCCGTGGCAGCAGGGACTGGGAAAGAAACCAGAACCTCATCAATGCTTGTACAAAAGATATCCCGCCCATGGCATCTCCCGTGATCCCCACAGACCTTCCACTAAGGGCTTCTCCCAGTCACATCCCGGGGGTGGTTGTTCTGCCCATTTCTCAGCAAGGCTACCAGCACGAATACGTTGATCAGCCCAAAATGAGCGACATGACCCAGATCGCAATGGAGGACCAAAATGCCACTCTTGAGTACAAAACCATCAAGGAGCATCTCAGCAGCAAGAGCCCCAACCATGGGGTGAACTTGGTGGAAAACCTGGAGAGCATGCCACCAAAAGTACCCCAGAGGGAAGCCTCACTGGGTCCCCCGGGGCCTTCGCTCGCTCAGAGCAGTCTGGGCAAGCGGCTGGAAATGCATTCTTCCACTTACAACGTGGACTACAAGCGAAACTACCCTACGAACTCGCTTACCAGAAATCATCAGACATCAACTCTCAAAAGAAATAATACTAATTCTTCTAATTCCTCCCACCTCTCCAGAAATCAGAGCTTTGGCAGGGGAGACAACCCCCCTCCTGCTCCACAGAGAGTGGACTCTATACAAGTCCATGCTGCTCAGGGTCAGACCGTGACTGTATCGAGGCAGCCCAGTCTCACCACGTACAACTCGCTGACAAGATCAGGGTTGAAACGCACACCCTCTTTAAAACCCGACGTACCCCCCAAGCCCTCCTTTTCCCCTCTGTCAGCATCCATGAAGCCTAACGATGCATGTACATAATCACCGTGGGGTGGGGCAGGGCAGGGGCGGAGTGGGGGAACAGCAAGGGAACAGAGTACATTCTTTAAAGCCAGCAATTTGGCAGCCCACAAGGATCGTGTCAGCTGACCAGGAGGCTGCCAAACTTGAGGATATCGTGCTCTCTGGGAAAAGTGGAATATTTTTTAACAATTGGGCCATGGAGTCCCAAGGTTTGCAACTGTAGGACCCCACCCACCCCCACAATGCAACAGGTCCTTACTCAAAAGACTAACCCCAAACACTGAGCCAAAAGCACACACACACACACAAATGATGACTGTGATAATTCCGCTCTCAGCTGCACAGTGCACCCCAGAACTGGGAAAAGGGGTGCTTTGGAAGCAAAAAGAATAGGGGAAAGAACCACCACCAACAGCAGCAGCAAAGGAATTCATTGATTAAGCTAACTCTAACTGAACTGTGGCAGACTTTGACTATGTGCAGGTACTGTGAAATGCCCATCAGTGTTACAGCCATTTGGTTATAGCAGATTGCCATGCTGGGCAACAATTCTGTCATTATAGGTTTCTCTGCTACTTTTGTCTTTTAATGAATAACATGTGACTGTTAACGCAAGTAACTCCTATTATTTATTGTTCATCCTTTTTGAATTTTTTTTTTAATTCCTAAGGAAATTACTTCTACATATCATCATATGAGCAGCTCTCTCAAGAAGGGAAAATTTACAGCAGCGGCAACAAAATGCATTGAAAATTATGCCTATTTAACGTGAAACCCATTAACTGGAGTAATTAATACTCTTTTTATTTTTCCAATAAATTCACTGAGTTAAATAAGATGGAGGTGGAATGCTGAACTTTTGTGTTTGGACTCTCTGATCTCTTTCTGGCAATCCAAAAGCAGGGATGGGGGAGCATTGATTTCAGATTGAATTAGTTTCACTGGCTGGCCTTTCCCACCCCTGTGCCAGTAACAAAGCAGCCAACCGGTCATCAATCCCTCACCCAGGTCTTCTCTCTTCCTCGAGTGATGTCCTGCAGAGGAAGTTCTCTGAAGGCTGCACTCCTCTGCCCCAGTAGCTGTGAACATGGTTTCTTGTCAGTAACTAGTACTGTTCTGTGAAGGCACCAGCTTGTTCTCTGCCATCTCATTTCACCCTTGCATGTGAAATGGCAAACAAAACAAAAAGAAATCCACAAACAGTGTGAACTCATTTATATGCAGGCTTTTGCCATGCATATAGTTTATGGTCTTACTGCACAGGTTTTTCTTTGTGGGACTACATCTGTGAATAGCCTGTTTTCTTCCACATGTAAATTTGTGCCTTACACCCTCGGTTTGTGCATATTTGTGAGCTGTAGTATCTACAACCTTGACTTGTTTCTATAATAAATCAGATATTTATTCATCTCCATCCCTTGGTAATCCTTCTGGAGAACTGAGAAAGGTGCAGCTCCCAGAAGAACCCTTGTAGTTACTGTAGTAACAACACTCCGGCTCCCAAGAAGACAGGCTGATAACCTTTGCTGTAGTCGTCGTTCCTGTGTCAGTTCTCCAAACATCTTGGGCTACTTCTGCCAGTATAGATGCTGTATTACGAGCAGCATTCCCTTTAGTCTGACTCTTTTCATATACTTTCAGCTTAGTGATTATATATCTTAATCATAACCAGCAAGATGTCCTGAATGGGCTTTCACCATAGGGTCAGCAGGAGGCCAAACCTACGTGCAAGTAGCTATCTGGTGCACGAACCCTAGGCACATGTGTGGCAAACAGGAGGCACATGGAATGAAATGGAAATAAATAAGCGGGCTGGTTCCTGCTGTTTTCTATAACTGCTACAAGTAGGTCAAATCCAGTAGTATAGGTGTATTACCTTTTTGTTTATTTGTTTACCGGCACGATCTGATGTTGATCTGATCAGATCCCATTTGCTGGGTTGGAGAGGGCATACGGTTGCATGGAGTGTGTGTGGATCTGTATGTTTTGACAGTGTTGCAGTTGCTTGTGCACAAGCATAAATTTTGCTTTGAATTTGTTCCTATAACTGTGTCAACATGCCGTAGCAAAAGAGAAAAACAATCAAAAAAAAAAAAACCCAGGGTGTGTGTGTTTTATATTGCCTGGACTGAATGTTTGGAAGGGGAGGGTGTTGTTTTTGGTTTCGACATTTTTTTTTTGGGGGGGGGGGGCAAAACGTTTTTTAAAGACAATAATTTTTTATATATGTCCTTGGGATTTATTTTGTTGGAAGGGGGGACATTCGGAGTTGTCAGACGCAAAAAGGAAAGTTTTCAATTTGGCTAGCAGCACATGGGTGGTCCATTTAGAAGGTCTGAATAATCAAAACCAAAGTGGTTAACAAGGGTGCTTACCTATCTGCTCCTTTTGTCTCATGCTCATTAGCCTGGTTTGTTCACGGTTAGTGCACTATGTGTATTAAAGTCAAAGCAGTCCTTCTGTTCAGGACCTGTTTTTTATCCCCTGCTGATTTCTTCCTGAACTTCAGGGGAATCATCAAAGAAGAACAGCAGTTTTTTCATCCCCAATTCAACCTCTTAGAGTTCCAAAGGATATGGTGCCCCCTTGCTCATAGCAAGGCATTGTGTTATAACAGAAATGAACCATCACTGCCACTTTCTGCAGGGGCCTGCCTTGGTAATATACATCATGCCAACCCCTGGGTTGACCTTAAGGTGCCCATTTTATACTCCAGTGTGCAGAGCTTTCTCTGCTTCCCCACATATTTACCTTCCCTTTGTGTGAAGAGGTCCTTAGACCTATGTGTGCCTTTGCTTTCCACCCTTGCTATACTCTGGTAGATGCAACCAAGTCAGACTCTCTTTTGTTGTAAAGTTGTAAACTATTGTGATGTCACAAACCAGCCCTCATCTTCACATCGCCCCAACATCTGATTCACATTTTAATGTATGTTTTTATTGAAAAAAAACAAAAACAAAAGAGGGAGAATTTTTTTAAAACAGCAAATGGTGGAAAGGGCAAGGAAAGAAAAATAAAGTCTCTTGGTGATATAAAGTAATAAAACAAGACTGTTCTACCTTCAATGTTGTCTCTTGGTTCTTCTTTTTATTATTATTACTAAAACAGATGTGCAACTGAGAGAATTATTGTTTTTTATATGTATGTTCCAACATATGTAATGATGTCCTTCTGTTACAGAAGAGCAGCTTACAGAGAAATTCACAGGCACACAGGAATGGTGAATATATTCTCAGAAGCTCTAATTTCAAGTTCTGGTTCTAGCCCTACTGATAGGAACATGTATCGCCTTTTGTACCTATAGGAATGGATTTAGGACAAAATTGGAGCACTTTCTACCTTACCTTGTTGCAAATTTAATACAATTGGTGCTAAAGCAGGTCTATCATGCCCCAGTCTTGGGACAGATCTAGAGCAGAAGTCTTCATCTCTAGCTGAGCTGGCCAGGATTTCTGGGAGTTGCAGTCCAGGAACATTTGGGGACCCACACGTTGAGAACCAATGGGCTGGAGCATGCAGAAATGTTGCATGTCTGGAACAGGCTTCAACTAAGACAACTCAATGATGAACAGCAGTGGAACTGAAGAGTAGCTTTAGCCATATAGTTGCCATTTCATAAACTAGTATAGGGAGCTCCATATATACTATTAGCATCTAACATTGTCAAGGTAAGTGTATGTTAGATTTTTCTGAATACTGTACATTTGTTTTTCCAGGACCAAGGCATCAGTTATGCCATTCGTTACTATGTGTCCAAAATTGTCCAACACAGTCATACAGTTTTATATGTTCTTTACAGTATGGATAAGGAAAAAGTGAAGGTTCCCCATACACACACGTGTGTGCTGGTCGTGTCCGACTTTAGGAGCAGCACTCATCTCCATTTCTAAGCCAAAGAGCCAGTGTTGTGCAAGTCCATGACCAGCATGGCCAAACACATTTCTGTGCACAGAACACTGTTTACCTTCTCGGTTTTTATGGCAGAACCTATTTATCTACTTGCAATTACATGTTTTTGAACTGCTAGGTTGGTAGGAGCTGGGGTTATCAGCGGGAACTTGCTCCACTGCATGGCACCCGGGATTCGAACTGCTGAGCTGCTGACTTTACAGACGACTTTCAGTGCTCTAGCCTGCTGAGCCACCGTGCCCCTTTGACTAAGGAAAGATTATTATAATTCTAGAATATTATCTATCTTCACAGATGTTTCTCCCAGAAGTCTGCAGGAGTTCCTTCAGTCAGAATTCTTTATCCAATAAAATAAAATAAAAATTTAAAATTTAAATCAAACTCTTCTCAGATGTCTTTAATCATTGACAACTGAGGAACAAAGGCTGTATTGGACATGCTGAATCTTTGTGAAGGTGGGGAGAAGTACCTGGGCAGGGCTAAGCTTGTGGGAAGTGCAAGGCCTTAAGGGTCTGACAGTCTCTTTATCCATTATGATCAGTACAGAAAGGGTCCCAGGAAACCACATGGGGGAATGAAACAGTATTATTTTCCTTCAATATCCTTCATATATCTTAGTACCTTTAGCCTAAGAGTTTTATTTTTCTATGCCCTCCATTGGTAGCCTATAGGTAGTTTGGAAAATTATTAGGCCAACTCACAGATGCCCAATTTAAGAAGGCCCTCAAAACACCAGGGTCCTCTTACAGGGACACAGGCAACAACCACTAATAACTATACTGGCAGGGAAAGCTGCCCTAAGATGTTTGTGTAGTTTGGCTCAAGCTTCCCAAAAAGAACAAAGCAAGATAGCCCAAGTGCAACATCCAGGAACAAGAGTGAGTGACACCTTTATTAAATTTATAAAGCCAATAACAGTCTGGGACTTTGTTACCTGACACAGCATCTCTCCCTAAGATTGTCCACTTGTGCCACCTGTCCAGTCAGTTTTCATATTTGTTTGTGGTTACCCCTATGGAGGCCCAGAAAACTACCACCAGGAACCCTGTCTTCTCAGTGGTGGCCACAACACTATGGAAAGCACTTACAGCAGATATACAGTAATCCTCTTACTGTGGGGGTTAGGGTTCCGACCCGACCTGCGGTAATGGAAAATCCACAATATACGGATGCTGGTTGGGTTGGGACTGGGGGGGGGCTGTTTGGGCCATGTAGACTTACCTTCTCCTGGTACTGCCCTGAACAGGCCTCCAATAGACTTCCCAGGCCTGTTGGAGACCCCAGAAGCAGTTCCCGGAGATCCTGAAGGCACTTCCAGTTCACAGGAAAGCATTTCTGGGGCCTCTGACAGGGCCAAGAAGCCCATCAAAGGCCTGTTTGGGGTAGCACCAGGCCTGGGGTGAGTGCAGGAGGCCTCAAACAGGCCCATGCAGCTTACCCCAGTGGGTCTTGCCTTTCATATACTGTGGTCCCGTGATATACTAGGACTGCAGTACAGTCATCCCCTGCCAGGTGTGCAATCGCCCCCCACCCTCAATGCATGAAAATCCGCGATATGCGGAAGCAGGTGGAGGGGGCGGGGGGCGATTGCACGCCTGTCCGAGGCTTCTCAGAGGAGCCTGGGGGTGGTGCGGAACGACCTGATCGCCCCCCGCCAGCCCGCCACGCAGCTCTGAGGCTTCTCGGAGGAGTGTGGGGGGGCACGGAGCGACCCGATCGCCCCCTGCCCCCCCACGTGGCTCTGAGGCTTCTCGAAGGAGCACAGGGGCAGCGTGGAGTGACCCGATCACCCTCCACTGCCCCCCGCATGGCTCCAAGGTGCAGGTACTGTGATCCCACGATGTAGTGGGACCGCAGTACCTGAACCGCGAAATGGCGGGGGGTGGCTGTATATGAACTACAAAATGGCGGGATCACTTTCTGGACTTCAGAAAATGGGTCAAAACTATATTGTTGGAAGGTGCCTTCATAAACATGATACCCCATGACATCCTCATGATTCTGTGAAATTGTTATTGCTTTTGATTCACTGTCGAGGTTTCTTTCTCTTTAGAATTTCAGGGTTTTATGTTTTCTTGGAACACACTATTTATTCCTTGTGAGTGGGGATGGGTAGCTGTGGTTTGTGTTTAAATAGAGACAGGTACAATATAACAAAAAAAAGGTTCATTTTTCATTTTTTGTTTTGTTACAGAACAAAATGAAAAACAAAGTGCCCTTTAAAAAATGAAATAAAACAGAAATTTTCATTTTGTTCTGTTTTGTTTTCATTTATTATTTAGTTTGCAAAATAAATAAGAAAAATAAGTGCCGACCAGCCAGCTCCACGGGCCAGCTAGTCAGCACTAGATTTTTAAAAATGCACTGACAGACCCAGGGCCAACTGGTTGGCGCTACATTTTTTAAAAAGTGCCGACTGGCTCGCGGGCCAGCTGGTCAGTGTTAGGTTTTTTAAAATGTGCCAACCAACCCACAGGCCAGCTGGTCGACGCTAGGTTTTTTTTTTAAAGTGCCAACACTAAAAGGGCAGGGTATGAATGAATGAATGAATGAATGAATGAATGAATGAATGAATGAGAAGGAAAGCTGTGTGATCTTGTTACACAGTCCAAAGATAAGGATGGGTGATACCTTTCTTAATAATGGTAATTGTCTGCTGTTAAGTCAATTCTGACTTATGGTGATCCCTTTTATGGTTTTCTAGGCAGAGAGTACTCAGAGGTGGCTTCCGTTCTCTTCTTCTGGGGTTGTCCTGGGATTGTGCAGCTTGCCCAAGGCCACACAGGCTATCCCTTCCCCTGGCAGACACAGTGGGAAAATGAAGTCCCAGCCTCTGGCTCCACAGCTGAAAAAACCTAGCTCAGTTATATATCTGTCATCATCATTCAGCCAAGCTGACCTTATGGGAGAGTTGTGCAGGTCAGTGGAGATCTAAATTCTGTTCGCCTCAGTCTTGATCCAGAGGTCTACTTGCTGCACCATTGTGGCACATACTCTTCAAAGTGGCATATTAATTTTGATTGTCCTATCTTAGGCCCATTCATTCTCAATTCAATATCCACTAAAAACTAGACACCTCCATATTTGTAGCCTCTATATGACTGTTCATTTGAATTTTACAGTATTTTCTCTGGGTAATTTAAGACTTGTATGATACTCTGAAAAATTCAAATCCTGTATTGAGCCAGCACGTTGTACTCTTTTGAAGGATTAAATGTTGAGCCCAGTATCTGCTATCACACTGAGTACTACTCCTTTTCAGTGGTAAAGTCTTGTGTTTCAAAAAGAAACAAGATAGTCTTTTGCAAAAGTCTCACTATTCCAACTGTTTAAAGAGCTTCAGTCATTGCTTTGATTGCAATGAAGAAATAATGTTGATAAAAATCAGTGAAAATGCCAGCTCAGCAATGACACTAAAACCTACTCACAATTTGACTTGTCTAGGATGGAATACATGTTGATTTTACAGAGGATAAATAGGGCAAGGGGAAGATGCAGTCAGCCCATGTAGCACAGTACCATAGATACCTACAGAGCCCCTGTGTGGCAATGAATAGACATCATGCCTGCTGTCAAGCATATATTCCAATTGCCCTTTCAGACAAGAAGCTCCCTCCATCAACTAGTAGGAAGTTGGACGGGCACAATAGTGAAGGCTTTGGTGTCATACTTTTCTGATCTGGAATGGGCAAGGCTATAACACATAGAAGGTTGTTTACAAAGATGGCAGAGAGGATTCCAGATGAGTCGTCTGTTCCTGGGATTTGACAGACAATGATTCAGCATCCTTTATTCTTTCTCATTGAGGCCACTTTCCTTTGGGAGACAGATTGGGGTGGATAAAAGCAAGTCATTCAACCATTAACCGTGTACCATTGGAAGGCTCATGAAGAGGCTGATCAACTGTTTTCTGTGTCCCAGTTTCAAACATAAGGGGCTAGGCTTACCATGATCAGCTAGGATCCTAGGGAAAATACTGGAATCCCAGAAAATAGTGAGGCTCTCCCTGACGGATGTGTCTGTGAATGCCTGCCTTAATTGTCCCTGAGTCTTATGTAGGACACCCTGAAACATTACAGCCCACTGGACTGAAGTTTTCGCCTACCACATAAGAAGGTTGGATGGATCCTGATTCTACAAGGAGGATCACTCGAAGATATTTTAGCCAAGGTCACTAAAACTGGAACCGGTTCTGAGAATGGAAATACAGGTGTCTGATCCATCTGCTAGACAGCAACACAGCTATAAAGGATAAGGGAAAATCCCAGTGTCACTAAACAAAGGTAGCCCTCCTCTCCATCCACCTTTCTGAAAGCATTTGCTGGGGAGATATGACTGCCCTCTGCTGAGACTTCCATTTATCCTGCAAATGGTCTATAGGAATGTTTTATAAGTGGAGGAATAAATGAAGAACTAAGTGAACGTGTGCGATGAAATATGAAGCGTTTTCTTCTTTCAGAGGCTAAAAGGATGTCACCGTAAGAAATGAATTATTCAGCAGTACTGTGTTGGATTAATTCTTCACGTTTGGATTGGTGGGGCAAAAGAACTAGCAGGAGCAAAGCAATGGGTCTCTGAGCTGTTTAATCAATGCAGTGGCATGAGATTCGTGGTATTAATGGTCATCATGATCTCCTCATTTACAATGTCATTTTGAAATATGAAAGCTCATTGCAAACCAGCATATATTTACATAATATACTAGGCTATTAAGGGAGCAAAATTATTTTATATAAAGTTATCCAAGCCGATTGTATTGTATCCAACTATGCCCATCTGCCAGTGGAAGGTACCCTCTTGGTGCAAAGAGCATTTTCTCGCCTTGCAGCCCTTCCCATAAGTCCACACTTGTTCAAGAAGCTTTCTGATCCTTTGGAATAGTCTGGGGTCATAGGAGATTGCAGTAGGGAGGAGAGAAAGGGAAAGCCCCATTGTCCAAGATCAAGTCCATTTATGCAACATTGAATGGAACCTTTGGATCCTTTGTTGGAAGTCCTGAAGTTGGGTTGATAACTCTTGAGTACAGATCAGAAATGTCAATATGGTATGCATTAAAAAGCAAAATGTGTTCTGCTTATATACTTCCCCATAGCACTTAAAACACTCTCTGGGCAGTTTGCAAGTAATTATACAGGCTACACATTGCCCAACCCCAGCAAGCTGGGTGCTTATTTTACTGACCTCAGAAGGAGGGAAGGCTGAGTGAACCTTGAGCTGGCTACCTGGGATTCAACCCTGAGTCGTGAGCACAGTTACAGATGCAGTACAGCAGTTTAAGAGCTGCATCACAAGGCTTATGATTAGAATTCGTCAAGTCACTTCCATTCAGCTTGGCAATATATTTTGGACAAGAATGAAAAGGAACTGATACATCCACCAAAGTCACTAAGCAGGAAAAGACTATAGTCCTAGGATGTAAAAATTATGCTATCCACTTCATTCCAAATCAAAGGCTCAAAGCGTTTCAGCTTGCCTACCAGCGATAATTTTTGGAATCTAGCATAACAGAACAATAGAGAAACTACAATAGAAGGGAAAAAACTCATCTATTTCTGCAAGAAAGCTACACTGAAGTCAATATAATAAAAACAGCTAAGAATGTTAAAGCACCTTAATTGTTTGGATTTATTGAGGCATAAGCACTCATGTTGTTAGGTGCCTTCAAGTCAGAACCGGACTTTCAAGGTAAAGGAGATACCATATTTCATCAAATCCAAAATCTGGAATGTGCTTGGAAACCTCAGTGGGTCCAAAACACGGCAGCCAGATTGCTAACTGGGGCTGCTCAGAGAAGTTACATAACTCACTAGTTCCTACAGCTCCACTGGCTGTTGATCTATTTCTGGGCAAAACTCAAAGTACCTAACCTATAAAGCCCTAAATGACTTGACGGGTTAAGATCACCAGGTAAGGCCTTTATTTCAGTCTCACCATCTTTATGGGTACATTTATTTTGTGTGGACATACTTCTCTACTGGTTCCCCAAGACTCTGGAACTCCTTCCCACAGGAGGCCAGGCTGGCCCTATCCTTGTTGACCTGCAATAACCTTTCTCTCTAAGCAAGCTTTCCCATAATTACTGACTGCCAGTGTGTAGTTTTTAAAATAGTTTCTTGTGCTTTCCTCATTGAATGTGTTCTTGGTGTTCTGTTTACCATCTTTTTACTGTGATATTTGCTTGACTATTTTATTTTATTTTATTTATGTTTTGCATTTGAGCTTTGAATACTGTCTTTGAACGATGTGTGCCTTTTTGGGTCCTTCTTAAGGAAAAAAGGTGGAGTAGAGATCTTTTAAAGAAAGAAGACAAAGTATTGTTGCACCTTAAACACTAACTGCTATATTTTAATGTGAGCTTTCACGGACAAATCCACTTCCTTAAAGCTTTGCTTGAAAGTCTTGCAACTGGGTTGGAATCTCTGAGTAAAGATCGAAGGTGTCAATACAATGACATTCATACGGATGTCCACCAAAATTCACATTAAAATATAGCAATTAGTGTTTAAGATGTCACCATGTTTTTGAAGTCTTTATCTTTTGACTTCTTTTGTTTTGGGCTTGATACGATTGCTATATGGAAGGCATGAGGTATTTAAGGAGTCTCAAAGTTCAAGGCACCAAGTGAGTTTCCATGGCTGAATGTGGATTCAAATTCAGGACTCTTGAGTACTAGCCCATCATTCTAACTCCACTGTGAGTCTATAGCTGGCTGGATAGTTCAGTGGTTTAGGCATCAGCAGCAGCCAGAGTTTGGGAGTGTGATTTCCCACTGTGCTTCCTGGGAGAAGAGCCAGCCTGGGTTGCCTCAGGCAAGGTGCCTGTGGCCAGGTTGGCCTCAAAAAAGGAGAATGGTAAATTATGTCTGAATATTTTAGACCTAGTAAACCCTGAAAAGGCTCACCATAAGTCAGAATTGACTTGAGGACACGTCGTCGTCATCATCATTAAGCTTTCCTAGACCACTTTGTCAGATGCATAAATTGTTCTGTCTAATCTTGCTGGGAGATGATCAACTGAGCTGCAGCCCTTCAGGGCAAATTACAGAAGTCTATTCTTTTTATAGCTGACAAAATTATTCTAGGTTCATAATGTGTTTCCAAGGGATTTTCAAACTCTTTAATTGAAGGGTACGAGTCCCTTATTCATGTGTACCTTTTTTTTCCCTTGACATACAGCTGGTATAGTAAAATGAGTATTCAAATATTGACTTCCTTGTTTCTGTTTTACTTTGCAGGCAATAAAATTAATTAATTCATTAAACTATATATATGTTGCCTTTCTCCTGATGGCTCCAAGGCAACTTATAGTGTTAAAAGAAACAAAGTTAAATTCCAAATAATAAATTAGGGCAATATTTTAAAAAACATTATCCAAATATATTAAATCTCACAATAAGAACATTATTTAAAGCAGATGTAAAACACAGAATAAAATGCTTCCTTTTAAAAAAAATCCCTTTGGTCCACCAGTCATTTAAAGGAAAGCCTATGCAAACTTATGCAAAAGTTATAAAAATAAACTTCAAAAGCAGTGAAAAATATCTGCAACAATTTAAAATTACTTTTAGTAATATGAATTTTGATATAATTGGAAATTGTTGTTTTATTTTATTCTGGAATTAACCCTTTATTGGGATGAATGCCAGCTGTAACTATCACAGGTTTTGATTTTTTACCTCACTGTAAAGTTCTGTAGATATCTTAGGGAAATGTTCAGGCATCTCTGACCTGACAAGGGATCTCCTTACCTCCATCTCAGTTTGTTGCCAATAACTGTCTTTGGAGCCTTGTGGCGTAGTGGTTAAATGCCTTTACTGCAGGTAAAACTGTGCTCACGACCTGGGGTTTGATCCCAGGTAGCTGGCTCACGGCTGACTCTGCCTTCCATCCTTCCGAGGTCAGTAAGATGAGTACCCAGCTTGCTGGAGCAAGGGGCAATGTGTAGCCTGCATACTGTAATTAAAACTGTAAACTGCCCAGAGACTACTTGAAGTGTTATGGGGCAGTATATAAGCAGAACACTTTGCTTTAATTCTTTTGGGAAGACACTCAACTTGTTCTGATGGAAACATCAATCAAGCATACTGCAAGAATAATATTACACGTGCATGTGCTTTGCTGCTGAGTGCATGTTGCTTGAACAACAGGATAATCGAGAGCAAATTAATAAAATAAAACACTGGAGTAGTTGTTTAAGAAGCAGTCCACCATCCCGTGTGATTAGACCACATCGTCAGTACTTAAGGTTAAAACTACTTCTGGCAGCAGTGATTTTTCAGTCATTAAATAGTTCCCCATACCTCACAGCCCCCAACAACTTCCCCACAATCAAAGGGGTTGCTCAAGACCTCAATGAGAGGGCAGTATTCAGGAAAAAAAATTAACTGAAAAGTTGGTGTGGCTGATAACATCATCTTGCCTTGTGCAACACAGCAGTCTTTCACCGGCATGTTTTGTGTGAAGTTAAAGCACCACAACACTGAGTTTCTCTGCTAAGATTATTAATTTGTTCCATTTTCTGGTTTATTTGGAAAGAATGTTTTTCAGAAAAATATTAAAGCCCTAATCACATGTTTTGCACAAAAAAGATGGATGTGTTAGACTTATCCTCATGAATAAAAACAGGTGAGTAGTCATCCAACCTTCTGACTTCGTAATTTATACAGTGTAATTCTGTAGGGAAAGGCTATAATTGGAGTCAAAGTAAGTGGAGGTGAAAATTACTAGGTAGCATGGCCATCTGCATCTCTTAATTAGACACATTCTTTGCCAATATTCAGACTTCAAATTAGCCACATCTTTGGGGCATTTTATCTGCCAGTCTAAGAAGATCAGCCTATATGTCGAAAGATAGCACTATGAAAAAATGAGCAAGTCTCTGAACAGTCAGCTAATGGTTAACATTTAGAAAGCAGAGACAAAGTATGATTTACTGAGATCATGGTCACATCTACTTAGTGTTCCATGACAAACTCTATTAAGCAGAACAGAGTTGCTGTTAATTCAATTAGATGAGTTGGTTCTTTTGCTGGCCAAGATGCATTTGGGAGTCCCAACAGTGATTCAGAAAATATTGCTGATAACCTTTCAGACAGAACAATAGAAACATATTTAGTAAAAGTGTGTGAGAGAGATGGTGGTGGGGAATTAATAATGCTATTTTAGCTAGAGGCCTTCGAAAATAAAGATGAATCCTAAAAAAAAAAAGGGAATCACAATAAACCTGACCATAATGGCCAAGTGTAACAAGGATAGATAATCTGTGTCATTCCAGAGGGGTTTTTTGCCATGCAAGAAGTTGATGCATATTATAAACTAGATTAACAAGCAAAAAAAAAAAAAGGATACTCCTTGCACGCCACCCCATAGCACTTAAAGCACTCTCTGGGTGGTATCCAATTTAATTATGCAAACCACTCATTGCCCCCTCCTGGTTTGTTGTCAAATATGGACACACCATTCATCTGTGTATTTGAAACTAGAAATAAGCACAAAACAAACTTTTAGTTCATTTCATTATTCGTTATTCATTATTCGTTTTGTTACATAACGAAACGAATAACAAACCAAGGGGTAAATTTAAACTTAAACAAAACAAACTGGAAAAAAAATTGTTTGGTTTTGTTCGTTTTGTTAATGGGGGGGTGGAGATGTCTCCTACCTGGTGCTGGTCCAGAGGTCCAGTCTTCCTGGATTCAGGGACGACGGAAAAAAAGCAACGGCTGCACTACAGCGATAGCACGACCATGTGGTTAGCAGTTTAAAAAAACAATAAAAATAAAATATAAATAAAAAGGAGCTCTGACCTGGCCCCAGGGGTGGCTGGGTTGGCACCCTAAAATTGAATATATATATATTCAATTTATATATATAAACCCCGCACCGACCAGGTCCCAGGAGCCACACAGTCGGTGCTTAAAGAAAAAAAATAATTAAAAAAAGGAGCGCTGACCAGGCCCCAGGGGTGGCCTGGTCGGCACCCTAAAATCGTAAAAAGCACAGAAACAGGTAAATCCTGGAAGATTTTAGAGTCAGTGATTTTTCAGCATCCCTTAGATATGCAACAATAGTAATCAAGTTCATGTTAGAGATAAAAGGTTGAGAAAGGGAATACATAAAGACCAAATGGATTCAATTCCATGGATTTTCCCCACCTGATAGAAGTGAGTGCAGGACAAATACCATACATAGTTTCCATCAAAAGAACACATTGTGGTTTTTTTCAGCCTTCAGACTTTTTCCTTGGACGTGACAAGTTACCGGCATGACCTCCACATCAATAAAGCAATGAACAAAGGTCAATCTCACCTCTTCTTTTGCAATCTGTTTTGGAGTATCGGTGAGAAATAGATGTACTGTATTCCTTTCCAAGAAATATCTTGATACAGACACCCTGATGGTGCCATAGGTGCCATGGTACAGAGGACCTGATAAAATTAGGGGAAATTTTAAATGATTTCCTCCCAGGGATTCAGTTTCTGTGAATGAAAAGGGTGAGCTGTGGGTTTTTTTAATAAAATGAAATGAAATACAAGAAAGATAATGGGCTTCTTTTATATATGCCTCAGAAATAGAACATAATCTTATCATTTTTCAACAAATATGATCTAAAATGTTTAAGCTTCTGGTGAGTGGAATCATCTTCATTGGTGCGTCAAATTGGAGACCAAGGTCCCCCCCCCCCACATTACACTTAATACTGCTTAGAATCACCTGGGAAGCAATGTTTTATGAGATAGGGTGGTTCAAACAATTTTGCAAAGAGCAGGAGACAAAGAATTCATTTTACACTCAACTGGTTTCCTTGGAAACACACAGGAAAAAATACAACACAATGTCTTTTAGAGATAGTTCAAGGACCTCTCTAGCTGTCTTGTGATACAGCATATTTCCATCTGTTTCTCTCTTGAGATTAAACAAGGACAGAACAAAAATTTTTAATACAATTCCAAAGTGTCCCTCTCATAACACTTTGCACTTTTAAATGCACAGATGCATACAAGTATTCGTTTTAAAATAAACAATGAGTTTCTTGTGACAATTTAGATTCTGGGTGAACTAAATGCATGCAATATTGAGAGATTATTAGTATTTTTCTCTGAAAATGAGATCAAAAGAGACTCCGGTGATCATTAAATCTACTTTGGTTGGGTCTTGTCATTAGTTAGATGGATTAGTGGAATTTTGCCCTTGTAGTTTTTCAAATATTGACCTCAAAAGTGAGATTATGTAATGCCAACTTGGCCATCAACTGGTGAACACTGTTTACTTCAGTGCCCATTTTATCTCCCATATTACAATTCCCACCAGCCCCAGCCAGCATGGCCAAAGATGTCTGCCCCTGTGCCAGGGCTGCCTGCGCCTCATCTAGGTCCTTCATCTATTATAAATTCAATTGACACAACCTGGAATTGACATTTTAAATAGCTACTGTCCTAATCCCCCCCTTTTTTTAGAACTGCAGGAAACAGTTCCATTGCTTCCCAAACAAATTTGTTTGTTCTTTAGGCCTCCTCACAGACAAATCTGAGCATAACCATAACAAGAGATTTGTTTCTGGCATCATTCACCTTTTGCTTTGCACAGGGCAGCCATGTGCCATATTTTGGAAAGCAGCTATGGTGTTGAAAAAAGTGTCTTCTATAAACTACAACAATAAGGGACCCTGAAGCGTCCACCATTAGTTAGCACCTGAGAGCAGACTGAATGGGCACATTCATGAGTTCAGCACCTTCCCTATTGTGAGATCGTTTGCATTCCTGTGTAAACCACATTTTCTCTGTATTTACAGAAATAAGAAGGAAAGAAGGAGTGGGACAGAGGGAAGGAGAGCTGTTTTATGCCATTGAAATCTTCCCTTGAACTCCTTTTTGGCAAGGTGTAGTGGTCACTTTGTTCTTGAGTGTCAAGGTGAATCAGAATGCCAGAAAAGGTGCAGTAGAGTATCACTCCCCCTGGACTCTATACAGACCAGGGCCTGAAAGGTTATTTGTACTACTAGTCTCAAAACTGCTCAGCCACTAGCCATGCTGGTTGAGGATAATAGGAGCTCTTGTCCTGAAGAAACTTTCCCAAGCTCCACTATAGCTGTATAGAACTGTAACAACACACCCGAGCAGCTTGCTACCACGTCACCATTGTCGATGCATTGCAAGTGGGCTAATTGCATCTGTCCTATGGCTCCCTATTATGAAAGGTCAAATTACCATTGGAAATGCACACAAAACTGCACCAATATAGCTGCATAAAAATGTCGCTATAAACTACATAAAGCATGCCTGCACCGAGACTGGTTATTCATTAAAGCATAGCCCATGCCAGCAAAATAAAGAAATAAATTGAGAAGATCCTTATGATTTTATGCATATGATTAGATTGAGGAACCCATGTGCCAGTAATCAGCCCATGAACCCAGACACCTTGCTGCCACATATCTGGGAAACAATGCTGCAGAACCGAGGAGAAATGAAATGGTAAGAGTGGCTGCCTCTTCTTGCAACTGAAGATGGAGAACTCCATATTTAAAGCCCTGGGCCCCGAGGTAAAACGAGAACACCAACAAAAGCTACAGGAAACTCAGTAAGCAGGAAACTCCTACAACTTTAGTACATTGGGCCAAACTATGCATAGAAATAGGCCACTGCATGATATGCAGCCCACGATGCTCTACCAACCACTAACAGGGAATTCAGAGACAAGTTTTTATGCCAGGTCATTGAGATGGTACCCTTGGCCTTGGCCTTGACTTCTAAATAGGGCCATGCTTGTCCATGTTCATAAAGTTGAAAATCCCACCTATCCTGGTCACATTTATCAAACTTGCACTAACATGAGCCAGACACATGTGTATGGAAACACACACAAAGTCACTCTTCCATGCACATGTGTCTGGCACACGTTCATAAGATGAGGGAAATGGCTTATAGGCTGTTTTTAGAATCTGTTTCTGTTTGTGCATCTCTCTCATCTTTGTCCCAATGGGCCTGGTAAGCACATTTTCACTCCTTCCTTCAGTCATAGAACTCAAGTTCACAGCCAGGTCCTGAACACACAGAGATCTGTTCTGCTTCAGACCAGGTTTATTTACTTAAAGGTCATGGATCAGGCATGTGCAAGCAAGGGATCTCTGGTGCAGTTGCCTCACTGTCAGTGCTTTTCAACGGAATCATCCCACATGCCTACCGGCCAATCATCACATATCTCAGAGAAGCCAGAGAAGCCAAGGGATGAAGCAGAGAAGCCAAGGGATGAACACACGTGTGTTACCAGCCAGAAGCCACACAAGCAAGGGATACATACATCTCGGATGCATTCCACGTTTTCTTTGAGGTTTCTGCTGAGCAAATTCAAAGGCAGCTTGTTGCTTCTCCAGAGAAAACTACAAGTGCATGGGTGGTTTTTCTCACTTTGAAATATATTACTTTTCAAGGTCCCAGATAAGCTAAAATCCCACTTGTCTCCTATTTGTCAGATCATGGGTCTCTGCAAGTTTCATGTTCAAAACACACATCTTTGCAAAGGCTGTCATTCTGTACTAGAGCCCTCTTCCAAATACAGCTAACTACATACTCAGTGAGTACACCTTGTGCCTCTGATGATTGATTGTCACATGCCTTCTATAGCTCTACCACTGTCTTGTTCAATTTCCAGTAACAATATTACTTTTTGTTGTTGTTTTTTGGGGGTTTCATAGAATCATAGAATCATAGAGTTGGAAGAGACCTCAAGGGCCATCTAGTCCAACCCCTTGCCATACAGGAACCCCCATCACAATATTTCCGACAGATGGCCATCCAGCCTCTGCTTAAAAGCCTCCAAAGAAGGAGACTCCAACACCCTTTGTGGCAGCATATTCCACTGCTGAACAACTCTAACTGTCATGAAGCTCTTTCTAATGTTCAAATGGAATCTCTTTTCCTATAGTTTGAAACCATTGCCCCGAGTCCTAATTTCTAGCTCCCATAATCTCACAAACAAGATAAAAAAGAAAGCTAAATACTCTAAGCTATATCTGCATACTACAAAGACCTTACAAGGCAAATACTTTAGTTATGTATTTGTAAGCAATTAAATTACTTGCAACATATGGGCTAAAAATCAGTAGGTAGAATTTATACCATGTAAATAATGATAACATCACCACTATTTAAATTTTTTAAAAAAATTCTATCCCCTACTAATGCACGCACACAATCTGTGGAGGGAGATTTTTACAATTTTTAAAATAGAATGCAAAGAGAAAAAGGAAGTGGGGATAATCTCCCAAACCAACTATGTAACTTTATTTATTTATTTATTTATTTATTTATTTATTTATTTATTTATTTATTGTTTGTTTGTTTGTTTGTTTGTTTGTTTGTTTTCACTCCACCTTTCTCCATAAAAAGAATCCAAGGCAGTTTACGCCATTAGACACAACATTTAAGAGTATAAACGAGGGGTTGGACTAGAAGACCCCCACGTTTCCTTCCAACCCTATGATGATTCTGTCATTCTATGATTCTTCTAAGTATACAAATATTTAAGGCAGTGGATATTACCTGATGGGTATTTGTCTCACATTTTGGTCCAGATTGGAGACCAGCTGTTTTGTTCCTTTCCCCAGTGACTACATGATGTATGTACCATCATGAATTGGCGTGCTCTGATCTATGCTTACCTGCATCTCTCTGGTCCCTGTTAGAGGCAGCTGGGTTTGTTTGTTTGGTAGAGGTAGGATTGCTCCGTTTTGGTTTGGTTCCAGCAAAAATTATCACTGGGATCACACCCAAGTGTCTGGCTGGCTGTTCCTTTGCTGGAGCCACTTATTGAAATGGAAAGCTACCATTCTTAAGTGCAAAGGAGAAGGGAAAGGAAGCCACTAGAAGACCTTGGAACAGTCTGATTTGCTCCGTGGCTTGGAAAATTCTCCCATGTCTCCTGGGAGAAGGGTTCGCTGTAGGGTCTTGAGCAAGCAGCATGACCCCAAAGCACCAGGGATTGGTATGCTACTCCTGAATAATTTCTACCTAGAATATCCTGGGAAGTTTTGCGGCAAGTCATATTGCTTTGAGGACACATGCTTAATTACACTTATTTTTAAATGCAATGCATTATATAACCCATAAGATAGCCTTTTTGAAAGTAATAATATTTGATTTAATTTTAAAGGACATTTTAAAAACTTATTTTACTACATTTCACTTATGGGTTGCTCCTTTTTAAAAAAAGTAAGATTAATAAGAGAAGGGTAACTGAAGAGCTGGAAAAGTTCCTTTCAGGATGTCTAAAAAGACCCTTGGAAAGTAACTTAAAGAAGTAACCAGACCATGTTACCCATTATGCTTTCACTCTTGAACACATTAATGCCCTTTCTGTTCATCTTGTATGAAGTTTCATTATATCTTTGTTACCAAACCCTTAACTTTCAAGCTGTGGTCACCATTTCATTAGACTGGACTGGACTTTGCAAATTATTTGAACCTTTTACTGAGGCTTCATGGCAAGTCTGGACATTTAATGGGGGGGGGAGAGAAAGAGAGAGTTTGTAATGCACTGGCCTCTCTTTGGCACCACTTGCTTAGTCACATTTTCCTCTCACTGATGGCCTTAGGAAAGTAGTTGTACAGTGCTGGCTTGGCCCCATGGCTTTCTGTAACCTCTTGTGTTTGCAAGAAAAGCATCCAGAGCTACACTGTTGACATGGTTCCAGTAACATTTCTGACTCTGATGATTCTGCCCAGTGAATAAAAGTTCACAGAGGCTCAAATATATGCTTAATAGAGGCCAGAATCATACTGCAACTGCAAGCATAAACCAGAAGTTCCATAGAGACAGGCATGTATCCACAGGACCAGGAGATATTGTCTATATGGATTTTCAGAAGTGTTTGACACAGTCCGTCACCAAAGGCTGCTGAAAAAAACTTCACTGTCTGGGGATAAAAGGGCAGGTCTTCCCATGGATTGAGAATTGGTTGAGATCCAGGAAAGAGAGAGTAGTTGTCAATGGGCCATTTTCACAATGGAGAAAGGTGAAAAGCAGTGTGTCCCAGGGATCTGTCCTGGGACCGGTGCTTTTCAACCTGTTTACAAAAGACCTGCATACCAGGATAAGCAATGAGATGGCCAAGTTTGCGGATGACATGAAACTTTCCCAAGTGGTGAAGACCGTAAGGGACTGTGAAGAACTCCAGAAGGATCTCTCCAAACCCAGAGAATGGGTGGCAAAATGGCAAATGCATTTCAATGTAAGAAAGTAATGCAAAAAAAAAAAATCAAAACTTTATTGTTATAAGTTGTTTTATTGTCTGTGTTGTTGTGAACCGCCTGGAGTTCCATTTGGAAGACGGGCGGTATATAAGCTCTAAATAAATAAAAAGGGAAAATGTAAATACTTATCAGCTATGGGTTCTGAGCTGTCCAGGGTGTGGCAGCAGAGAAGGCGGCCAATTCCATGCAAGGGATCATTTAAAAGAGAACTGAAAATAAAACAGCTAATACTGTACTATAATGCCAATGTACAAAACAATGGTAAGACCACACCTACAGTATTGCATATAGTTCTGGTCTCCTCATCTTAAGACATCATGGAACTGGAAAAGATGCAAAAGAGAGTGACTAAAATGATCGCTGGGCTGGGACACCTCTCTTCTGAGGAAAGGCTACAGCATTTGGTGCTCCTTAGTCTGGAAACGATTTGGGACCTCAGTATCTGACAGAACAGCTCCTCCCAAGAAGAACTGCCAGGATCACTTGTTCAAGCCAGGTGGGCTATCTGCAGGTACCAACCCGGAGGGACACCTGGAAAATATCAACAAGGAACTGGGCCTTCTTGGTGGTCGCAACCCACTTGTGGAATCAGGTTCTGCAAGAGATTCACCTGGCACCATCGCTACAAGCCTTTAAGAAATTACTGAAGAACTGGCTTTATAGGTTGGCCTTCCCCAATCATTTTGTTCAGTCATATAAATAAGGTGCTACTCTTCCTCTCCACTTTATGATAATTTTTACTAGATCTGTATTTTTTATTTGTTTTTATTTTGAATTGCTAAATGGTTATGATTTACAGTACTTGTGTTTTCTTCTTCTTCTTCATTATTATTATTATTATTATTATTATTATTATTATTATTATTAATGTCATGTTGGTTTTTATTGATTAGTCTGATTATTTACTATTTTAAGTTGTTTAATGTGTTTTCTTATTTTTTACTTATGTTTGTAAACCGCCCAGAGTAGCTTTTTGCTAGATGATTGCAGTATATGGTTCCCAACATTCAGTACCCAGGTGCTCTTGGACTACATTTCCCAGAAATCCTGGAGAGCATAGCTAGTGGTGAAGGCTTCAGGGAATTTTAGAATATTTGGGAACATAATGTTGGGAACCATGATCTAGTGGCTGAAACTGAGGAGTAGGTAACAACTAGAGTAACCCTATTGAAAAAGTGGGGATTTTGTGAGTCAACACCTATTCACAGGATCAACATACTACTGCAGGCATGACCAAACTTTGGCCCTCCTGATGTTTTGGACCACAGCTCCCAGAATTCCAAGCCTGTATTCCCAATGGCAAAGGACTGTGGGAGTTGTGGTCCAAAACATCTGGAGGGCCGAAGTTTGGACATGCTGGATTTCACCTTGTCTTTTAGGAGCTGGTTGTAAGACCTAAGGGAGAGAGAAATACTAATATAAAATCTGCTTTTTAAAAAATTTATTTCAGTGTCCTGAAGGCCAAATTAGAACAAAAGGAAAAACAAAATCCCAGTTACATCATTTTGAGGGTGAGGGTTTTTTGTTGTTTGCTTGTTTTTTGCTCTCCTACTTGAACTAATTAATGTTCTTTTTCCATATCAATAATAACATGTAGAGCACTCAAAACAAATGGACTAACAGGCTCCGCTTCACCTTGTGCCAAGGAGAAAGAAACCTGCCGATTTAATTTAAGCTTTTTCCTCTCAACTTGTAGAGCTGGCAACTTGCAGGGTCAGCGAATAGGTAGGGGGGACAGGCAAATGGCAGCCTTCCTTCGCTTCACATATGCCAAATCGACAGCTTGGCATACGCTGCTCTGTGCTAAATTACAATTGATCTCTCCAGCTCATAGTGTTCTACCCTTGGATGCTCAGTCCATTAGATTTTCCTTCGTTTGTATTATATTTGTCAGTTATCATCAGAAGTGCAGAAGGATGAGGATAGGCTAAATATAAAATCAAAGTTACTTCCTCTCCCCCCTCCTCCTCCTCCACCACCCAGTGTTCTCTGCTTCATTTATTTGTCCTCAATTAGACTATTCAAAGGGAGTCTCCCCCATCTGGGAACTGGCTCAGCACAACACATAGCCATGTAAATAATATTAAGGTTCACAGGGTTACTGAACATGCAGTTCCTTGGACCTTGTTGGTTTTAAACAATCCTATAATAAAATAAACATTTTCCCAGCCGGAAAAGACTTTGTATAAATAACGGATTTCAAAATCCGAGCTTAATCTGTAAGAAATAGTGGCTGAAATTATATTGCTTAGCATAGTCAGTTGCATTAGGTACCTACCCATTGCATCAATAGAGGTCTGCTGATTCCACTCCATCAAAAGTCCCATTGATTTAAAAGAGCCTTCTCTAGCTGCAACTTTACTTAAATCACCATTAGAGTACGCCCATTTGAATAATGGCGCTTACAGAGGAGCTGACCCACAAAATCCCCACTGATTCAATGTGCTCACTTTAGCATAACTTACTATAGTAAGCCACAGGACTTCCAAACAGCTAGCCCTGTTAGTATACTTCACCATGTGGAGCAAACTAAAGGAGGAGGGAAGTGGAGTTTAATTCATAACAATTCACACTGAAAGAAACCTAATTGTTTTTAAGATGATGCAGTATTTTTGCAGGTATTCTTGGAGCAAATGGGAAGACTAGATCAATTTCAATGTTGGCTCAAGCTGCACTGTGGAACTGAACAACATTGGTTGTTCTGCAAGACAGTATCCTGAGGGCGGAAGATACAGAGATTACAACTGTGCTGGACTGGAAGTGGAGTCCTGGCAACTGGACTTCTTTTCTTGAGAGACTGAACTGTGCTGGTCCTCCTGCATTTTTCTGTGGCCTTTGTTACTGTCAACCAGGAATCCGTCTGGAACAGCTATCAAGTTTGAGATTTTGGTTCTCCATTTTTCAGTGGTTCTAGTCTTTCCTTGAGGGCTGGTCCCAAATGGTCAATCTTTGGGCGGCATTGTCTACCCCTTGATCCTCAAGGATGGATCGTTTCCACAATGCCTTTTAACATCTATATCAGGGGTCCTCAACCTAAGGCCCGGGGGCCGGATGCGGCCCCCCAGAGTCTTGAATCCGACCCCTGGGACCAATTGCAGACCCCCCCCACCTACCCCCTGCTTCACGAGCAAGCCAGCCTCCACAGCTGCTTCTATTGCTGAGGCAGTTCAAAGTGGTGGGCTATGTCGCTTCCCCCACTCCCTCCACCCACTACCCAGATGACTGGCACACTGCTAGTGGGGCAGTTCAAAGTGGGACGGCCACGGCAAGGTCCCCTGCTCCCCCCATCTGCTACCCAGATGGTCAGAGCACTGGCTGCAGCTGAGCAGGGTAATTTAAAACAGGAGGGCTGTGGCAAGGTGTCCCACTCCCTCTATGGCCTGAGGCCCCACCCCTGCTCCTCCACCCCGCCCACCTGCCTTCCTTGTGTGGCCGCTGCCTGCGTTATTGTGTTTGTGTAGAAGGAAGGGGACAGGCGGAGGCAGCGCCAGCCAGCCTTCCGAACCAGAGCAGCCACAGCAGTGGACTGACGGAGGGATGGACGGTAGGCAATCAAGGAGAAATGGAGACGCACTGATCATGGGCTGATCATGGGGGGGGGGGCTCTGCCCACTTGCCCCTCCCTCCCCCCTTTTTCCCCACGTCAGCCTTTGGGGGGGGGCTGTGGTCCAGCCCCCAGTGGTGTCTGGGTGGTGGTGGAACAGCCCACCGTTTGAAAACTTTGAGGACCCCTGATCTATATGAAGCTTCTGGGAGATGTCATATGGAAAATTTGAGTCTGTTGTCATCAATGTGCAGATGATATACAGCTTTCCCCTTTCTTCATTGAACATGGACTGGACAAGGTCCAGTAAATTGATACTGAATCCATTCCAGAGGAAGGTCCTACAATTGGAAGGATCATTAGACTGGTTTAGAGGGACTGTCACCTGGCCTCATGGGGTTACACTTCCCTTGAAGGATCTGGATGGTGATCCTTTTGGACCCTACTCTCTTTATGGGTATTTGTACACGACCCCTAAACTCCGCCGCAAATGGCTCCCAGCTCCGGAGCTTAAAATTGTTTCCCCACCAGCTCCGGAGTTTACAGATAATTAAGTGCGACCACGCCCATCTAAGTGCATCCCAGCGCACTTTTCAGGTATCTGCTCTCCGGAGGTGAAAATTCCTGATGTGGATATAACGTAGTGACTTCCGGGCTCTCCTTGCTTCTGTTTGTTCTTTTTTTGCCCCCCGCCCCTTTAAAAGATCTGAATGCAGTGCCGGGACAGCAGAACGGAGGTGAGCGGCATTCTTTTCTTCCTTTTTTAATCCCTCCCCTCACGTAGCCAGCAGCCAGGAGTGCGGAGGGGGTGGGAATGCAGGAACAGCGACAAACCCCTAAGATCTCTGGTCCGAATTTAAGTGGCCAGCGGCTCTTAGGGGTCGTGTGAAAAGGCACAACTACGTGAGGTAGCCAATAATGTCTTTTATCAACTTTTATTGCCTAGCACTTCCCCTACCTGGATAGGAAATGCCTAACAACTGTGATTCATATATTGGTAATCTCTAAAATAGACTACTATAACACTCTCTATGTAGAGCTGCCCTTGAAGTCAGTATGGAAATGAAGATACCAGAAGATATTAACATATACTGTCAATCCTAACATACCTTCCTTGGCTCCCTGTTTGTTTCTGGGATCGTTTTAACATGCTGGACATATCCTATAAAGCCCTTCCTTAACTATTAGGACCTGGATTTTTCTAGAAACATCTCTCCCACAAAATAGCTACCCATCCCACTTGCTCCCTGCCGTCTTTGATGTAAAGAATTATAGCACTTGAGGAAGCCAAAAATGCCAAAGCTCAGAACTGAACTTTCTTAACCGTGGCCCCTTCCCTCCAGAATAAGCTTCAGGAAACACATATTTTTAGATTTCACATTTTCAGGAGGATTTAATTGTTTTATAGGTGTATGGTGAATTCAGGAAGTCAGTTACAAAGAGGTTGTTTAGCCTGCCGAATGTGTCATTTGTTAATGAGAGTAATGGGAGGGCACTATCAATGACAACAGTAATGCAATATGTGAGGGGATAGTTGATGACATATTGCAGTCTAAGGAAGAGAATTGTCTTCTCTTATGGCCTGCATAAGAGGGCCAAATATATTGATAACTGAATCTTACTTCAGCACTGACACTGTCTCGATTCCACACCACACCTGAAGCCAACAGGCTACTTGAAGGGGCATAAAAGTCAGGGCTGGTTAAAGGGGCAAATACAGCTCAGTATTCAGAGAGAGAGAGAGAGAGAGAGAGAGAGAGAGATGAGTGGCCACCTCAGGAAGACTGGGGAAGACTGACACTGTTAGGCATCTGACAGTGGAGAGAATTGTCTTTGCCTAATGGTAGGTCCGGCCCTGATAAGCAAGGTGTCACTTGGTCATGGCTGTACCTAGAGCAGATATATGTATGACCAATCTCCCATTGTCCCAAGAGGATTTGGTCATTTTCATCGCTGAGCAGGAGAACGGTAATGAGGATTTTATTAGCTATCAAGTGAAGATGAGTGCAGCGTGCAGCCCTAACCCATGAATATCTATTGTTTAGAACTTTGAAAATGTCTTGCATTGGCATAGTCTAATGGAAGAGCTTGTGGGCACAGTCAACAATTATATATACCTCTGTGCAAGCCTCCAGGGAGTTAGATAAAGCCAGGAAGATGTAGAAGGCAGATAGGAACAGATAGGGTCTTAACAAATGTTATTTATTTATTTATTTATTTATTTATTTATTTATTTATTTACTGCCCAATTTTCAAAGGAACTCTGGGCAATTCATAACATGAGAATCCAAATAACTATACAAACATATATAAAACAGAACCAATTGATAAGATCATTAAAATCAATGAAAAAACATGTGAGATAAGATGGGATATAAGATGGCGGCAAAAAAGAAAAGGAGAGAAAAAAAGTTAGATCAAAATAGATCTTGACTAAATGTCAAGATAGACCTGGCAATATATTAAATGTTCAATATATATAAATAATAACTGAAGGTAACATCTGAAAGCCTGAATGTATTTTGCCTTTATGTTACAATAAACTGTTCTTATTTATTTTAAAAAGAGTAGAACGTGTGAGACTCCATGATTTTAAGTGATACACTTGGTCCAACTAGGTGTTAATTTAAGTAGTGGCAGCCTAATTACCTGTGCACGCGGCAATGAGTTACAAAATGACTAACTTTATATTCAACTTTAATTTTGTGGTGTTACAAAAACATCCTTCCTTCGTTAAGGAAAGAGGTTAGCAAAGTTGTCATCTGCTATGATCATAACAAACATTTTCTTCTCCAACACTCTTCATGGAATACCTTTTTTTTTTTTGCAAATATGTTGTTGTTACTCATCCTTCACAAAAAGCAGCCCATCTCAAAGCTAAACGGACTAGCTTGGCCTCCACATTAGAATTGAAAGTATCACCCTTCATCTTGAAGGTCATTTGGGTAACTTCAGACAACATTCCTGTAATAGTACAAAGCCAGCGAGTGAGCAAGTCCGACAGCTCAGTGCTTCTTTGCTGCTCACCAGCCTTCATGCCAAACACCAGGCTTTAGCCTTCCTCTTCTGCCTTGTTTTATGCTTTATTGAAGCATAAATCCCTGGCTGTGTAGTCAGGGGGAAAAGGTCTGCAGCCCTCAACATTCTTCTTTTCTTATTTCTTTTTCTAAATCTTTGTTTAGTGCAGACAACGGACTCAGTGTTTGTTTTTTTTAAATAACAGCTGCTTTCTCTGAAGCAATCAAGGACATGTTTTCTGTGATCCTTCCTGTAACCCTGTGTTCTGTATTTGAAAAACGAGGAGCTCCCAGACATGACACTGATTAGATCCCACACTGAGTGAAAACTATAGACAGTAAACTCTTATCAACTCCACATTTCTGCCGTAAAAAGAAATGAATGAGATACAGAAAGGTGCAGACTGGATAGAAAGTAGCAGAGTAGGAAATGGTTGAACGGAGCATGGAATAAAGAACGTTCACATTGTCTAGTAGGATAATAAATCTCAGTTGTTTTACAAGAATTTTCTTCCAGATCTGCAGAATTTTACTATTTTAATTCAGAAGACTGCCTGACTTTTCTATCTAGTTATGACCAAAATTACCATAGTATGTGTGGTGGGAAACTGGATCCATATAGTATTTATTCCTTCTAATAGTGGAATGTATCCCATTAAATTTACTCACTTTTTTCCACTAGTAAATAGGCAAGTAAAAAAAATCACTAAAAAGAAATAAGAGTAAAAACAATTAGACAATAAAATCACTAAAACCTCACAGTATTCAAAACTATTAAAATAATTCCAGTGTTCTGGAACAATGTAACAAAAACATCCCCTCCCTGTTTGCTTGTTGCGAAGACTGTCCAAGAATATGTCTTTTAAAGTGTTCTGCTTATATACCATCCCTTACCACTTCAAGTAGTCACTGGGCAGCTTACAGTTTTTAATTATGCAGGCTACACATTGCCCCCCCCACCAACAAACTGGGTACTCATTTTACTGACCTCGGAAGGATGGAAGGCTGAGTCAACCATGAGCCAGATACTGGGGATTGAACCCCAGGTCATGAGCACAGCTTTAGCTGCAGTACAGGCATTTAACCACAGCGCCACGAGGCTTTTTAAAGACCTTAACATCTGACAGATTCATAATAAGGCAAGCCCTCCCTTACATAGCCATGCTCCAGATCATTTAGGGCTTGATAGATTAAAATCCATGCCTTGCATTGGGCTAGGAAAGAAACTAACAAATGGTACAGGTGTTTCACAGCCAGAGTTATATGAACTAAATATTATCAGTCAAGAGCTTAGCTACTAAAGTTTGCACTAAATGTATGTCGTAAAAAGCACACTGGAAGGGTAACCTGCCACACAGCACACTGCAGTATTCGAAATATTAGGTGATCAAGGCAATGGGTATTTGTAGTCAAGTTAGTCTTCTCAGGATGTGCTGTAGCTGGCTAATAAGACGAATTGTATAAAAGGTGACACGGAGCAGTAGAGTTTAGCATCATCAGCATATTGGTGGCATCTCACTCCAAAGCTTCAATGGTATCTCCCAATGGCTTCATATAGATGTTGAATAATTCTGTAGGATTCCATGTGCAAAAAGCCACAGTGTTGAATGGTCATGCACCAGAATCATATTCTAGATATGACCTAACAGGATGGACTGGAGTCACAGCAACACTATGTACCAATATCCATTCTAACAAAGAAGTCTAGAAGGATACTATGGTACAGTACATGCAACCAAAAGTCATTGAGATCAGAAACAGATGTCAGAGATTGTCTGCAATTAAAGCTGAAAGCACATTGCAGACAAATGATCGAAGCAGTCCTTCCATATGTTTCATAACTCAAAGGAGTCCTGTGCTTTAATGGCTGAAAAGCATTCACTAGGGATGGCATTTTCATAAATTCAGGACTCCCAGCTCCAGACATCACATAGAATCACCCTGGCACTGCTCAGTGTGAAAGGTGGTCTCACTACCCATTAGATACTATAGGAGAAGCCTCTCAATAAATGACCCTCCCATTTAGGAGTGGGGCAACTCCCAAGAAAAAGTACAACTGAGGGGGTCCCTTCTGTTTCCTAGTCAAAGAATGTGTAGGAAAGCAGATGATGGCAGTACGAAGACTTCTCTTTTCCTGTCTTCTTTCTCCTCTTCTAGTTCCTGAAGTCTGCCTGGAGGATTCTAGCTGACTTCTTAGGCTGCGAGACCTAGAATTACAAAAATCCCATCTCCACCATTCACCACACAAAGCACACTAATTTGCTTAATTCTGGAGGTGAGAGAAGTTTGTGCTATGACTCTCAGATGTTCCCATAAGATAGGAATTTCCCTCTGTCTGTCACAGACTAATTCTAATGTCTGTTTTTGCCTTCAGAATTCCAGAAGACCTAACAAGGCTGTCACCCACCCCACACCTCACACCCACGCAGGCATGTCCAAACTTCGCCCCCCCCCCCAGATGTTTTGGACCATAACTCCTACAGTCCTTTGCCACCGGCAATCTATGTTTAGAATTCTGGGAGTTGTGGTCCAAAACATCAGGAGGGTGGAAGTTTGGACATGCCTACAAGTAAGCAAGCCAATCTCAGTTCCATATCCTGGCTGAAAGCCTGAATGAAATGGGTCCTGATGATCAGTGACATCCAGTAGCACATCATGCTAATAAAATTCTTCAATTTCTGAAAAACAGATCAAAGGACTCCTATAAAATCCTCAATATTAATTATATGTACTGGACTTCAAAAGTGGTTCTTTATCATTTACACTTTTCCAGCTGAGCTATTGCTGAGTGGTAGGATGGTAATAAAAATTCTTAGTATTGAGCAGGAAGGATCCATCACAGAAAGCTGACAGGTGATATCACCAACTGACTTCTAAATAGAAAGCACAGCACTGACTTTCTCTTCTCAGCCATTCATTTTATTTTACCTTTACCTTATACCTGCATATACAGTATTCTATGGAAGACATCATTGAACCAGTTTAAAACATGCAAGATAACTAGTGGCAAGGAAGAATGTATTGATGTAGAAATCTCTAGGTGGAGGTGCTTCAGTGCCTTTGAATTCTTAAGAGCTATAAAAAGCTCCTTGGAATTACTTCAAGAAATATTCCACTCCCTGCAATGGGATGTATAAACAAACATAGGGGTATCTGGAAATAGCAGCTCAGAGGGGTAGCTGGTAGAGTGGACCAAGTGATATCTATATTTATCCGCCTTATTTGTCTGCCATAATTTGCAAACATTTTTAACAGCCAGTGGGTGGGAAGATGTGTGGGCTTCTGCTCTCTTTTAAACCTACAGCCAGGAAATCCACTTTTGCTGTTTGAGAATTGATCAACTTCAAGGAATAACTTCATTTGCAAAAACATCCTCTCAAACCATTTGGGGACAACAGCCCATGAAGGAAGGAGCAATGGACAGATGGGAGAAAAGTGTCTCCTCCCAACATTTCTGGGAACCTCAGCCCATGACTACGTCCAGTTTATAAACGTTCAGTACATCTCTGCCTTAGGCAAACAAAGGGAGCAGTCACTTGCTTGGTGTTTTCCGAGAAATCCAAGACAGCTGGAGGATTCTGCACTTGGTGATGCAGCCGTTTTAGTTACACTACTACCATACCTCTGTTTTACAGCAGCTGCAAGTGTCAGCTTTAACGAAACAGTAAAACATCTATGGATGTCACAACCTAGGCTCAGGGCAGATGGCTACTATTAAAATAGCATATAATTGTGCCTTTGGACTACAGCACCAAGAATTCCCCAAGCAGCATGCCACTGGCTGCCTAGAAAATTTTGGGAGCTATAGTCCAAAATCACAAATGTGCATATCTGCAGCTGTTATACTAATGAGTGTTTTAAAACACCAGTACGCATTCCACTGCAGCCATTTGTCTGTCTGTCTGTCTGTCATCTACTAAATCATTCTTCACAAAAGAACACAGAAGAACTTACAAGTGACAAATAATGTAAAAATAAAAATACAAACACAGATAAAATGATACAAGACAAATCCACGTATTAGCTAGATCCACTGGACAGTGAAATAAAAAAACTGCTCCAGGTTCTTGCTTCTGCAAGGTCAGAGTAAAAACAATTTGCTCAAGGTGCTGATGCAATTCCAATAGTAGGACATTCCATAAAGAGGGAAGCAGGACAAAAAAAGATTCCAGCTTAGGTCACAGCTCCTCAGTGCATCGTCCGTAGGCAGGAAAATCTAAAATTGGAATCGGTAAGGAGCCTGAGTCTCCTTACTATTTCCATCTCCGCCTTACAGCTTCCCACCTCTTGCTCTTGGATGCCTCTTGTTGAGACACTAATGAATTAAAATAGTCAGATTCTTCTTCCAACTAGGCCCTGAAACCAGGCCTAGATGAAAAAGCTTTCATAGCTGCCACCACATGAATCTTGTTTTCAGATGGGAATGATTTTTTTTTAAAAAAAATTAGTGATTCATCATGATTCATGATTCACCAGGTTGATGAATTGATGAACGGATGAATTTCCAGTGGTTAATAGATGAATTGATGAATTGATTCATCTCCCATTTAAAATGGTACAGTATTCTTTAAAAAAAAAAACCTAGGATCTAGAGGCCCAAATTTGCAGGGGTGCTTCATTGACTCTCTTCTACAAGCCCTGAAAGTTTGGTGAGAATTACACCCCCCAAGAGCCCCCCAAGAGCCCCCTCGGGAATTCATCCCTTCATATTCATCAGGGGAATTTATTTATGATGAATACAAACTGACAAATTTATTAGAAAATGCAAAACAGCCTGTTGAGATTAAGGTCACATAATTCCTGTCATCCCTAAATCTATCTTTCAAGAAGTACTTGCTCTGCATAGTACCAATTCCACAATCTGTTTCCTTTTCTTTGTGGAGGATATGGCAAGCTGGGGGGGGGGGGATTCCCTTTCTTTTCCTCGATGTAGCAGGCTGAGCACCCCACTTTGCTTATCCCCAGTACCCGCCTTCCCCTGGAAATTGAATCCCTCCTGTAGATTTCCTAGCCCCTTGAAGGACTAACAGGGATCTCAGAACCCTACTGAGTTTGCTTCTTTTTAATTAATATTTCCCCATAAAATTTCTGGAGCAAATATATTTTCTTATCTAGTCAGCTGGTTTATTTAGTTAATGCTTGCAATTCACACAGCTCTAGTGTAATATTTGCTATTCCCCAGTGCACCCATTTTGTATATCTTAATTCTTCTGTCTTCAATTAAAATTTTCCCTGTTGAATAACTTTGAGTAAACAGGATGTAGCAAGACCAGTCTGTGTTAAGACCTGCTGCTGTCATGATTCAGAGATCCTTTACAGGTGTGTATTCTCAAACATGCATGTGTGCATACCTGTGCCTTTAGAGCACGGCAAATAACAGTATTGTTTCTTTCAGGCACGACAGAAATCAAAAATACACATTTGATTTCCTATATTTTAGTGAAGAATGGGTTTTCCATTTCACATAAACATAGGGCCATAAATTATAGGGTTAGGTAAATGCTGAAACAGGCCACATTTGTATCAGCCTCCTATATACCTGTCACTTCCAGCTCCATCCCCAGAACATTATAAGTGCCTGGCTTTGAAATGGGCAATGACTTACAGTCTCTAAGGCAGCACCAAGATTTACTGTCAATCCCCTGGCAGAACAACTACTTTCGATGATTAAAAGATTTGCACCAAAGGAATACCTTTCAAATTTTGTAAAGAAAGTTGTATTGCTCTCTTAGGTGGTTTGCTGCAGGATGAAAAACAACAGGTAGAGCTGAATACTTGGATCCACAATAGGGGCGGCCATTTACAAAAAAAAACCCTCCCTCCTTTTTAAGGACTACAGCTCACAAAATCTCCCAGCCACCATGCTGGATAGGGGCAGGGTTCTATGATTTTTCCAAAGTCAACTTAACTATATAAGGAAATCAGCCACCTTAGATCTGACCATCTAATTAAGACTGTGATTATAATTCAGAGTTCACCTTTAGGAGTCTTTAAAGACATTTTTGCCCCCTGGAGCAGTTACCATCCAAATCTTAAAAAATTAATCAGAAGCTCCTCAGGCTCGCGGTTATGTTTGCAGGTGGTCACAACTCAGGCTTTGCAAGCAACACTGAAACAGATGCCACTCTTTGCAAGCAAACTTGAATTCATCCATTGTGCAGAAAGCTTATATCACTCCTGTGGTCTAGCTAGCTTATATCAGCTTGTAGGAGAATCCTAAAAGGTCTTTTACTCTTGACATTTTAGATTAGACAGACAATGAAGACTAGGAAGGCATGGGGTGCTACTTCCCCAGGAGCAGGAATTTGGCCCTCATTGCTGTTATTGAGATAATGGTGCTTCAAATTATGAATGAAGGCAAGATGGGAGAGAGCAAATTATTTCTAGTGGCATTATGTGTTGTTTCTCTGCAGACTGAAATCCTGATCTGTTACTCAGACTTGTGGAAAGGCTGATAGCATCACCAGCAGGGGATGGCTATAAGTGATTAAAAACTTCCTACATCCATTTTGTGTTTTTTTTTACAAATCTTGTGCACTCCTCTTCATTGCAGGGAAGCCACTGGACCTGCAAGACAGAAGGATGAAGCCTTTAATTACTGGACCTCCGGACACTCCAACAACATTATTCAATAAAAGCAATTTTCAGTAGTTCAAGATTTCAATCCCGCAGCTCTCACGCAATGAAAGGGACTGTATAGGAGTTCAAAAAGCTGCTGGGCAGAAGTAGAGTGTTTTTCATTACAGATAATCAACCCTTGCTGGTGACGTCACGTATCATTCTGCAGCAGGCACAATTATGCCAACAGGATTTCAGTCATTTTGTTTGATAGTCGTAAGCATGTAAGAGGAAGGCATACATATATGTACCTTTACTGAGGATGAGAGGTAAGTGGAAAATTGCTTGTGCTTTGAACAATGTAAATGAAGGTTCTGGGAGTGATTCTTTGACCTTGGGAGTGAAAAGACATTGTGAGACACTTCTTCACACAACTCATCTCCTTCTACCTCTTCTTTCTGATCCCTTATGTGATTTGGAGAGGATGGGCTAGCCAAGAAAGGAATTTTAATTTCCCCACAACAAAAAGCAAGCAAAATCCTTGAAGGTCGAATGGTGCACCAACTGACTTTTTTCCAAAGTGAACTACTAGGACATCCATCACTGAGCCAGCTAGCTTGGCAAAGTCCCAGGGTGATTTCAGGACAGAAGGTACATGCAAGAAAAATAACAATAAGTCTAAGCATAGGATGCAATGATCTAATTAAGTAGGGGTGATTGAAAGGGGACAGTTTATTCTCTTATAATTCCTTTCCTTACACGCCCTGCAAACTAAAGAAAAATCAAACTGAAGAGAAAACTTTTTTAAAAAGTTGACTCCCTATTTCCCAGCTTTGCTTAAAATTCTGAGCATCTAGTTCATTACAGAGCCACAAAGTAGACCATATAGTTAGCATGTCATTTAAAATGGAGTCTTCTGGCCTAATAAAAGATTTCTAATTGCCCTAGCACCAATTTGCCTCACTGGTGATTTTCCAAATTAGCTTGCTTTTGGTTTGTGATTGGTTATCAGTGAGATACACACATACCCTATTTGCATGCCTCATTTTGCACTAAAAGACTTGTGTGCCTTAGGGGAAAACCTTGCAACAGCAAGAAATACTTATTTCCCTTAACATAAGAGTTGATCCTTAAGAGAAATTTAATCTTAAAAGAGGTCAAGTGTTGAACAAAACACTTCCCTCGGCAAGACACAGAAAAGCGTAGATCAAAAAATAATTATGTGCCAGATGCAGCTGTAGAGGCAAGAGATTTTCAGCTAAGCCACAGACACTATGTAGTAGGTTGCATGAGAGTAGGCAGTCAATGGATATTTGGCGTGTTTACCGCTCCATAAGGTCCACTCATTCAATGGGCATACTCTGGTTGTGACTTAACTACTGGATATTAACCACTGTTTCTGTCAGGTAAATAATCTATAGTTGTCCTTCCCAAGAAGAATAAGGAAAATATTTATAACTTCACAGGTGAACGGTAAGGATAAAAAGTCAGTAAATGTCACAGAATACTTATAGGTTCCAGTGATAAGGTTCCACAAATACATATTGGTGTCAGCAATGTCATCCTAGTTATAAGACAAAGTAAAGCACTCCTTCAGACACATAAACGGGCAATACATTGCTAGACAGTTTATTATTATATTTTGTACTGTGGAGGATGGAGTAGAGTTCTCACAGGATTCCCTCAGAAATGTAAAAACTTACAAATTAACAACTCCAATTTTAACTCCAACCAGTATGGCCCTGGGTCTTGGACCCAAACAAGTACTGTATCTACCTCATGTACCAAAACAATTTTGCTGCCTTTAGGTTCTAAATACAGTAGATTCACTTGGGTTGAGGGATCTGCTGCCCTGTCTCAGGCAGTAAAATGCCTTCAGCCCACCCTGTGTGTCTCCTAAAGGTTTCTAAAGAATCTGTTGCATCCCTCATTGCACCAGGGCATTATTGCCAATGCCTTATAATACATATACATGGCATCGCATGGTGGTTTTTTGTGACCCAGACATTGGCTGAAATCCAAACAAACTACACACAAATCTCATTCACTCTGCCTTCAAAGAGAAACAGTGCTAATGAAGAATTAATTGCCTGGACCAAGGGATCCTTTATGGAGATTTGCAGAATATATTTATATGCTTCACTGATTCCCATTTTACCAGAGAATGTAGCTTTCCCCTCTGGAATTCCCATTCCTTTGGACAATAAACATCTTGCCAAGTGACAGCTGGTACTGAATGGGGAGAAAGGATGAGAAGGGTGAAAAGGAAAATGCAAAACAAGTCTGCGGGCCATTCTATAGAAACTGAGCATAAGGGAAAACAAATTATGCTCTTCTATCCCCAATGGACAACATCTAATCCTCTGTGTACTCATATTTCTCCATAGTCTCCTCTCAAATGTACTTTTTTCATAGTTAAGCTCATTTATAGTGCCAGAGTTCAACTAAGGAGGAAAGCTCCAGAGGGAAATATCTGAGGGGTGGTATATAAACACACCCACACCATTGTAGAAACTGAGCTCTATTCTCTGCTTCAGATATCATGGGGATAGTCCCAGGATTAAAATAAACTCTTTGAATCTAGTTTAGTCCTCAAGGGGGCTTTCAATACTCCTTGGGAATGGTAATCAAGAAAGGGGTAGTAATACCGGTATGATGCCACCTTGGGTCCAGCTAGCTCACGACCGCCAGCTGTGGCCTGCAGAAACTTTCTAGAAATGCAGGTATGGGTTTTCCCCAGTCCTACTTGGAGGCACCAGTGACTGACCCTGGGAGCAAGCACTCTGTCACTGTGCTATGGATTTCATCGGTGAAGAAAGCAGTCAAGAATATCACTGGAAGAGTGCAGTCTTCTTTGTTTAGAGTCTTGGAAACAAGTCAATATTAGCATGTGCAGAGTGCAGCAAACTGCAGAAGCAACTAAAATATATGAAAACTCAGATGGCAATGCCTCCATAAAATAGCAGATTCTGGAACTAATGTTTCTAATTTTAATGAAATATAATTAGAATTTCATTTTGCATGTGTCTGCAAACTTAGAATAAGAAGCTAATTTGAGATTCGTTCAGACAATTATATTGTGATATACCTTTGCAATTAAAATAAATGCGGAAGGACCTATGCATTTAAATAAACATCCTTAGTGTGATTAATTTACGTACTGTAGCGGGGAGAGGTAGGGCTATATTTAAAAGTCCAGTACCCACTGTACTTATGAACAATATGTATATGCAAGCAGATGTAATTGTGCAATTGTTAACAACGTGCTACCAACATCAGACATATAAAAGCCAACTATCTTTTAATTTATGCTGCCATTGATAAATGCCCACTACCAAGTTACAGCATTCTTTAATGGTTTCTGCTTGTGTAGATGCTGGTGAGATAGGGAAAATGCACAGCAAACTGACAATATGTTTTATTTATTCTTCACAGATCACTGGGAACCAGGTCAGTTTGCCTCTATTCATCCTCAGAACAAGAGAGTAGCTTAGTACTGAACAAAAAATCATCACTTTATTTAAATACCAATCCAACATTTTAACACAAATGTTTGGGATATACATAATCCTTTATAGGAAGCATGTCATAAAACAATAGATAATTTAGGATGGTTCTTTGATTTTATTTAGCATTTGCTCTTCAGTTCCAGTTGAATTGAATGTGCTGATAAATACAACCCCATCAAAGCACTCTCTGGGCAATTTACAATTTACACACACATACCAGAGTCCACCTGGTGGTGGGGCGGCTAAGATCTTGTAAATAAAGAAACAGCACAAGTTGGATATTCAATTTACCAACCTTGGAAGGCTGGAAGGCTGAGTAAACCTTGAGCCATTTTACCTTGGATTGAACCTGGGTCTTGAACAGAGTTTTGCCTGCCATACTGCAGCTTCCCCATTGCACCAGTATAAATCCTGTGGTCGCATGAGCTCATATTCCTGTTATACTTGATCATCTTAGGGTCTGGGGTGTGTAGAGGGTGAGCTTCTCCCCATATACAGGTAGACCACAAGCTGCTCCTACCTTCGATTTCTCTAGTATTCCACATTCTGTTTTTGCTAGCATGCTTGGCAACTAGAGATTGAGACAAACCCTTGGTTCAGTGCATTGCTTCTGTGCCCTGCCCCCTTCAGCAGGTGGCCACCAAGTGACAGAGCCTAGAGGGGGCAGGGTAGGACACTGCTGCTGAGTACTGGAGGTGCCTGCTGGAGGGGGTGGGGCACCCAACAGCAGACTAGCTGTTCGGCTAGAACACGAACTGGACCAAATTGCTTATTCAGTGATTCGTGCCTATCCCTATTGGCAACTGATCAAAAGAAACTGGGTTCTCAATATTATTTTTTTCTGCTTCCTAAGCATGATGAAGAATTGGCCAAAAAAGGGGGGGCTTGTGATTGAAGAGCCATCCACCTCACACAATGAATAAGTTCTGAAGCCAGCCACATCACACCATAGTAAATCTCCAGTTTCTGAATGATTTAGGAAAGGGGTAAAAGAACACAGCTAGCTTTTCTCCACTCATCTTTAAATGTTCACTGATCAACTCTGGATATTTGTGGCCCATCTTGAGGATTTTGTCAGTGCACATCTGAACTGCTGAACTGGGAAAACTTGCGAAGTTAACATCTTTTAATTTTGTATAGCATTTGCATTTCAAGGATGGAAACCTGACAAGGTTTGTAAAGTAAAACAATCGAGATTTTTAATTTGCCTGACTGCAAATTAAATAATTAATAATAGGTTATATTGTATTGTTGTACTGTGTTTTTATTGTTGACTATCTGATTCTTATATTTCCTTTTATATCGAGAGCATATTTTACCAAAACAAATTCTAGGTGTGTCCAACCACACGACCAATAAAAGTATTCTGATTTCTGATTTCTGCCACTCAAATAGTATATCCTATATGGGTCACTTGTTTTATACTCATTGGAACTGACCTTGAACAATTTATTCAATGTTCTCTGCATAAACAGTCTTGTACTGTAGATCAAAACCTTCCCTTCAGAAGGCAGAACATCCAATCAAAACCTTAGGAGAAAGTTTCATTTGTTTGATGACACTCCCAGAACAACACACACACACCCTCCCAGCTACCATAGTAAGGGCTTCTCCAGGGGCTATAATCCAAACTCTGGATTAAACCTACTAATGAGGGGAGAAATCTACCCCCCTCATCAAATTTTAGATGTCTCAATCTAGTCTTTTATTGCTAATAACTGGTCTTTATCCAAGATTTAGAGTGGTCTTAGAAACCCTGTCTTCATTAAAAGGGGTTATTTGACCCAGGAAGTTAAGTTCCTAAAGTCATGCATTCATTAGGAACCTCTCTTTCCTAGTGGCTGGAGAAAACCCATTGTCATAGAGCAGTGGTGATGAACCTTCAGCACTCCCCTGAACAATGTTGAACAGCAATTGATGACCTCCTTCTACCGGTCTACAATAGAAAGTGTCCTCACTCCTCACATACTGCATTACAGTCTGGAATGCCGGTTTGACAGCCGCGGACAGAAAGACTTTGCAGAGGGTAACGAACACAGCACAAAACATCATGGACTGTCCCCTGAGTCCACCGGATGACATTGCCAGAGACCGCTGTCTTAGGGGAGCCAGGAAAATCAACAGGGACAATTCACACCCTGGTCAGCACTTCTTTACTCTCCTACCCTCCGGTAGGAGATACAGAGGTATAGCAAGCTGTACCAACAGGAGAAAAAATAGTTTTTATCTGTGGGCTGTTAGACTGTTGAATGAGATGTGATAACTTGTGATAGACTTGTGCGGCCAGTGAGTTGTGCAACAAGCACACAGGGTGAAATGAGTTTGAGTGGCTTGTTAGTGGGATGGTGTTGCGGGGGAGGGAGGCTCAGTCAATTTCACTGTACACAGGTTGTACACTGACAATAAAGGTT
>JAHTLZ010000237.1:52056696-52066716 GCA_023846285.1 Phrynocephalus versicolor
TTATTATTATTATTATTATTATTATTATTATTATTATTATTATTATTCCAGATGTTTTGGATCACAGTTCCCAGAATTCCGAGCCTATATTGCCATTGACAAAGTACTGTGGGAGTTGTGGTCCAAAACATCTGGAGTACAGAAGGTTTGACACCACTGTCATAGATGTATGAGCCATGTACTTTTTTCTTTAGCCGTTTGCTCAACAAGTTATAGTCACCTGACAATCAAGCATGGGTAAATGCGGCCAAGGTAACTCTGAGGCCATTGTGCTGCATGGGGAATATATGCCAAATGGTAAAGAGATCATTTTTAATCCAGACAATGGAGTGCAAAAGTATGATCTTGGAGATCTAGCTGGAAAGAAGCAGACTAAGACCTCAGGTGCATCTCTGACTTGTTACGGCTTTTACCCCTTGTGGGGTTCACCCTTTTCATGGCTAATGTGTCTATACAGGAGGGTGGTTAATGCTTATGACCAAATAAGGAGCGTGGAGGCAGAGCCCAAGTGCTTAAAAGGCTCAGCCTAAGGTTTGTGAAATGAGATAGGGAACAGTTAAGAGGAAAAAAAGAAGATATGAGACAGATGAGAGAGGTTTGAGGAAAGGACAGAACCTGAGTGTAACAGCTTGGAGTAAATTTCAATTAAGAGTGTGCAAGGAAAGCTTGTAACTGAAACAAATCATTGTATTCAATAAATGTTATTTTATTTTATTCATGTTTCAACTCAATTGGGTCTCGGCTATTTAAACTGGGATACCCTGAATGGTGGCAGCGAAAATAAAAGAAGGTTTATACAGGCCAACGACTGGGGGCTCTGTATGGTAAATGCCACACCCCTTGACAGAGAAAAAAATTAGATACAATGCTGAACACATTCTTAACAACCACATCTGCCTGTTTACAACATTTAGTAGCAGGAGGTATGCAATTTTCATTAAGATTCAAATGCTTGGGGAAACTTAACCCTTTCATTTCCTCACCTGAAATCACTTCCCACCTGGACCTCTCCTATTAGCACAGAAGGCAAGCTTCTATTGGAATCAATTATAACTTTCTTTCTGCATCTAAGATAACAGTGCTGGGCAGATGGTGTTTAGGAACCATGACAAGAGAAGAAAGGGTTAAGGTAAATTTCCTGTTCCCATGTATTATAATCTTGATGGAAATCTCTATCCCCTACACACACACACACACACACACACACACACACACACCAAGCCTGCTGTTATTTTCTTTATAAGTAGATATTTGACTACTAACGATACATTAAGTATCACTTCTAATTTGGCCTTGAGGCTCCACCTACTGGCTCCTATGCATTTTTAATGGTAGAAAGTGCAGACAATTCCCTTTCTCCTCACTGGTTCCATATCTGCTGCCTCTAAAGCTTTAAGCAGAGGCGGAATGAAACCATACACCACTATCACACATTCTTTATTCTGACAATCTATAAACCTGCCTTCCAGTTTTAAGAAACACTCAGGATGAGGTTATTTCCCAAACAGCAGATACGTCCTGTGTAGGGAAATGATCAGGTGTGAGCTTGCCCTAAGGACCAGCAACTCAACAGGTGGCCGAACCAACTGTCATTTCCCTTTAGCTCCTTCGAAGTGATGCCAGTCTGCTTTATTCCACCTCTCAAAATGCATTGTGCACATAAAACACGAATGAACACAAATGGAGACACTTGGGTATTTTTTATCATGGCTCTCCCACATGAACAGTCTTTGTGGGAAGGCTGCCTACTGACTCACGATATTTTGATAGTCTTTAAAATACAAATAGACAAACAAAAGAATAAACATTTTTATCACATTCCTGAGACACTGTTAAGGTCTCTTGTACTGTGACTTTTTTTAAAAAAGAGAGAGATCTATTTTTCAAGAGTAGTCAAGTTCTGCATGAATAACCCATGTTGAAGCATTCACAGCTCTTCCCAGCTCTAAGGTGTCCATGCACTACCCACCAGGGTTTACCTCAGCTTGCTTCCAGAAGGCTTTGGACTGATTAGCCATATTCCTGGGGCCTTTGAATCACCATCAGCATGAGAGGAGATGGAGATGAGTAGTTCACACCCCTACAATGTGCTTGTAGCAAGCAGCAGTAGCCCATTTCCATGGGACTTAGCATCAGAATCTGTGCAGAAGCAAATCACCTCAGATTCTCTTTATTGCTGTGGACAAAAGCTCTGTAACTTAGGGAAAATAAAAAGGAGCAATAGAAGGTTCTCCTTCCTAATATCTCATTGCAGTAATGAAGAAGACGAGAATGCAGCTTGCTCATAAATTTAAATTAATCCTGCTGAGTTCAATTTATTGGAGGAAGAAATACATCTAAAGAGTCAATATTAAGCACCAGGTGAAAATCTGCTAACTAGCAATGACACATTCAAGCAGAGTTCTTTTTGTTTTGCTACAGTAAATCCTCACAATGCCTGCTTATTATTCACCAACCAGAACTCCAAACTGAACACAAAAAGGCCAGGTAGGATCATGTGATGATTTTATAACAACTTGCCCTGTGGTGAATCCCTGATTGGATAACATACAGTACATGTATATGACATCTAATGAATTTAAAGCACTTCTCAATACTTACTATTTGTTTTGTTTTGTTATTAAACATGACAAAAGTTTTGGACTCTGTGCAAAGTGCATGCCATATTTTCAGTCTCACACTAATATTACTGGCCATTAGTTACTTAACTATTTTCTGAGTTTATTTTTAAAGATAATTACATTTAGAGCAAAAGATTTGTAAATTTCCATTTTTTTGAAATGGATTTTCTGGATTCATTTCAATCTGGTTTCAGGCCAGGTTTTGGAACAGAGACTGCCTTGGTTGCCCTGTATGATGACCTTTCCCGGGAGAGAGACAGGGGGAGTGCGACCTTGTTGATACTCCTGGACCTCTCAGTGGCTTTCGACACCATCGACCATAGTGTCCTTCTGGATAAGCTGGCCAGGGTGGGAGTTGGAGGCACTGTCTTGCAGTGGTTCCACTCCTTCCTGTCTGACCATGTTCAGAAGGTGGTGCTGGGGGATAGTAGCTCTGCCCCATGGCGTTTACGTCATGGGGTTCCACAGGGCTCAATATTATCTCCCGTGCTGTTTAACATCTACATGGAACCGCTGGGAGAGGCCATCAGGAGGGTTGGGCTGAGGAGTCAGCAATATGCTGATGATACTCAGCTCTACCTCTCATTTTCCACCAATCCAGGTGAGGTGGTTTCTGTTCTGAACTCGTGTATGGACCAGATAATGGACTGGATGAAGGTTAATAAATTGAAACTCAATTCAGACAAGACGGAAGTGCTGTTAGTGGGTGCTTCACCGGACAGGTCAGAGGGCCACATCCCTGTCCTGGACGAGATTGCACTCCCCCTAAGGGACAGGGTCCATAGCTTGGGGGTGCTCATGGACCCCGGTCTAACTCTAGAAGCCCAGGTGGACTTTCTCCAGCTGCGGAAAATATATCAGCTGTGCCCTTACCTGGATGGACAGAGCCTCATGACAGTTACACATGCACTGGTAACATCCCATATTGATTACTGCAATGCGCTTTACGTGGGGCTGCCTTTGAAGACGGTCCAGCAATTGCAACTGGTTCAGAATTGTGCTGCGCAGCTGGTGACTGGCAGGGCCGCCAAGGAACACATCACGCTGATTCTGTATAACCTTCATTGGTTACCAGTTGCTGCCTGAGCCCAAATCAAAGTGCTTGTTTTGACATATAAAGCCCTAAATGGCTTAGGAACTAGATACCTGAAGGACCGTCTCCTTCCATATGAACCTACCCGGCAATTAAGATCTAGCCAGGGGGCCCTCCTGAAAGAGCCATCCCTCAAGGAGGTGAAAGGGATGGCTTGTAGGAACAGGGCCTTTTTGGCAGCTGCCCCCAGATTATGGAATGCCCTCCCAAGTGAGACCCACCTGGCACCAACATTGATGACATTCCAGCCCCAGGTTAAAACATTCCTTTTCCAGAAGTTTTTAAACTGATTATTGTGGGTCCTGATGGCGATTTTAGTGTAGCATTTTAATATATGGTATTTATTGTATTTAAATGTTGTATTGTTTTAATTTTATTGCAATTTTGATGTTTTAATTGTCTGAATTGTTTATTTTGATTGTGAGCCACCCAGAGACCTTTGGATAGTGGGCGGCATGTGTGTGTTGTGTCGTTACAGTCGTTACCAACTCTTCGTGACTCCATATCCATGGAGTTTTCTTGGCAGGAATACTGGAGTGGTTTGCCAGTTCCTACTCCAAGTGGGCGGCATACAAGCTATATAAATAAATAAATAATAATTAAATAAAGATTTCAAGATGAAAAGCTCTTGAGAAGACATGATGGATAACCTCCCAGTCTTCAATGGAAATTGTCTTCAGTCCTCATACGTTGAAGACACTTGCTCTGAATAACAAAAGAAGGATCTGAAAAATTGTCCACATGCCCCTACATGCCAGACTATATAAGTAAACAAAAACAAACCAACAAAACCTCCCTGCAGAATATTATCTTGAGGTTTAAGGTAAATTCATGTATAATGCTTATTTGTGCATGCATCTGAACTGACTATCTCTAAATTATAATGCACACAGTCTTACATTATTATGTATAATAGTGCTATATATCTTTTTCACCATATGTTGCATGGGGATCATTGCTGGCACTGAATTTTTGCAATGAGTAATAAAGTATACAAAAGGACAAAAGAAAAGCACAAGGCATTTCCTTACATTCCGAGGTACAACACAGGAAAAACAGTATACCACACAAAACAGCACAGAGGAGAGTTAGTGTAACATCATGGAGTTGTGACAAAAGAGGCAGTTGATTGACACTGATGCCATATATCAGGAAGAGCTTGGTGGCGTAGAGGTTAAAAGCCTATACTGCAGGTAAAACTGTGCTCACGACCTGGGGTTCAATCCCAGGTAGCAGGCTCGTGGATTACTCATCCTTCCATCCTTCTGAGGTGGGTAAAATGAGTACCCATCTTGCTGGGCGGGGGGAATGTGTAGCCTGCATACTATAATTAAAACTGTAAATCGCCCAGAAACTACTTGAAGTGGTATGTGGTGGTATATAAGCAGACTACTTTTTGCATGTGGCATTTAGTAGTAAACTACAAGGGCGTGGTGGCTCAGCGGACTAAGGCTCCGAAAACTGTGGGCTGCAAAGTCAGCAACTCAGTGCCATGCAGTGAGCTCCCACTGGTCACCCCAGCTCCTGCCAAACTAGCAGTCCGAAAGCATGTAAATGCAAATACAGTGGACCCTTGTATAATAAACGGTTTGTATAACATAAAATTCACACTTATTGAAAAACAGCTCTGATGCTTTGTGTTTGGGTGAGAGGTACTAGTTAAGTGGTGAAAAAAGGACTCAGCTTCCTAGGATTAACTCTTGTGTGGTATACCTTTGTGACAGGCAGTGAGGCACAAGAGGATGTCCTGTTGACCATCAGACTACCAATGGTGCAATCAATATTCATGCTGCCCTTTGCTATACAAAGCTTGGCATCCATTTTTCTGCTGACAATGCCGGACATTGTGCAACAATATTGAACCATTTCCTGGCATTTTGAATCATGGGTAGCACAATACCCCATATTCATAAATCAGGGGAGTTTTTAAGAACTGAATGGAAATATAATCCCAACATGCCTGCGACTAAATAAAGATTATCCTCCTCATCAGTTACATATACTGTACTTACTGTATCTTTTGAACATTTTCACTGTATCACTGCAAAGATCAATGAGCTCACTGTGATTGCATTAGCCTCTTAATATGGCAGTTTGTTACTAACATAGCAGTTTGCAACTAACTAAGGCACCATTCACCTAGGAAAGGCATCATTATGGTGAGGAACGGCAATTAAATTGTAAGATTGCCACAGCACCCAGTTGGAGGCAGACAGAGACCTGCTGGAAGGTGTGAACTTAGAGTATTGATTTGATGCAATTAGTTCAGCTGGTAATCAACAGGACTTTATTGACTCATTGCCTAGGAAAGTTAAACTGATGTCAAAAGAAGATGGGTCCAATGAAATAGGGCCAAGTTTAACTTGAACAACGGGTTGCCGATGCTGAAACAAAAAGGGATGGGGAGAATATTAGGAAAGCAGGTGCATAGAAAATGCAAATAAGATCTAAAAACGACAGTATATATACTGTTCATATAGATCTTAAGACAATGATGGCGAACCTATGGCACGGGTGCCAAAGATGGCACTCAGAGTCTTTTCTGTGGGCACCCAACATTGCCCCTTCATAGCCACCTGTATACAGATTAAATTACTGTATTGGCACTTTGCAAACAAAATAGTGGGGTTTGAATTGCAGTTTGGGCACTCGGTCTCTAAAAGGTTCGCCATCACTGTCTTAAGAGATGTTGGACACAAGAGTCAAAATTGACCCACTATTATCATCTATGCCAGACAGCATGCCTACTTTCCAGCAAAGAGGTGGAAAAGTTAGTAAGTTAAAAAGTTGCTTAATTTTTCGGGCTTCAAAATTCTAATCCATCTGTACTTGAAGCTATGCTTTAATGTTATGTTTTTACCAGGTGAATTTATGTTATATTGCTGTAGAAGAGCATATTCAATTACAACAATAAAGCCTTGCTGGAAGGAATAAACTCACAAAAATGCTGAGTTGGTTGGTTACTTCTGCTAAATCCTCCTGAAGGAGGAAATGCTTTAATTCTTTTTGTTAAGAATATGACCAAATTAATCTTTTTATTCCTACAACATGTATTAACAATTAGCCTCAGGAAACTGTGTGAGAGTTTCTAATAAATATTCTGGATCAGATGTATATAGCCACTTCCCTCTCCCCTCTCCCCTCCCTCCCCTCCTATGCATGGCTGATTAAATTCACTAGACCAAAAACTGCAAAACAAAGTAGGATTCGTAGAGAGTAGTGTGAATTTTAGGACAACAAATAAAGGGACTGAGGCCATGAATTAAAGACACAATGGGGAACATCTTTGACCACATTGTTTGGGTGCTCTGATCCTTCCCTTGCAATGTTGTGTTTGTGGTTGTTGTGTGTCATCAGATGGCTTCTGACCCTAATAATTAGCAACCTCAAAAGGTCCTCTGATTAGTCACCCTGCTCTGGTGTTGGAATGGCTCCATGTAAATGCACCCATGTTGTTTTGCTGCACAGGGACAGCACTTCAGAAGGTGACACAGAAAAGGCTTGTACGTGTGTTAAACAAAATGAACAGCGGGGAACAGGGAACTGAAATGCTTGGAGACAGATAATGATGTTTTACTTTTGCTCCTGGTAAATAGGCTTTCACATTGCTCCCACCCCTGCAAATCCCATTTTAAAAAGAAGTGACAATGGAACAATAAAACTCTGCTTCCACATCGCGGGGAAGCAAACCATTTAGGGGAGGGGGAAACCTTTCATCTCCTTAAAATGAGCTTCATAAGTCATTATCAGCCCCATGACCTATCCTATTGTGTTTCTGGTATACACTGTATGTGTCATTCTAGTATCACATCCCTGAAGAAAAGTGTTTTAGAAAATTCACCATCCTCAAATGCTGGTTGGAACTATTTGAATGGACTACAGTCTCAGAGGTCTCAGGGGGTGGTGTGTAGAAGAGTGTGGTGTAATTAAGACCTTGATGAAGTTATTTTTTTCACGGGGGCAATGGTAGACTTCCAGGCTCTGAAACAGATGGAACTGGGACACTAAAATTTCAGCCTGGCGCAACATAGCATAAGCTGAAGCATCTACCAATTTCTGTAAACTATCCATAGTAAGCTTTGTTCTGATGGCGCGGTATATAAACCAAACAAATAAATTAGTAAAATCAGTCAGGTCCCTTTCCCATAAAAGCTAGGGTGGCAATGGTTACATACTATCTACCATCAAGTCATGTTGGACTTGTTATGACCATTCCATGAATTGCAAGGAGACATAACAATGAGCTCAAATTACAAGAAGCTAGATTTCAGCTAGAAAACTTTTCTAGCAGTTAAAGCAGTACAACAGTGGAACTGACGTGAGAGGTGACAAGCACTCAAAAAAAATCTAAGGCAGGGGTGGAGAACAGTTGACCCTCTAGATGCTTTGGACTACAGCTCCCAGAATTCCGAGCCTTTGCTGCAAATGATAAAGGACTGTGGTAGTTGTGGTGCAAAAAATCTGGAGGGCCAAAGGTTCTGGGTTCCTGATTTAAGGCATTCACAAGAAAGCTAGGTAGCTATCTGTCAGGTATACAGTAGTTTGATTTAGATTCCTGCATTAAGCAGGCCATTGGATTGAATGGCATTATGAGCCCCTTCTAACTCAATTATTCTATGAGTCTATGGTTCTATATACAGTACTGTCAATTCCAGTCCAGCATATAATAGCAACCTTAACAGGGTTCTCAAGAAAAGAGAGACATTTAAGGAGCAGTTTTATCAGTGCCATTCCGCTCCCTCCCCCAGTGAGCCTCAACAGTAAAGAAGGGATTTTAACCCACACCTCCTGTGTCCTGATATTACTTCCTTTGAATTAGTGACCTTCAAAAGATCATAAACAACTCTATTTTGGTCTTGCTAACCCACAGACTTCCTTTACTGAGTCAATCCATCTCATACAAACCTGGGGATAGGAACTGATTAGTCCTCTGGATTGTTCAACTGAGCAAAGGTGAGTTCTCTGTAGATGCCCAGATTCAAAAATGCAAAAAACTCATCTCTGGTTCCAGCAATTACAAGAAAGGAAAAGATGAAAACAGGATTTCCTAGACATGTATCTGCAGCATGATTTTAGGTTATTATTTATTTTAGAGTATTTTTACCCTGCCTTTCTCCTTGGAAAAGGACTCAAGGCAACTTACAGTAATGAGGGATAATATACAGTTCAATGCAATTAAGACATGATAATATACGGTCCAATACAATTAAGACATGTTCAAGTACTGAGAACAAGGAATCGAGGGACATCTTACAGCATTAATAGAAAAACATTACATTAAATTTACAAGGTTATAAGTAGTTATAAACACAAAGTCTATGTGAACCTATAGATTCATATAAAAGACACATAATGGTAGTCCATCATTCAGGGAAAGCTTGCCTGAAGAGAAAGATCTTTGCCTGTTTCCGGAAGGACAACAGAGATGAGGCAGTCATGGCCTCTAGTGGGAGGGACTTCCAGAGTCTGGTTATGATCCTTAGGCCAGTCAGATTGATTGGATATATTGACAAGAAGGAAACAGTTGCAAAGATGAGCAACACCTTATTGGTGCTGATGATATCTGGCAGTAAACAACAGTTTTACCATCTTCGCACTAGTTAAGTATCATGCTGTCATCTAATATAGCTCAAACCTGGTATAAGTAACTTGGCAGCCTTCCTTTATTTTGGATTACACTTCCTAAAATTTATTATCACAAAATCCATTTGTTACCTTTGTATCAGCTGATGGGAAAGCAAATCGTCCTCAGAGCACCAAATTGCCTATTCCCAGCCTTAAAAACAATTTCCTTGATTTTTGGACAAGGATGAGGGCAGAAAAACAGGTAGGTAATTTTTGCTTTAGCTGAATGAAAGAGCAAGTGATCAAATTAGCATGATGGAATTAGGGCAATGCTAATGCATCCAAACACTAGCTGACAAGAGGCTTTCTGGTCTATTAGGCTGTGACTACACAATGAAATGCTACATGATTTTGAAGCATTTTATTTTATCACACAATGCAAAGGCCAATTCAGATTGGTCTGGCCCCTTTTTATTTCAATGTGGGGTTTTTCCACTACCAATGGAGGCCTCTACAGTTTGGGCTTTTTCTCATGTGATATATTGGTTTGTTCTTTTAAAGATATGGGGGGGTGGGGGAGAGAGCATTCTGTTGATAGTATTTTGGTGATGTAGGCATTTGGGGCATGATGTTTAGGGCCATGGGAGCACCTGCCCACATATTCTTTTTCCTCTAATGTCCTCAGATGTTTTATTATCTATCTATCTATCTATCTATCTATCTATCTATCTATCTATCTAT
>JAHTLZ010000237.1:52070093-52080250 GCA_023846285.1 Phrynocephalus versicolor
AGTAAGTAAGTAAGTAAGTAAGTAAGTAAGTAAGTAAGTAAGTAAGTGTTACTTAGTTAGTAGGTTCTATGGAGTTCCACATAATCAGTGTTTACTTGTCTGCCTTTCTCCCAAAGTAGACAAGATGGTCTAGGACTGAATGCAGCATTTTTGTCAATGGAACAACTACAATAAAGAGGTCAGTTTTGAATTTAGAAAAGGTCATAATGAGGTTATGTTTTTTCAGACAATGAAATTAGTCTGGTGTATGTATATGTATTATTATCAGAATAACCTAGAAAGTTCATACTTTTTTCCAAAAGTGGTACCTTACATGGGTGGAATGATCTTCTCAATATTATTTTATTTCCAGAATTGAAATCAACTTGTAGTGAGTTTTCCACTCTAGTATGGATGCTTTTTGTTTCATTTAGACAAGCATATCCCAAGATGGTGCTGTACAGATGTTATATAAGTTTGTTTATTTGTTTGTGTGTGTTTTTAACATACCACCATCTAGCCAAAGGCAGGCAAAAATAAAGCAATAATCATAAGAGCATAAAACATAACATAAATTCAAAAATAAACAAAAAACAGACAAAACAAGTAAAATGTACTATAATATATACAGTATATAAACATTTTAAATGGTGGCAGTAGATCTCATTAAAGGCTAAAAGGTTTCAAACTAAAAAATGTGAGTGGTTTCCACCAATGGAATATGCCAAAAGGCCTGCTGAAACAATCAGGTTTTTAGTAACTTCTTAAAGGTCGCCAGCATAGAGGCCATGGGAATATTAAGAGGTTGTTCATTCCATACTTTCATAAACCTTGACCATTGGCTATGACAACTGAAGAACCGTCGACCAATAATCAAAGGGCACCATAGAGAGGAACCCTTACTTACATTATAATTTATGCATGCAGTTTTAGTGTCATCCTATATGTTTAACATCTAGCAGATTGGTGTTTAATAAACGGGTAAAGGGTGAGTTTCAGTCTTCCAGATAGATTCCTTGTTTAGTCCATTCATTTTGAAATAGCTCAAGAAACCATGTAGCATTCTCAGAGAATTTATTTTTCTATTGTGGAGGGAGAGGAGAAGCAAAATTATTATTGTTGTTGTTATTTGCATCTGCTAGGCCATCACTGATGTGCTGTATCACTTAGATTTTTTTTTTTAAAAAATGCCTTTGTGAGAAGTGGTGGTTGAAACCATGGCTGCGGGCAGTTTTGGTATTGGCACTACACACAAAGAAATTAAATAATAATAATCTAAGTGATTCATTGCATCAGAGATAGTCTAAAACAGACAAAAATAATGTCACTTTCAACAGCCCTCTGCAGAGAAGCAAGAGAAGTGTTCAGCTTGACATTGGAGAGTTGCTTGAAGTCAATACAGTGGACCCTTGTATAACAAACAGCTTGTATAACATAAAATCTGTACAACATAAAAAATTCCAGAGATAAGGGAAATTTGCTTAACATAATTGCCTACAGGGCAAATCTGTACAACATAAAGATGGGATTACTCCGTTTTCAATGCATTCCTATGGGAAATTTGTATAAAGGAAAATTTGCTTAACATAATTTCATTTGGAACGAATTAATTCCTTTATACAAGGTACCACTGTATACCATTTGGACATTAGAATTGCGGCAAATGGCATGTAGCTTCTCTCCTTTTTCTCAGGCAACCGTACTCAGAATGTACCAAAAGGGCCAGTGTAGATGTGCCTTCTATTATGAAAGACATGATCCACACAATGATAACTGAAATCCAATTAAAAGCATTCTCTCCCAAGGGGGAGGGGGGAGAACAAAAAGGCCTGGACACCTCTACAAACGACTGTTTTTTTTACATTGTTTCTGACTATACCTATACAAATCTCAAATTAATTCAGCAGCACAAAGAGAAGAATGGTCACACAGTCACTTCTAACACTTCTCAAGAACTGAAGCAGTGGGATGAATGTGCTCTTTGGCTAATTATTACTAATTAGGCATGAGATGTTAAGACTGACAATCTTGTGCTGCACCAGGACAGTTCTGACATTAATAACACTACATTTAAAAGCATTGTCTTTTTCTATAATTAGCATGGAGCTCTGCAATAGGAATAAAAGGTTTTTTAAATTATTTTTAACATGTTTCTGACATTTTAACCATACTTAAATGGAAAGCGCTTTGACATTAACAGAACCCAGAAATGATTTATTGGAGGCATTTGTTAAAATTAACTGGTAACCCAGCACAAGACCACACTCTGTAGCCCTGAGCTACACACAGTATTTGTCACTGACACAGATGAATGGATCTCAGAATAGCACCTTTCATAGTGTTAAATGTTCCATAAAGTTCAGCAAAGTGCTCAATAAAAAGAAGAAAAGGCAAATACTGCCTGACCCCTTCTTTACTCAGCTCGATAAGGTGGCAAAGCCCTACATGTTTGGTAAAAGATTTAGAAAAGTTCTATGGGATATTGCTTTTATGCAAAATAAATTTCTTTTTCAATGGAAATATATATTAAAAGATACCCACCTGAAAAGAATCCCCACTGGGCCATGAAAACTTGCAGGAATGTGAGTGGTACTTGTGAAAACTCCCCTTAGAAACATATGACATAGGCTATGGATACAAGTCCAAAAAATCCATTTTTTGAATACAGTTAAATAAGTTTGAAATCAATTTTTAAGCTTTGACTATATAATGTACAGAGAAGCATGGTCATTTTTGGCCCAGGAAGTGGGGATTTCTAACAAATCAGAATGGGAAGTACCGTATTTTCCACAGAGACCTCCGGACCCAGCAGTGGCTTCTGCGGTAGTGCCTAGCCACTGCCGCTGCAGGGACCTCCGTACCCAAAATATGTGTGAATATTTTTTTCACACATACATACTTCTAAAAGTCTCAGCATATTTTAATACCCCTGTTGGTGTAAATCATGCACCAAATGATGCAAATATTAAATATAACACTAATGGCAGAGGCATACGCTGTGTGGAGGGGGAGGGGAGGCTGCAAATATGTTGCATTTTAGGCTTCGTCCTCTGCCCACCTACCTTCACTGGCTGCTTCCAATGTGATGTTTAATATTTGATTTATTATTTTTATTTCTTGCAAAATGGAATAGTGCTGTTTCAGAATTACAGCTAGGGGAAAAATAAAACAGAGCTGACTGTAAGGTTTCCCTGCAGCCTAAAACCCATGATCCTGGCATCCATTAATTGTCAAACCCCACAGCACGAGAAAGAGCCAGAATGACAAACAGCAGAGACAGGAAAACGCCTCAAATTCAATCCTTTTGAAAGACGTGTAGACCCCATGACCAATATTCAAAACAGACTAAGATGGATCAAAATTGTCCCAAGAAGATGCACACACCAACCAGAATCCAAATGACTACTATATGACTTTAAACCAATTTCAAACCACCTGATCAGTCACACATTTATTTAAATAGTGTTACTACACACTTAGTTTGAAATCCCTATTAGTTTACTAAAAGTCTGTTCTGATTTGACCGAACATATAACACCCATAAGCAATGAAGAGCATATCCATTCTAAGTATGGATCCAATCCATAATGTTGGTGAGCATTTAAGATTTAGATTTTTTTTTTACTTGAGTATGATTAGATAAAGCAAGATAACATGAGATGCAATGACATCTGGACAGGTTTTCAAAAAGACAGACCACTTCTTTGCCTCTTTGGAGAAAAAAAGAATAAGTTCTGTTGTAGGCAGACTCATAAACAATGATTCAAGGCTCAAACAATTGGCATAACATTTAAGGAATATAAAGTGCAAGTGAGAACGAGTGAAATACTTTTTATGAAGTGTCGGTGGCTTAAAATAACTCTCAGAGAAAGCTTTGCAGTTCCATTCTTCCCCCTCTTCTCCATTTCTAAAAAGACAGCTTGTTGGATGAACAGTTCTAGAAAATGTGTAAATCTGTACATCTTGTTGAGGGGTGCCCTTGTGGCAGGCAATAGGACTCAGGCACCTCCCCCCCCAGGCTTTGCGGAAACCACCAAGGTTTGTTTGTTTTTTTAAAAAAAGGGGTAAAAAGTTCCCTTCTGTTCTTTGGATGGCAGGGAGGACTAATTGTGGCACCTATCAAGGGACCCCAGGACCCCCTGGGTTCTTACACGACCAACTTATGCCAACCTTAGTAAGCTTTTCAATGTGTGTGTGTTGGGGGGTGTATTCAAAAGCTGATTTCCCACTGATATCCCCCATGTTACCATGAGTTTTCATGGCCAGGCGGAGACATTAGTCCTTCTCTGACACTATCCACAAGACCACACTGGCTCACTATAAGTACAGGCCACCGACACCTAAGAAAACTTAAAAGTGGTAACATGTTCAGCTAGCTGTATTCTGGGACACAGAATTCTAATTAAACACCATTTTAAGCTGCAGATGGAAGACACACATATTCAGAAAGCTCCTAGTTACTAAGCCACAGCTGTTTTGTAATATAATCTGTAAAGATTAATCCAAAAAATGATTATATAAATTAGATCAAAGTCGAATTAGTATTTATGATAGCCTGGAGTAGGAAATGGCAAACCACTCCAGTATTCCTGCCAGGAAAACTCCATGGACATGTAGTCGCGAAGAGTTGGTCATGACTGTAACGATGCAACACACATACACACACATGCCACTTATTTAGTTAGGATCTCCCACACAGTCACCCAACATTTTGTTAGCAGCATCTTGTTTGTTTAGATATTCTCATTTTCCCTCCTCTGTGTCCACAATGTATATGAAAAAAAATCATTATTCATGTACATTGCCTACATTTGGCACGTTTCTTGACAGAATTACAGCGTCTTATGTATGCAAGCTGTAAAATGGATTCTGTCACCATTCAATTTGTAAGAGGCTCCAAATGGCTCTAAAAAGCCATTTAAATGTACTTTCATCAACCCAATTTCCTAATAATGTTTGTCTTTATAAATGAATCAAATACACAAGCTGATTCAGCCTTCGTTGTTATCAGAAGACTGTAACACATTCAACTCAAAATTATTTATTTTCAAATGTTTTATATAACTAATGTAAGAGAAAATTGTCTGATCAGCTTTGAGCTGATAATAGTTAATTGTAATAGTTGATTACAACACAAGTTTATAAAAGTCAGTATAAATACAGACAAATACAACCAGTCCCATATTTTTGCATTTTCATTCCTGACAGAACTAATATGTTTTGCATAATCACATTATAAAAAGATATTTTTTGCAATCAGAAAGCTAGTTAGCCCACCATTTGGTCCATCAGGCAGAATATAAGGAAAAATCTATAAATCTTAGAACAGTACAGCAATGGAAGCAATTGCCTCAGGAATTGGTGAGTGCTCCAACACTGGAGAAATTGAAGAGAAAATTGGACAACCATGTGCACTTTATTTTAGGTTCCTGCATTGACTAGGGGGTTGGAATTGATGGCCTTAGAGGCACCTTCCAACTCAATTATTCTATGATTCTATGAACTTGTCAGAGCTACCTGCATCCACTGGGTGCCAACACAGGTTGTGAATTTCAGCTGCAGTACTGTGGTTGAACTTCTACACCATGAGGCTCCAACTCAGTTCCCATCAGTCTTTTACCATGGATTATCAGAACCAACATCCAAAACATTGGGAGATGTTTGTGTCCTCTCTCTAGTATTAAAGGTGTTTAATTTAAATCCTTTGATATAAATTGTGTATAAACCATATGAGAGGAGGTTTACAGTCTTAAACTTAGCCAAGAATCTGTTTGTCTATGGACGTTATTCAAAAATATAGGCCTTGTGTCTAAATTGCCACATATGTTCTATATCTGAATATGTCAGGCTAAATCAAATCCAGTTGAATTCTGTCCATTATGTGATATTCCACAGTTCTCTTATGCTGAATAACATATGAATTGTGCTCTATAATTCCAAGCCCTTGCTGCACCTGAAACAAGTGACAGGAAATAATACACACACTTCCATCACAGAACCCTACCTTTATGACTATTCTCACAACCAGGAAAATTAGGAATGCCATATAGTAATTTTAAAGCAAGAATTATGACCTTGGTATCACAATGAGTCTCCTCCTTTTCCATCTCAGTAGCTCTGCACTGCAGCCCTCTTAAAATTGTAGCAACAATTTGCCCTTTAGAAAGTGTGTGGGTTCTTTCCTTCTTAAAAGAAACCTTCAAAGGCACAAGCAATATCAGCCAGTGAAGTCAGCTGCTTTTACTTGGTCAGGGAAAAAAGAATTATGTTCTCTGCGTAATTATAAGCATTGTAATAACCGGAGTAGTGGGCAGCTCTATAGCAACCGTATTAATTGCAGCTAATGGAGGCATGTTGAGGCAGGCCACGTGCCTTTTTTTTCCACAGTATAATCCATAATGTCCTCTCCCCACTTGGTTATTGTATCCGTCACCTGCTGGTTTCTTTAAAAAGCACAAATTGTTTGTTCTGCTAAGTTTTAACATACTAGGTCCTTATTTTGTCTTCTTCTGAAGCCAGCACTTTGACAGGTGTTAGTGCAACTCTCTGTGAGGGTCCTCTTTTTGTGCGTTAACTGCTATAGCTCAATGAGAGGATCAATTAATTTATTGCACTAAATATAGTGGACTGAGGCCCATTGATGCAGACCTTCCTAAGAATTTCCAGCATTGAAGCAACAATTTCGCCTTGTTTTCTTTGCAGTCTGGTTCTTGGCATGTTTAATAAAACAAATCTCTCTCCCACTGTGTGCCTAGGCAGCTTGAAAATTGAAATGAAGAGATGGCATGCAGCTCTGTGGTAATAAGTGGCAAATTTACCTCAGTGTCTATTTCTGGCCAAAGAGGTGGACGTTTATGGAGTGTTCGTTAAACGAACCACTATTAATAATTGTTATTTCATGTTGGTTCTTTTAAAATGGTCATATTAAAATATCCACACATTAATGTAGATGAAACAACAGCCAAACATTATGCCTGTATTTTTAAAGTGTTGTTAGAGCTATGCTACAGTCTCTTACAAGAGAATGCATTTTATGACACCCACTGGTATTTATGCTAACATCTGTTTCCTTATTTGCTAAAGTAAGAAAGCATATAGATGGTATCACAAGTGTTGCTCACTAAAAGGATGATCATTAAATTGGCAAACACAAAAGTGTTCATTTTTGAGATTACAACAAACCACTGAGTGTTGATAGGTTTCTGGACTCCACGTTAGTGATTTCTTGTTCTTTGTTGTTTTGGAGGTTTGTGATCAACATTTCCCAGAGGAAATGAGGAAATGAGTGCTGGAAAGCAAATAGGCACAGTCTATTGAAACCCTCCGCCATCTGGAAGGCTTCAGAATACCTGATGGGACCTGTAGTCTTCCATCGCTGAGGGACACTAGGTAGTCCCCCAGGCTCATCTCTTAAACATTCTTCTATTGAAAACCAGTTGGATCTAATGGGAGCTGTGCTAGTGGCTCCAAAGTGCCTTTTGGCCTATCTCTACCAAACAGTAGCATTTGCCTTCCACTGAAGAGCTTTGATTGTGACAGAGGTCTGTGGCTGCACAGGAAGACATTCAATCTCATTTCAAATTTATACACATAGCAGATGAAAACACTAATAGCAGTAAATTGGCATATTAAAACAGGAGCAGAAATATATCTTCACTAATGCTCTTTGAATGGCCTTCAGTGCTGTAGCATACACAGGGCAGCACATGTATTTTTTAAAAAAAATCCAACAATCTTTAAAAAACTGCCAAGTCTAAGACTAGAATAATGCTATACCATGACGGCTCAAATTCTTGAAAGCCATGAAACAGGGAGCTAAGGCTGATGCCTGAACAGACATGCCACTATAATTTGAATCTGCTTTGCTGGAATATAAAATATATATAAAATGTAGGAGTATTGCTACTTAACTGAAGGCAGCCTTGACTCCATTTCAAAACAGAGCATTCAGAAAAATGTATAATTCAAACAAATGAAAAAAAAATGCTGGCAAGCATGTCAGCTGTTACACATCACCAAAGGGGAGGACAAAAGAGGATACCAATTTGCTTCCAAATGCAAATACTTACTGATATGTACACATGGGAAATTATACAATTTTTTAAACATTTAGAGTTAGACACTACTAAAACACTTTTCTTTCAAGGAACTCCATAATTTGCATGCCTGCCATCTGGGTGCAGAAAAATAGGGGTTAAGTGGTAGTAGCTCTAGCAACTTGTTTGACTTGGTCATCATGCCTTACTGCTGAGTAACATCCACAGGACTGTAGTTCATCAGATGGAGATGTTCACTTCCCATCATGTTTTTCATAAGCACCATGCTTACATCGGAGCAATATTTACACACAGTATTTCTCTCTCATGCTCAGTTTTCACCTCAATGTTCTGTCTGTCGGGAACAATATCAGCAGGTGTTATTTGTCATCTTTCTTGTTCTATAAATGTCTTCTGGTTTAGAACATAAGAACATAAGAAGAGCCATGCTGGATCAGGCCAAAGGCCCATCTAGTCCAGCTTCCTGTATCTAACAGTGGCCCCACCAGATGCGCCTGGGAGTGCACGAGACTAGATATCTGTCTCCTGCAACCACTCCCCTGCATCTGGTCCTTGAAATACCCCCGTTTTAAGCCTGTTTTTACTGGGTGCAAAATTCAGTACAGGGTTGCCTCTGTTTCCTCTGCCAGATGTCTGCCTGTCCCTTCCCTACTCCTTCCATTTGTCATCCCTCCTTCTATCCACCATGCTTTCTTTGATATTTTCCCCCTTGCATCTCTATTTGTATGTGTGGATGCATGGTTCTTTTTTCATTAACCTGTAATTAAAATTGTGCATTCAAAGATGTGAAAAACAACTTTTTAAAAAGAAAAACAAGGGGAGAGCCGGAGCAGAGCTTCCCACTGTGTGATGTTGTGCCTGGCCCTTGACATATTCATGGCAACAGTGTGTACATTGAATTAAAACAAAGAAAAAAGCACTGCAACTTGGCCATGTGTTATGAGCAGATTTCCACTTGTCTACAGTTAATCTGCAGTTAACCTGCAGTTAAACTACAATAAAGTTTCACCAGTTTATTATAAGTGTGTGGTTCCAGTCCTGGTCACCCTATTCAGAGTAAGAATTTCCCCTCTGAATGCAATATAGGAGAAAAGAGTTACATTTCCCCATCCACTCCGTAACTATACTGTCACCATTAAAAAAATCCTGTACTGTACCTTCAATGCAGATTTATTTAATGACAAGTTTTGTTTGGCACCAAGTCTGACACAGCCATAATTTTAAAGTGGGAGACAACTGGTGATTCAACATGGTGAATCGTCTGCTGCCCTACCAGAGTCTTGTGGTGCAGAGGTTAAACTGCAACATTGCAGTCAAGAAACAATATAAAAAACTAAAAACAAGTTATTAAAACATTTTTGCCAGAGAAGCATCTGGAGATAATTCAGTGGGATCTTTCCTCATAAAAATCAAACACAAATTTTAAGATTCCCACTGCAGATCCAGCAATAGACTCCGGAGAAAGTACAGTAATACCTTGCTTTATGGGTGTTTTGCAAGACAAGCAAAACATTTCTGATCAATTTTGCCTTGATCAACGAGCAGTGTCTTGCAATACAAGCACTGGAGCAGGTCACATGATCATGAGGGACCCATGGTGGCTCTCTTTCTCCATCCCTCCCTGCTGGATTATGAGTGATTGTCTGGAATGTTCCATCTCAGGTAAGCCTCAAAAGCTGATGGAAGAGAGAAAAAAAGGTCTCCTTTGCACCAGCCAGGAAGAGTTTCAAAGGTGGGGACTTTAGTTTTAAATAGCACTGTTCTCTTACTGAACACAAACTGCAATGGCAAGGGCACTGAATTTTATACCTGGCTGTTTATTTCAACAACTGGTTTATAGGTCAAAGAAGCAGAATATTCTGGGATTTAAGCCACTGCACTTATGTCATTTGACCCTAGGACTTTGGAAAGGTATAGGCCCCCGGGGGGGGGGATTAGCAGCTTGTATTTTACACCTGACACAAGTGTGCCACCCACAGGATGGTTTACAAGGAGTTTTTCAAAATGTAAACCATACCTTGACAGTTCATATTGATGTGTGAAAAAACCCTCCACATAATAGTGTCAGTCTTCACTATCTATCTATCTATCTATCTATCTATCTATCTATCTATCTATCTA
>JAHTLZ010000237.1:52080260-52100430 GCA_023846285.1 Phrynocephalus versicolor
CTATCTATCTATCTATCTATCTATTAAAAAAACACAGTTGGCAAAAATTCAACAAGCAGCCAATTTAGCTTTCATCCATTTAGCAAATAAAAACCCGAGCCATTGACATAAGACAACTTTAACTGCTGGGAACAGCTGACAGGCGTTGTGGCCTCTGATTCCCCATCCCCAACCCCGGGAGGAGAAACCGCAACTCCCCACTGTATCTTTTATAATAAGTACTTAAACAAATGAAAAATTAAACAGATCTGAAATCAGATTTTCTGAATTACTTCTGCCTGAAGGTGGCAGATTCTGAGCTGTGCTCCATCCCACCAGCATTGCTCGTCTTCAGCCCCCTCCCCACAGCTACCATTAGTCATAGAGAAGAGAGAAAGGGTCAACTCAACAGAACAATACAAAACTTCTAAACACATTGGTGTACCAAAACATGTCTAACAGTTGAAAATACCAATACATAATGCCACTTCCAACACCTTCTTGACCTACATCTTGAGGCTTGAGTGTGTTTTTTTTAATTTTCTTTTCTAATTTTCTTTACCTCACTTTTATTTTTTCATCCATTCCCACAAATGATTCCCCAGCCCCAACCCCGTTAAATACAGTTTGAAGGTTCTGAGGGCACAACAGTTTTCTCAGTCAACTAATTTGTTCCAGACAATTTAAAAGGACAATTAACTAAAATATTGCTAGATAAAGGACTCATAAATTTACGGGATTGGGTGAAACAAATGCAAATTAGGAAAAAGAGAATTTAGGAGAAGAAAGTTGTTAAATTTTATACAATTGGAAAAAATGGAATAAGGCTGGAAAACCCAAGTAGGAGAACGAAGAAAATTGACCAAATCTGAAGAAATTATAGAAAAGAGATGCAAAACAGAGAATGAAGAAACTAGAAAAGAAATTGTAGGTGTGATATATATTAATGTAAGAAGAATATAAAGAGAACAGGTTAAAAGAGATATGGCAAGAAGATATTAATTAAGAAATTCAAAAGAAATAATTGAATACAATATGGAATAAAAGAATAATTTTTCCATCTATAAGACAGTATGGAATATGGCTATTAATGATAAACTAACTTGTGAAATTAAAATTCGAAAAGGACTGGGAAAAGTAATGGTTTTAATTTAATATGATATAAACTATTGGTATACATATTTCAAACAGGAAAAGGGTACACACCAGGAAAAAAGCAATGTATTCCTGGAGGGGAAAAAAAGGTAGATCTGTATCTTAAGAATTTTAAGCATGGAATAAATCCCAGGTGGGAAGTGGGCGCCACAGGATTTGTTTTGCTGTTTGCTTTGGTTTGTGTTTATGTTATTTTGTTTTTATATTGTGTATATGTTTAATAAAATTGGTTGAAAAAAATCAGGTGAAACATCCTCTTGAATGAAATTATGTTGTGCAGGAACGTGGTGTCAGTTTGACTTTCCTACTTCCACAACATCTATTACCTATTCCTCCATTACCCACCATGAAATTTCTTTTCATTGCTATAATTTTTAAATGAAGCTCAAAACCCTCTACTATGTCTGCATTTATGCTAAGCTCCCAGAAGCAATGCTAGAAGCAGTGGCATGTTGGAAGTGTGTTTGTTTTTAAAATAGGTATTCAGATGATAAAGCAGCATTTTATACCGTGGCTGCATTGGTGCAAAGCTGTTACCGACTTTCCTATTGGATCTTCATGAACACACCAGCATATACAAAGAAGGAAGCAGCTGCTCGTGACTGGAGTGTTCTCTGTGTAATGGTATTAACACTGCAGGGTCACTGATTTCTCACAGGAGATTATGAGCTCTTTTTTCCACCATTTGGTCAACAGGAAACTATAGTATCCATCTGACTTAATCATAAAAAAGAGCTCTGCCACAATCTAGATGCACCGGTAGGTTTAGCTGTTTTATCACAGGAGTATTAAAGATATGGCTTGAACTCTTACAGTATATCACAGAAGTGAGTATACCCCCTCACATTTTGCAAATATTTTAGTATATCTTTTCATGTGACAGCACTGAAAAAAATGACACTTGCCTACAATGTGAAGCAGTGAGTATACAGTTTGTATAACCATGTAAATGTGCTGTCCCCTCAAATTAATGCAACACACAGCTATTAATGTATAAACTGCTGGCAACAAAAGTGAATACACCAGATATCCAAATTGGGCCCAAGTAGCTGTTTTCCCTCCCTGGTGTCATGAGACCCGTTAGTGTCACAAGGTCTCAGGTGTGAAAGGGGAGCAGATTGTTGCTCTCACTTTCACATTTGGTGTTATCGCTCTCACTCTATCACACTAGTCATTTGATGTTCCACATGACACCTCATGGTAATGAATTGTCTGAGGATCTGAAAAAAACAAATTGTTGCACTAGAGTCTAGATAAAAATGGCCTAGGCCACTGGTGGTGAACCTTTGGCACTCCAGATGTTTTGGGACAACTCCCAGAATTCTGAGCCTAGATTGACAATGACAACAGACTGTGGTGATTGTGGTCCAAAACACCTGGTGTGCCAAAGGTTTGCCACCACTGGCCTAGGCTATAAGCAGATTGCCAAGACCCTGAAACTGAGCTGCAGCATGGTGGCCAAGACCATACAGTGGTTTAACAGGACAGGTTCCACTCAGAACAAGCCTTGCCATTGTCAACCAAAGAAGATGAGTGCCATGCTCAGCATCATATCCAGAGGGTGGCTTTGGGAAATATATGTATGAGTGTTGCCAGCATGGGGTGGGTGGGGGTCAGCCAGTCAGTGCTCAGACCATACACTGCACACTGCATTAAATTGGTTTGCACGGCTGCTGTCCTAGAAGGAAGCCTCTTCTAAATATGTTGCACAAGAAAGCCTGCATGTGGTTTGCTGCAGACAAGCAGACTAAGGACATGGATTTCTGGGACAGTGTCCTGTGGTCCAATGAGACCAAGATAAACGTATTTGGTTCAGATGGTGCCAAGCGTGTGTGGTGGCAACCAGGTTTGGGGTACAGAGACAAGTGGCGTTGTGCCAACAGTCAAGCATTGCGGTGGGAATGTCATGGTCTGGGGTTGTATGAGTACTGCCGGCAGTGGAGAGCTACAGTTCATTGACAGAACCATGAATGCCAACATGTATTGTGACATACTGAAACAGAGCATGACCCCTCTCTTCAAAGAGTGGGCCGAAGGGCAGTATTCCAACATGATAATGACCCAAAAGACACCTTCAAAACGACCACTGCCTTGCTAAGGAAGCTGAGGGTAAAGGTGATGGACTGGTCAAGCAGGTCTCCAGACCTAAACCCTATTGAGCATCTGTGGGGCATCCTGAAATAGAAGGTGGAAGTGTGCAAGGTCTCTAACATCCACAAGCTCTGTGATGTCATCATGGAGGAGGGCTCCAGTGACAACTTGTGAAGCTCTGGTGAATTCTATGCCCAAGAAGGTTAAGGCAGTGCTGGAAAATAATGGTGGCCACACAAAATATTGACACTTTGTGCCCAATTTGGACATTGTCACTTAGGGGTGTACTCGCTTTTGTTGCCAGCAGTTTAGACATTAATGGCTGTGTGTTGTATATAAAAGTTGTATATATACTGCTTTACATTGTAGCCAAGTGTCATTTTTTCAATGTTGTCATATTTATGAAATGTGAGGGTGTGTGCTCCTGTGATATACTGTAGCTATCAGGATTTTTAAATTTGCATTGAGTGCATTCTGAGGTATTATTTTCATTCCCTGAGAAGGACAGTATATTCAAGGTTAACAGTCAGCCAGGGTTAGCATTGTGGATCAATTTAGAGCTGGCGGAAAGCTTTAATCTGCATTTCCTATATTTACTGCACGGTCGACATCTTGTACAAGCAGCAACGCCACAGAATATCTACCTTGCTAGTCTACCTCTGTGTGGATTCTGCCAAAAGTAAAACGATGCTAGGTAATTAAAATATCCTGTTCTGTTGTTTGATGGTAAAAGAGAGAAACAGCATTATATACAAATCAATCCCTGGAGGTTCATATTCTCTGTTTATATTAAAGCTATTTTAAGCCACATAACCAAGTCCAATCATTTCCTTCCTCTCACATAAGACTTACAGGAATTCCTCAGCTTTTTTGTGCTATAAATTGTTCAACATGTTTTCAACTCATGGACCAATAAGTAACTAGATGCACCTTTTAATATAGGTTGGTTTGTGATATAATCATACACTGGCTGTGGATTTTTAAACATTTGTGTTGCTTCTGCACTAGACCTGGCTATGTAATGCCCAGCCTGAAGAAAACTTCTGCAGCAGTCTAATGCTAGCTGTGTCCATGAGATTTCAGTGGAATAATAAAAGCCTTGCCTTCAAGTTAGATTATAGCTCTGTTCAGAAATTACACAAAACTCTTTCCACAATGAACAACTTCCCTTCCCATTTGTGTGTGTTTTGTCGTTACAGTCGTGATCGACTCTTCATGGACCCCATGTCCATGGAGTTTTAGAGGAAATAAATAGTAAGAAGCACATTTTAAGTTAAGATTCCTAAACATCTGACCAAAGCGGTATTACTGCTCAATTCTCTCCTGAGGAATAAAAGAAATATATATACTGTCAATCAGTAATATTATAAAAAGCACAACCAAGTGTTTTCATGCATACACAATGTTGTACATTTTGTAAACACAGGTGAAGTGACAAAAACATCTATCTGTTAAATTCTTCCATAAGTTACAGTGTTGAAAAGAAGTAATATCCACTTTAAAATCCCGCAAGGAAGTTCTCTCTTGTAAGGGATAATGAATCCTCATCTTTGGAGACTAGAAGGCCTGTTCTACACTATGCTCATAATCCTATGTTCTCATTCTTTTCCTCTTATGGCCCAAAAGGCTGCTAACTTCTTAAACCATTAACACCAAGGTCAGGGAATGTCAGGTTGCACAAACAGTTTCCCACTTGTATCTTTCTTTTAAGCTGCACTGATGTTTGATTTAAAATAGTTACCTGAAATAATGCTGATAGATATCACAAGCTTAACTCCCAGATGTATTTGTTACAGACGACTGAGGCAAAGTGTTAAGGAAAGAAAATGAAACACTTTGTCAATACAGGATGTGCTAAATAAATCAGCTACTTTTTCGTGGGGGTGGGGAGGGACTTTAAGCAAACAACATATTTCTTTTCAAGCAGAGGTCTTGTGAGACAAAGAGTCTAATATAGGGATTAATCCACTGGGAACTCTCCCAGTACCACCCACAATAAACTAAATGAGAACCATGTGTATGGCTCATTCTGTTGAAATGGATTGTATCTGCAAAATTTCTATTTCCTCTATTTCTTCTATGCTTTATCAAAAATATTTTCAGAAATGTTATACTTAAGCAATACATTCCACAGTGGAAATGTTATTTTGCTGTTTATAGGTGCATGGTTTCCTTTTTGCCCCAAGGAACACAAAGAATGACAATTGAGTGAAAGTGGATTGGTTGAAAGAGCACTTTTCCAAATGCCAGTCAACATTTCCTGCACAGAAGCACAGAGCTTTAACCAAACTTGTTTTCTCTTTAACATTTTGCAGAATGTTATAGGCGTTTCAATTTAAATATAAAGTTGATTTTAAGTGTAAATAGGTAAGACATTAAACTGAAACTCATATCCCTTTAATTATATTCTCTCTCTCTCTCTCTCTCTCTCTCTCTCTCTCTCTCTCTGTGTGTGTGTGTGTGTGTGTGTGTGTGTGTGTATGTGTAATTCATTTAAATAGGCACTCACACACAGGTGTAGAATACTTATAGCATTATGGAAGTCAATACAACCCCAATGGGTAAGATATTCAATTTGAAAATAGAACAGTCTCTATTATCTCTCATGTTCCTTATTGCATGGCATTCTCTCAACCTGATACCCATCTCATAAAATTGGAGTATTAATAACAGTGACACACTAGAGTAGACTGAGTTTCTGAGCACACCAATCTATCATAAAGGATACACAAATGATTGCTACTGCAACAGCTTGTTTTCATGTTGCTTTATCCCTAATTAGGATGAAACAGGGTGTTATATTTTGGAGGACATTTGAAATTGAAGGATATTCATATTTTGCCTCATTGTCAGAGTCTTCGTCATGCTGCCAATTTAGGTATGCCAATAATAAATACACTATGTATACAAGATTAAGGTTCTTCAGTAGAATGAGATATTTGAATCATAGCTGAGGATGTGTAGAGAAGTTTGCACTCTCTACATTTTTAATCCCCTGTGGATATTTAAGATTAGTTATATGGTAAAACATCTGGATAAGACACCGGAAAGGTTTCCTCACAGTAAATACAATCCATAACCTGCACTTCTAAACATGCTCAATTTTGCTTTTACTACTATTTCCCCTAAACTTTCTAATCAGCTTTCTTACGCAGCAGATAGCTCCTTGAATCCAGTTGCAACAACTCCTACCCAGATTTACAGGTCATAGCAGTATATATGATTTGTTTGGATATGAATTTTCTTATGTAAGTACTGCTATTGGCACAACATAATCCATACCAGAATTAAATAATGCAGTTATTATTTTCCATCCCACATTCTTCCAATGTGGAGCATATAAAGCTTTCTTATCTTAATGTTGTTGTCTAATACCAATTCTTGAGATTTATTTTCCTTTTTATTCCTATCAGATTTCTAAAGACTTCCAACTAGTTCCTCCTTTAGGTTTTATCCTATGATACACATGGCAGCACTATCTAATACATCACAAAGATTGTTCTCCTTTACATACAGTTTACTGTAATTCGGTGGCTGCAAGATCATAGAATGACATTACAAATGAAGCTTCCTTTAATTGCATTTTGGCTGCTACTAGTCACCAAAAGACATGATTTTACTGATCCACTATCCTTGGTTGCTCAAGTCATCTAATTGTTATGTGCCTTTTGCATATTTTGATTTTTGAAGAAATGAGCTCAGAATGACATATTTGGGCATGGCCCTGTGCTGCTCTTACAACACCCTTGCAAGGCAAGCTAAGGTGACAGAAAAGCTGCCTTGCTCAAGTTAATTTTATGGCTGGGCAGGAGTTTGAAATAACTGGCTGCACTTTGCAGCTCATGAAAAAATATGTCTTTCAGCTTGAGGATTAAGATCTCTAAAGATAAGATATAAGGGGAGGGGGGCAGCAAGGTGAAGCCTAAATCGCTAAGGGCAGTGTTGAGTGGGAAGATGATTAGTAAGCAAAAGCCAATACAAGTGATACCAGAAGCCACCTGAATTTTGTGCAAAGGAGCATGGGGGGGGGCAAGGGAGGGAACCTAGCTGAAGCACAGAGCTCCTCATAACCCAGGCCACCTGGAGAAAGAGCTCCTGTATGCAGTATATTTGAGATTGTTGTGCATGACTGGTTGAAAGGTGCAATTCAAACCAGAAGAAATAACAGAGCCCATAAAAAGGAGTATGCTTTAAAAACATTTACCAGAACACACGGCAGAAATAACTTCTCACCTAATCTCTGTTCTGGAGTAATTTACTAGAATAAAGCAAGACCAGGTGTTTAAACTGATAGGTGACAGAGATTTGGGGAAATAGCCCTTCATTCTCAGTCCCTTTTTTCCTCACAGCCTCTGTTTTTATAGATTGAAGTAGTCCAAATTAAGCTCAGTCTGAACTTTTCAACACAGAAAAGACAGAAGAACAACAACAGAATTCTTAGTCTCTGGATTGCATTAATGTATATTTCAGGTGCAATGCTGGTTTTCCAGTGCCCTTTGGAGAATATCTTAACAGAAAAAATAAACAAGTGATGGCTCAATTTTTTTTCACAACAGTGAATGGTGGAACAAGTAACATGAGTGAATAGTATCTCAGAACTGCAACAGATAAAGCACTAATTCTCAGCTTAGAGCCTGACCACATTATTGATTGATTGATTGATTGATTGATTGATTAAATTTATATACCGCTCCATCTAGCTACACAACTACTCTGGGCGGCTTACAAAACTGAACAGAAATCAAACCCATAAACAATACAATATAATAGATAAGCACAAATAAGTAAAAACATAATAACTAGTAAACATTATATATCAAAAACATTGAACAGGAGCAAGATGGGCTACAGATAAAAACAAAATAAAATATGTAATAGCATTAACTAAAAAATACTTCCCATTCACATTATGCTAAGAGAATGAGTGCTTGATGGGGTTTAGTGTATTTTATATCAATTTTTAGAAGAGTGAATACACAATGCATGTGCAAACACAGATTAATTTGACAGGAAATCATGTTTGTTTTAGCAGTAGCAAGTTTTTTTAACTCCTCTGCCAGAGGTCCATTTATTTTAACACGAATATGGAACTGATTTATTAAAATCAATTCACTCAGTCCATTTTTATTTTTAAGTAAAAAAATAAAACCGATATTAGCATCTCAGGTAGCTTTAAAAGGCACCTTTGAATAATACCGTTTTTACTAATTTCTTTAAAATGGAGAAAGCAGGAAGCTGACAGTTCTCTGCTGGACATTTATTTCAAAGGGCACCAATTGAAAAAGCACAGTTCCCTGTGTTGCCTCTTTTGGTGTTGCCATTTCTAACATCATGGTCTGCAAGAAGCGGGTGGGATGGGCAGCTGGTTTGTGTAAGAGATGATCTGACAAATATCAAGGTCCTATACTGTTCATAAATGCCCATGTAGCTGTAAGGATACAATGTCTGTTCCATTTATCCCATATTACATTCTATAGACTGCTTTCCACTATAAAAATTATAGAATCATAGAATATTGAAGTTGGAAGAGGTCTATAAGGCCATCAGGTCCAACCTCTTGCTCCATGCAGGATGAAGGAATACCAGGTGGTTGTCCAAATTTCTCTTGGATGCCTCCAGTGTTGGAGCACTCACCACTTCTTGAGGTCATGGGTTCCACTGCTATACTGCTCTAATATATGAATCAATTCATATATTTTGATGTCTATACTGAGTACCCAGCTTGCTGGGGGGGCAATGTGTAGCCTGCACTCTGTAATTAAAATTGTAAACCGCCCAGAGACTACTTGTAGTAGTATGGGGCGGTATATAAGCAGAACACTTTTGCTTTTTAAGGACTTTATAAGTCATTAGTATAAATCAAATTTACTACACTATGCAGTGAGATTTTAGCCACCGTTTTGTACAACAAGCTGCTGTCACATCCAACTACTAGTAATCATAATAGGTTTTTCATAATATGTAAGATATTTAAGAAGTGGTTTTACTGTTGACGTCCAAGTGAGTTTCCACTGCTGAGAGCAGAGTAGAACCCAGGTCTCCTGTATTGCAGGCAGAAATCATAAATACTATAAAAGCAATTTGGATGAAGAAAGACAGTTGCGCAAGAAAAAAATACTTAAAATTCTGAGAAATCATTCCATCTAAGAAACTTGGAAAAGAATGTGGGAAAACAGTATCAGATATTTGAGCCTAGCTACATTTTTCCTTCCTTTGTCTTGATTTTGCCATATGGTCGGTCTGAAATCCTATTGCTAAGTCACACTGCAGTAGGTCCCTTGACTCAAGTGGGGATTGGTGACTCAACTCTTGCATAAGTTCTGATGATTCAGATGGGCCTATTTTATTTACAACCTAATATGCAAAAGTAAGTTGCAACTAGAGCAGGCACATTTGAGTCAATAGAACTAAAGGGGGGGATGACTCATCAAATCTGCACTGATTCAGTGGGCCTACTCTAGTTGCAACTTACTACAGCAAGGATTTCAGTCATCAATTACTAGCTGAGAAAGGAAGTCAGAAAGCACTTCCGAATGTGTGGGATTTAGATCTTCATGCAAAGCACAGTTCAAAAGCTTGTGTGGACTGTATGTGAGATTCAATGTTGGTGGCATGAAATTAAAAAAAAAATCCCTCCCCATACACTGAGTTTTTCTGTACAATTTTAAAAATCGAAATTCAGAATTCTGAACAGCTTAAAGTCTTCAGCTTTCCATGTACTAACACACCAACCTATGGCTTATGGCAGAAGTATATTTACTCTAGATGTGCTTTGGAAGATGTTGAGCCAAATTTCCCACTACTGAAATAACTGGGTGTTGGGCAGGCTGTACAGGTGGGACTTCCATGCACCTTAGGCCACTGTCCACCTAATGAGCCTATTGAGGCTACTGTCCACCTAACAAGCCTATTCAGGCCATTGTCCATCTTATGAGCCTATTTCAGACCAGGGTGACATGAATTAAAAGTTAACTGATGAAGCTGTTTGGATGATCAGCAAAACGTTTCAGACTCTCAAGGGAAAAAGTCCAGTTGCCATGACTCAAATTCCAGATAAACTCACCTGGATGACTGAGAATCTTCACAGACATACTGAAATAACTGGCCTCCTATGTTCTACCACACACTTATGTAAAATCAAGACATACATCCAAAGATGCCTTAATGAACTTGCTATCATACTGAGTTTAGTATAGCCCTTGGGAATTAATTGTGACAGCTCCTTGGTCTAGAGGTATGATGTCCTTGTCATTGTAGACACCAAAACAGATGCATAGCTTGAGTAGAAGCTTCACGAACATTTTGAGTGCTGACTCTGCTGTCTTATTTTCCTAATTTTTACATAATCTTTTCCATCTTTTTGGGTATAAGAGAAACCAGCAGAGAAACACAGAAATCTACCCAAGGGTGCTTTTCCTTTTTTAAAAGGAATTGAAGAGATGAAAGGGAGATGAAGAAGAATGTTGTCCTATAACCTATCAAAGCCAAGGCAGGAACTAGAACAGTGATGGCGAACCTTTTAGAGACTGAGTGCCCAAACTGCAGTTCAAAACCCACTAATTTTTTTTTGCAAAGTGCCAATACAGTAATTTAACCTGTATAAAGGTAGCTGTGAAGGGGCAGTGTCAGGTGCCCACAGAAAGGGCTCCAAGTGCCACCTTTGGTACCCATGCCATAGGTTTGCCATGAGTGAACTAGAACTGAATATCTGGGATGCATAAGCCCAGATGTTTGACACATAAATCCTGCCTATTATAACAAGTGAGAGTGGCAACCTAAAGTATTGATGGCCTTCTGCACCATAGGAAAAATATTTACTTTGTGTCTTGGTTTCCTATAACTAGAAATGTACTGAAAACTAAAGATAAGTAAATGTATCTGCCTTTAGTTTCAACTGTGAAGACTCATTACATCTTCCAATTCATAAGACTGGTCAGGAGTTCTATTATGTTTTTCTGCTGGTGTTCTGCAACTGGAATAAATCTTGGTGCCAAACTACCAGACGTATTAGTAGAACCACACGATTCTGTGCATCAAGCCAGGCACACTGGTACCTTGTATAAAGGAATTAATTCGTTCCAAATGAAATTATGTTAAGCAAATTTTCCTTTATACAAATTTCCCATAGGAATGCATTGAAAACAGAGTAATCCCTAAACATGACCAATTTTATGTTGTACGGATTTGCCCCATAGGTAATTCTGTTAAGCAAATTTTCCCTATCTCTGGAATTTTTTATGCTGTACGGATTTTGTTATACAAACCATTTGTTATACGAGGGTCCACTGTATTTGCATTTACAAAGAGTCATCTCTAACCCAAAGGCATTTCATATTCAGTACTGTATGCTGGAAGCCTACTGTAGAAAGAGCCAGCATACACAATGGTTCCCTCTTCGGTATTTTACTGAGGGAGCACCCACTGTTTATCTGCATTGCTCTAGAGCCGTTATCCTACTTAATGCAATTGCTGTCATCCTAGTCTTTAATTCTTGTTCCAATATGGGAAGGCATAGTATAACTCCTAGTGTCAAGTATTTTCACTGTGGATGCTGCATAAAAAGTATGTTGCTGTGTGTGTGTGGGGGGGAGAGATGCTCATGACATCTGAACATAGGACATAAAATAGTGCCCCTGTTGATCCAAGAAATCTCACATTAAAATAAAACTACTAGTCTTTAAAAATGCCACTTTATTTTCCTTTTTTACTTTCCTTGTGCCAATATGCTGAGTCAGACTAAAGCCAGATAGTCTTTCGGAAACTGGACTTAACTGCATGCGATTGCTCATTACTCCTTCCCCATGTGTCAAGACAGCAGCCTTACAAAAACTCTTTAATAATCCTAAATGCATTAAAATGGGCAGACTTTGCTATTCTTTCGACTTGGAAAGCCCAGAAAGTAATATAGGATATAAACAAAGTCAAACGATCCAAAACAAAGCATATGTATTTATTTGGAGAGAAATACTTTTATTTTGGTCTCCTGCATTTTCTTTTTCTATATTAAGTAATACAGTTTTCAGGATTTTTTAAGCAATATACATTTCATTCATGGTTCTCTAGTATCATGCAAAATGCTGCTGACTATTAAACAAAACTGAACAAAGATGGGCAAATACACTTCAAAATAATTAAAAGAACTTCAAAACAATATGGTGCATTCCTCTCAATCCTTGCTGCATTAAACTTGTACAATGTATACTCTCGAAAGATAAAGACGTCAGACCTTTAACAAGGATTTTATTCGCCCAATGTTAGTGGTCAAAGAAGAGAAAAGTAATTTATTGGCAGTAACCCATTGGGTATTTCAGCAAACACTCTCAGCCAATCTATCTTCCAAATCGAGGTCACAGGAATGTAATGGTGAAACTAGTCTTCACTCTGTATCACGTAAGAGAATCCAGTTGTGCTTGTATTAACTCCAGCTATTTAAATAAAAATATTAAAGGAAGATATTTAGAAACATGAACTAGAGGACAGTCAGCAAATCTGCTGAGTTCATAGTCATACAGCAGTGAGAAAGTCCTACAGTCACAAATTATGCATGCATTTTTCATGAAGTTCACATGCCAAATTTTAAAGCAGTAACTGTCTGCTGACATAATTATTTGGCTATAAATTTACAATTTATATAAATGTTTATTTTGACAGTTAAATTTAACGTGTATATAAGCACAGATAAGAAATGCCTTCCTGACATAAATCTGTTCAGAATGTTCGTTTTCCTCTTGTTACCGTAGAGATTTAAGAGCAAGACATAGGACACATCACCTTGTTCAAAGTCACTCTAAACAGGAAATGTAAAACCTGTATTCAGTTACTACTTTATATGAGACATAACTCAAAGAGGCAGTGGTTTGGAGGGATGAAGCGATTATCTGTTTACAAGGAAAGCTCAGAGCAAAAATAACTAGGAAACAAAGGACTGGTAATAAAGACTTATTAAGGGCAAAGAAAAGGTTATTGAAATGTTAGAAAGTCAGTAAAAACACCAATACAGACCTTGTTATAGAACTCAAACAGTTCTTCGTGACTGAATTCAACAAACACTTTTTCCATGCTCTGTAAAAAAAAAAAAGAGAGAGATGAAGGCGGAACAAGGGCCAGAAATTTAGATTCTATAATGTAATTTTATCTACAATACTCTGTATATGATAGATCCTTTCACTTTGAAACTTTGGCTCATGGCACATAAGAATTGCACTATTTCAGAAATCCTCCACTGATTATGATACATTACATTATAAGAAAGGATTTTAGTCAACATGTTCCTCTGTTCTTCTGGAAGTTGATCTCCAAACTGTGATAACATTGACAGTAAGAAGAAAATCATCTCATTATTTTTTAAAGGAACATTTAAAATATAAGATTATATTTCAACTTTCTCAGCAGTTCTTATGAGAACAAGTGAATGCCATTATAATGAAACATTGGAGGCTATGTGACTGAACTTGTGTATCCATTACAATGGCATGTCAGCACAGAGCCTATACCTCAAAGTAATCTAACAGTTATGATCCTACCATGAGTAGTTTTTAATGTCATTTTGACAGATATACAGATGCTAACAACACAGGTTAAAGGAGTGCTTAAATATCAGGGATTTCAATTTATTGTTGTCTATCTTCCTTCTTTTGCTGTGAGTTTAGTGTGAATGAGACTTCTTTTCATAAAGTGTCTGAATATGAACAACTGCATAGGACAGTGATGGCGAACCTATGGCACGGGTGCCAAAGGTGGCACTCGGAGCCCTTTCTGTGGGCACCCGACATTGTCCCTTCATAGCTACCTGTATATAGGTTAAATTACTGTATTGGCACTTTGCAAAAAAAAAAGTGGGTTTTGAATTGCAGTTTGGGGACTCGGTCTCTAAAAGGTTCGCCATCACTGGCATAGGACAAGTAAGAAGAAAATGTATTGGATGCAATTAATTTACCTAGTGGTATATATTTTTCTTATTTTCACTTCTGAAATGTTTACAATGACTTGCAATTGAGTTAATGTGAAGCTGGTGGCCAGAATTCTATCTGTTACTTCTGGAAGTGCAATAGCAGTATCATATACTGCAACAGCAATTTGGAGGTAGTTAATAAGTCCCTGCCCATATTCTAAATCGTGTGCCACCTGTGTGATTTGGCACACAACAAGAAATACAAATGGCCACTCGTTAACTAATATCAACTTGTTGCTACACTTTACCTCACTGCATTTATTCTGATGTAAATAATATGAACATTCCAACAACAAAATATGAGAGCTAGCTAAAAAATGCTAATACTTGCATTATGGCATATCTTCAGCATAGTCCCAGAGCATATATGGAATGCAAGTCATATAACTGAGCACAGATGAACACAGTATTTCCCTAAGAGACAACTAGGCTAAACCAAATTCTGTCCCGTTTTATACCCAAAATTCCAGTTACTAAACTCCAGACCCTTCCAGAAAATCTGGAAATCAAGTGTTGGGTTTCCCCAAACTTTCACAGAGTATCTTCTTCCCCCTCCTTGCACTCATCTGAAGCCATTGTGATAGTGAATGCAGTACCAAGGAGTGAGCTGAGTCCAGCCTTGAAGCTTCTTTTCTCACAGAGATAAAGCATTTTATGCCTTCCAATTACTACAGGGCATTTCTCCCCTTTTGCTTCATTAGATCATCCTAGGTACAAAATACAAAGCCTATTTTTCTAGAAGAGTAACTGAAACTATAATCCCTCATTTACAGTATCTTGACAACCTTTTCCCATCTCCATAGCCCTCTGTACCTCCTGAAATTCCGCTCTGAGGGTTTCCCTTCTCTTCAGAGAAGTTCTGAGGGTGCACAGGGCATTAATAGGGGATGCCCTTGTAGTTTTGCTGACAGGAACAATTTTATTGTTCTAGATTCGCATTCTATACACTATATTAGGACTATTTAGCTGTCCAAAAGCGTTTTTCCGCTGCTATTTTCAATAGCATGCTTAGCAATACCCAAAAGATAGTGCACTTCTTTGAAGTTGGCAACGTTATGAATTTTGGTATAAGTCTCCACTGAACCTAGGATTTTGCAGTGAAAAATATGAAAAACTATCTTTGTCACTAGATCCAAACACCTATCAATATCATTAAAAGCTCCCCCCCTGAAATTAAAAGAGCCATGATTTTTAGTTATCAGAATTTTATACACTATTTAAGAGAAGCCTTAAAAATACCAAAGGTGAAAGAAATGTCTTATTAAAGTATGTAATCCTACAATTTTAAATAAAATTACTAAGTTTATCTATTTTAACAAGAGAAATGTGATACTCGGACTGTGATACTCAAAATGGCAGTGTGTGAAATGAGTGGCTAGGCTAACCTGAATAAGTAAACTATTAAGATACAATCTCATCAATTAGAAGATGAAGAAGGTTTTATATCTGTCTCAGGTTCCACCAAACATGAGGGGAGGGCAGAGGCAGGAAGTTTGCAAGGACTGGATTTTGCCATTATTCCAACTATTTCTGAGAAGTTGTTACAAACATACACTGGCTCCCAACAGTATCCACACTTTAAAGTGGATATTAACAGCCATAAAATCACTGGGGCCAGCAAGTCTACTTCAATGCCTCCCCCTCCCCTAGAGCAGAAAAAGGATTCTTTCTCTTAATTTAGGGAAATGCATAAAGGGCCAGTAATTTGTATGAGAGACCGGTCTTAACTCTGATGGAGAGAATAAAGCAATGCTGAGAACAGAATAATTATTTTAAAAAGAAAAAAAAGGAAAGAAAACAAGTACTGGAAATGAGGTTCTTTTTGCCACGATTCCTGCTGATTCTTCCTAAAAGGAACATAATATGCTAAGAGGAAAGAAAGAAGATTCTGTCAGGTTTTAAACCAAGAATAAATCAACAAGTGGCCTCAGGAAGGAAAGGAGCTGAAGAAAAGGGATCCCATTTCTAAATTTTATCTTCACAACCCAGCTTCCTAGTTCATCACCAGCAATTCAAATCAATGCTAAAAAACAATTCTGAAAGTCAAACATGCCAAGATCAGAAAATATTACTGGAAGTTTGTTCTTCATGCTAAATAAACGAAACCTGGGCAATTTGCTTAACTGTCAATCAAGATTTGCTGTTCGCTAACACGGAGGCTCGGTTGCCAAAACTGGGCAGCTTCATCCACACAAAAGTTACTGAACAAAAACTTCAGTGTATTCTTGGGTATAGCTCTTAAAACATTAAACATATAAGCATTTTTAAAGGTGGAAGTAAAAGGAAAAAATGCTGATTCTAAAATCTGCTTTATATATTTTTAAAATGCTTATGTAATATCGTTACAGTCAAATCACTTCTTTATCGATTTCTACAGTTTGCGTCTGATTAAAATGAACACTGCTCAGAGAATTTAATCTTGATCTAATTATTATTCCAGCAGACTCAAGGGATGCCATATTTCAGCATCCGTGATTCAATTCAGCATACCATTCACAGTGCATATTTTGTCATTTCAAAACTTCACTTGCCTTCTATGAGACAATGCAACCTATCCTTAGTTATTAATATTTCTTCCCTGCTTCTCTTCAAATTTGGAAATAGACATATTAAAAACATACGTATTAGCATATTTGGAAAGACCCATACAGTATTAAAAACATTAGCACATCCCATGCAGCGATCAACAGCTGTACTAAGAGAAATCTACAAAGTTCCATTTGGAACTACTATGTCAACAATTACAAGAATCTCAGATGAACACTGTATATAATATTGGGATTCTGTATGATTTGTAATATTGGTAGCAGAAGATTACATTGCCTTAAAGGTCTCTCTACTCTTTGTCTAAATCCCAGACATGTCTGTGAAGATTCTCAGTCATCCAGGTGAGTTTATCTGGAAGCTGGGTCATGGCAACTGGACTTCCTTTTCTTAAGAGATAGAAAAGTTTCACTCCTGAAGCTGTTTGGATGAGCAGTGAAACAAAGTTTCACTCCTGAAGCTGTTTGGATGAGCAGTGAAACATTTCTATCTCTCAAGAAAAAGAAGTCCAGTTGTCATGACTCAACTTCCAGAAACATTCCAGACAGTAACAATAACTCAGGTAGAAGCAAGAAAATTCTCCCAAAGCAGAGTTCTTCAAAGCTCCAGAGTGTTCTGTGCCTAGCTCTCTTCTATGATTTTGATCTTTTTTTTTGATTTTTCAAAGCTATATCAACATTTTCCTTTCAATAATCTAAAGTCTGAATTTAACATAAAGATTTATGGGAGGAAATATGCTGGCCTTTACTATAAACAAAATATTTAAAGAAAATGTGAGATAAGGGAGACTTAGCAGCAACTACATAACATATCTTTCCAGAAAAGTATTTGGAAGTTCTGTGCTGTATGAGCCACATAAAATGTGAGGCATGGACAATAAATAAATAAATAAATAAATAAATAAATAAATAAATAAATAAACAAACAAACAAACAAACAAACAAACAAACAAACAAACAAACAAACAAACAAACAAACAAACAAACAAACAGAATATTTGATTTCTGTTCTGTATCTATAAGCGTAACTGCCTAGATGCCCTAAGCGCATCCGCTCTCGCCTGATTTTGGAAGCTAAGCAGGGTCGGCCCTGGCTAGTACTTGGATGGGAGACCACCAGGGAATACCAGGTGCTGTAGGTGCCTGGAGTAGGAACTAGCAAACCACTCCAGTATTCCTGCCAAGAAAACTCCATGGATATGGGGTCACGAAGAGTCGGTCACGACTGTAACAACACAACACACAAGACAACATGTATAAGCTTAGTTTTACATTCAATGGTATAAAATGTGCAGATTTTAAAAGGATGTTTAATATTTTCTCATCAACATCCTACAAGATAATCCCTATTGAGACCAAGCTGTATGAAACCTCTTAGCAGTAACTTAAATCTCCCTAGAATTGTGAAGCACTTGAGATAGCCAAGAAACTGACTAAGCCCTCCAAATGAGACACAGTATACTTCCTAACCACCACTGCCCAACAGAGAGACATGGAAACAGGAGTCCAACATCTCCAGAGGTACTAGGTCATGTAAGGCTACATATGTACCCATCCATATTGGGGAACTCTTCTGAATGGAAAATGACAAGCTCATAGATTGCAGTGCTTGCTGGAACAAAAAAAAGTTCACAGTTCTCATGCTGTTACACAACTGTACATAAAACTGTGTTCAGCATCCCAGTGTGAGCAGGAGCAAGAAAAGTAGGGTGCGCCGTCTGCACAAGCAACGAGGAAAGAAGTTATGAAGGATGAGAAGAAGATAGAGGCAGTAGAAGAGTCAAAGAAAGAGGAAGGAGTTGAAAGGGTTAATAGTCAGGGAGGGGTAGTATCTGAAGGTTACTACCTAAACAAAATTGATAAAACTTTTTGGCAGACATCAATTTAAAAAATTATATAGAAAATGACTCTTTAAAAAGAGATGCACTATCATGGCAAATTAATATCAAGTACATCTAATAATGTAGATGGGAAAGACAGGTTGGCCTCTTTCTTTAAAACAGCTGTGTATGGCATGGCTTTTAAATAGCTCTTACTGTAACAGAAACAGTCAGAAATTTCAGTACAGCCTGATGCTAGAAAGATCTTCACCCTCGTGTCCTTTTTATTTGAAGTATCAAGTCATTCATGGAATGTAGTAAAATTTTACTAATAATGCACTAGGATATCATATGACTGATCCATGTGCTCACTCAACCCTATAAACTCAATTCAAATGTAATTGGAAGCCAATTTTATTTTAGATATCAGAGTTCACAATTCAGTCTAAAATGAGCCTTTACAATTCGCCTTTCATATTATTTGTTAGAGCTCTGTCCTAACCATATCAATCCATGGCTGAAATCCTGTTGCTTTGTTACACAAGTGAAGGGCAATCGCCCACCTTCTCTCATGCCAAGCTGGCAATTACCAAGTTGCTGCTGCAATTCTTGTGGCTACACATGTATATTGGCTTGCTGAGTACTTGAAAATCCCAGTGGGGACTTGTTAATTACTGCCACAATGATTGAACCACTGTTTCTGCTACCACTACTAGATGTATTCCTGAGAAGCTCGAATGTAAGACAACCTGTGATATTCCCCTTCAAAGCAGTCAGCCTGCCTCGTCACCAGCAGCAATAATAATTAAGGTCATATCGTGATGCTCTTAAGTCAGCCTCATGCGATGGTCTTGGTGACACATGAGCTAGTTGGTAGTCCCATCACGGTCAGCCAGAAGAGCTATTTGCATGAACAGACATTTCCAGTTATATTGCACACATTGCGGTCATTTTTTGTAGTGACAGTGGCTTCAAGGTGTGACAACACAATGTCACTGAGCTATGGCACAAACCAGCAGGTTGCCACACTAAGTACCCATGTGATGTAGGGGGAAATAAAGAAAGAAAACCCCCAAAAGAAAGGCATCTTTGTGAGAAGGATGGGGAGAGGAAAATAGCTTCTCCCTCTGATGTCTCAGGCTCAGAGAGTTCTCACACAGCATCCTGGTGCCGTCTACTGCCTAGATAGGTCTCTGCTCCTGGTGCACACTGTGACAAAATATAATTTAGTTCATTTATTTAAAATATTTTTTACCCTGCCTTCCTCCTTAAAAGGATCAAGGCTGCTTGCCATCATGATCCTGGTTTATAAGGTTTAGTTTGAAAGCAATGAAAATATATAAATTGGCTCCCGCTCTCACTCCCTCTCCAGTGTAGAATTACCTATTTATTTATTTATTTTATTTATTGTTGCATTTGTATACCGCCGCATCTTCCATAAGGAACTCGGGGCGGTGAACAATAAAAACAAACAGGGAAGACAAGCAAAAATATAAATAGAAAACAATAAAAAGTAGGGAGGTACAATACCCCCCCACAAGAGATGGCATTGGTGGCGAGACAAAGGATGATGATGATAATAATAATAATAATAATAATAATAATAATAATAATAATAATAATAATAATAA